>JAGFNQ010000376.1:188405-276492 GCA_024364735.1 Boesenbergia rotunda | reverse complement strand
CACCTAAGGCTTTTGATCCATCTCATTTGTTCGCGTGGATACGTATAGAGGAGTGTCTGCCTTTGATACTCTACGAGATCCGGCGGCCTTTTGGACAAGCGGGAAAGCGAAGGGCTACGCATCAAGGGTAATGGTTTATCATGTAGATCTAATGTAGATTTAGTAGCGAACTCGTACTCGTAATATATTTTATGTTCGCACGGATCCGTGGCCGAACATCTGGGGTTTCCGCAACGCAAAAAGCGGTTTTTGCGGCCCAGAATCTCTAACAGTGGTATCAGAGCCACGTCGAACCTTGTACGAGTTTAAATTTGTTTTTTTTGTATTAGATACAAAATTTACAGACAAATAATATTCTGTGATTTTTCGAAATTTATAGTATTTATGGGTATTTTTCTCATAAAGTCGAAGCAACAAGTGTTCGGACACTTGTAGGCTTCACCGATCGAGAAAAACTTTCCGAAACGGAAAGATCTCGCTATAATTTTTCGGGACAGCAGCTTAAGTTGCTGTAAGTGGTTTTGGACACTCGCGAAATTCATTTCGCGAGTAGGGCGCTGCCCCTAACCCCGCGAGGGGCATTGTCCCGCAATCGTGCCCGAAAAATAGTGTAGCGGGACCGTTGCGGAAGGTAACTCATAATATTGTAAAATTGTCGAAAAATTATAGAAATTTATTTAAAATACATAATGTGGAATTATGTATGGATTTGTGATGATCATGGCCCAATAAAAACCCAATATGATTGGAATGTGTTGTAATTCATATTACGGTCTGCGTACCGTTTTGTGGTTGTGCGTGTTGTATAGTGTATGCGACCTGCGAGTCGGCTTCTTTATTTTATTTCTGTATTTTCTTATTTTGTAATGTCCAAAATGAAGACGATGGATGGTCCATCCGAAGACGGAGTTATGGAGGGAGCCGACGACACGTGGCGGTCAAAGGAGAAGCTTGGAGAAGCGAAACCCTAGGTTGACCGTCCGATCTTCTCATTGGCTGAGAAGATCGTAGTAGGGCCATGATCCAATCACAAATTAAATTATTTTATTATTTGCTTGTATGTGATGCATGCTAGAGTAAAATAATTAGAGCCTTGTGTATATGATACACCCTCTCTCTTGCGATTAGATTCGATCTAATTTCAAATCAACTCCGACTCGTAAATGCCTACCAAGTTTTGATACCTATCACTACCTCGATCATTTGTTGTTGTTGAATCTGCCAAAGCAGAGCAACACATTTAATCTTGGTAGGGTACGGAGGGACATCTTGGTCCCGCCTATCACGGCTTGGGTGAGAACAAACTCAATCAGATTGAGTGAAACTAGTTACTCGGTCGGATCGAGTCTAACTATAGGCATATTCCAATCGTTGGAAAGGTAGGATAAAAATTCGCATTTATATTAAAACTTGGGCGATTTAGCCAAAGCTAACTCAAGTTTTTATGTAAATGTAAATTTAATCCTATAAACAAGAGTTGCATAGAGATGTAATCGGTAAATTGTTACCTACCGATCGTACTAAGTCTTGGGCGATTTAGCCAAAGCTAACTCAAGGCTTAGTATGATGTGGATCTTGTCCCACTATATTATAGTTAAATTAGATAGATCTTGTAGCGTGGTTTGACCACATCTATGACTTGATTCTACAAATTTTCTATAATTCAGTAGGAGAATCATTTAATTAAAGGCCTAATTAAATGAAAAAGGAATATGTTATTAATTTCTGCATTTATTGTTGTAGATTGCCATGTCGACAAACGCAAATACTCTCTCCCTGCGATCTGTCCTTGAGAAGGACAAGCTCAACGGAGCAAACTTCCTGGACTGGTATAGGAATTTGAGAATAGTTCTCAAGCAAGAACGTAAACTATACGTTCTGGAGCAGCCTATTCCCGAGGCACCTCCTGCCAGTGCCACGCGAGCTGACCGTGATGCTCACAAGAAGCATCAAGATGACGCATTAGATGTGTCATGCCTTATGCTCGCAACCATGAACTCTGAGCTTCAGTCGATATGGTTGAGCATCTGCGTCAACTGTATCAAGGACAAGCAAGGCACGAGAGATTTGAGATCTCTAAGGCACTGTTTCAGTGCAAGATGCAAGAAGGGACTCCCGTAGGTCCCTATGTACTCAAGATGATTGGGTACATAGAGAATTTACAGAGATTGGGATTCCCACTGGGCCAAGAGCTGGCCACAGACTTGATCTTGCAGTCCCTACCCGAAAGTTATAGTCAATTTTCATGAACTGGAACATGAATGAAATTGACAAGCCCCTGCCTGAGATGCTCAGCATGTTAAGAACTGCTGAGCTCAATCTTAAGAAGGCCAAGCCCATTTTGATGGTGCAGAAGGACAAAGGTAAGGGCAAGCCCAAAGGCAAGGGAAAGTCTCAAGCCAAGGGCAAGGGCAAGGGCAAAACACTGAAACCCAAAGGAGGGGTTGCCAAGGATGCTACCTGCTTCCACTGTGGTGAGACCGGACACTTGAAGCGGAACTGCAAGAAATATATGGAAGATCTCCAGAAGAAGAGAAGTCAGACTTCTACTTCAGGTATTCATGTTATAGAAGTCAATTTGTCTATTTCTACATCATGGGTATTAGATACCGGATGTGCTTCTCACATTTGTACTAATGTGCAGGCGCTGAGAAATAGCAGGGCATTGACAAAGGGCGAGGTGGACTTACGAGTTGGCAATGGAGCAAGAGTTGCTGCTGTTGCTACAGGAGTTTATATGCTATCTCTGCCCTCTGGGCTTGTATTAGAGTTAGATGATTGTTATTATGTGCCTGCTCTGACTAAGACATAGTTTCTGTTTCTTGTTTAGACAAGAAAGGATTTTCGTTTATAATAAAGAACAAATGTTGTTCAGTTTATTTAAATGAAATGTTCTATTGTAGTACACCTCTGATGAACGGACTCTATCTTTTAGACTTAGAAAACCCTATCTATAACATAAATACCAAAAGGCTCAAGTCTAATGACTTGAACCAAACCTATATCTGGCACTGTCGCTTAGGCCATATAAATGAGAGTCGCCTATCCCAGCTCCATAGAGATGGTTTGCTGGACTCATTTGATTTTGAATCAATTGAGACATACGAGTCTTGCCTTCTTGGCAAGATGACCAAGACTCCATTCAGTGGACACAGCGAAAGAGCAACCGATTTGTTAGGTCTTATACATAGCGATGTATGTGGCCCTTTCAATGTTGCTGCCAGAGGTGGTTATAGTTACTTCATTACATTTACTGATGATTTCAGTAGATATGGTTATGTGTACTTGATGACACATAAGTCAGAATCCTTTGAAAAGTTCAAAGAATTCAAGAATGAAGTACAAAACCAGCTTGGCAGGAGTATTAAAATACTTCGATCAGATCGAGGTGGAGAATACCTCAGCCATGAGTTCCGTGACTATCTAGCTGAGTGTGGGATTCTGTCCCAACTCACTCCTCCTGGAACACCACAATGGAATGGTGTGTCCGAAAGGAGGAATCGTACCCTATTAGATATGGTGCGATCCATGATGAGTCACACAGATCTTCCTATATCCTTTTGGGGATATGCTCTGGACACGGCAGCCTTCACTCTTAACCGTGTTCCATCAAAGGCTGTAGTAAAGACACCATATCAGATATGGACTGGGAAGAGTCCCCAGATGTCTTTTATGAGGATTTGGGGTTGTGAGGCTTACGTTCGACGTCAAGTCTCAGACAAACTGGGACCCAAATCTGATAAGTGCTATTTTGTAGGATATCCCAAGGAAACGAAGGGATATTACTTCTACATTCCCAGTCAGCACAAAGTGTTTGTGGCGAAGACTGGGGTTTTTCTAGAAAGGGACTTTGTTTCTAGAAAAACTAGTGGGAGTACGTTCGATCTTGAAGAACTTCAAGATATGGACCAAAGCACTGAGGCCTTGATGGAGGTTGAACAGGAACCACAAAGTGTTGTGGATCATGAGATTGTTACACAAGGAGTTATGGAACAACATCCTGTTCAAGTAGACCTACCTCTTCGCAGGTCTGGTAGGGTACGTCATCAGCCTGAGAGATATTCATTTCTCTTGTCTGATGACAATGACGTTGTGCTCATTGAGAATGAGCCTACAACCTATCAGGAAGCTGTGATGAGCCCAGACTCTGAGAAATGGCTTGAGGCCATGAGATCCGAGATGGATTCCATGTACACCAACCAAGTTTGGACCTTAGTTGATCCACCTGAAGGGGTAAAACCAATTGGGTGTAAGTGGGTCTTTAAGAGAAAGACTGACATGGGAGGACTTACGCATACCTATAAGGGTAGACTGGTAGCAAAGGGTTTCAAACAAATTCATGGTATTGACTATGATGAAACCTTTTCTCCAGTAGCGATGTTCAAGTCCATTCGGATCATGCTTGCTATTGCAGCATACCACGATTATGAGATCTGGCAGATGGATGTCAAAACCGCGTTCCTGAATGGGAACCTACTCGAGGATGTGTACATGACACAACCTGAGGGTTTTGTAGATCCAAAGCATACTGGCAGAGTATGCAAGCTGCAAAGGTCCATTTATGGACTAAAGCAAGCTTCTCGGAGCTGGAATCTTCGATTCGATGATGCAATCAAACAGTTTGGTTTCATCAAGAATGAAGATGAACCCTGTGTCTACAAGAGGGTTGAAGGAAACATAGTAGTTTTCCTCATATTGTATGTGGATGACATACTACTCATTGGGAATGATATTCCTATGCTTCAATCTGTGAAGACTTGGCTGGGGAATTGTTTCTCAATGAAGGACTTAGGTGAAGCAGCCTGTATTTTAGGCATCAAGATCTATAGAGATAGATCTAAGAGATTGCTTGGCCTAAGTCAGAGTACATACATTGACAAGGTCTTACTTCGGTTTGCCATGCAGAATTCCAAGAAAGGATTTCTGCCTATGTCACATGGTATGAGTCTTTCGAAGACTCAAAGTCCCTCTTCTAGAGAGGAGAGAGACCGCATGGATCAGATCCCTTATGCCTCGGCCATAGGATCTATCATGTACGCCATGCTATGTACTCGTCCTGATGTCTCGTATGCTTTAAGTATGACGAGCAGATACCAGTCAGATCCAGGTGAGCGTCACTGGATAGCGGTCAAGAATATTCTTAAGTACTTGAGAAGGACTAAAGAATATTTCTTGATATATGGGGGCGATGAGGAGCTAACTGTAAAGGGTTACAGTGATGCTAGCTTCCAGACCGACCAGGATGATTATCGGTCGCAGTCAGGGTTCGTGTTTTGTCTGAATGGCGGCGCTGTGAGCTGGAAGAGTTCGAAGCAGGACACAGTTGCTGATTCTACAACAGAGGCTGAGTATATTGCTGCATCAGAGGCAGCAAAGGAGGCAGTTTGGATCCGCAAGTTCGTTGCAGAGCTTGGGGTGGTTCCTAGCATTGCAGATCCCATAGAGCTCTATTGTGATAATAATGGAGCTATTGCGCAGGCTAAGGAACCTCGCTCACACCAGCGGACCAAACATATACTACGGCGCTTCCATCTCATTCGAGAGATCATCGATAGAGGAGATGTGAAGATATGCAGAGTACCCTCAGAGGCTAACGTCGCAGATCCCCTGACCAAGGCTTTGGCACAGAGAAAGCATGATGGTCACACTAGATCATTGGGTATTAGATACTACAGTGATTGGCACTAGTGCTAGTGGGAGATTGTTAGTGAGAGCCCTAGAGCCAATCATGTGATGATTATATAGACTCATTTGTATCATATTCCTGTGTATAAATAAAGGCATGTTTTATGGTTATTATACTTACGTGTATTTGTGCCGAATAGCTAAGCATAATAATGTCCTTGAGTAGAAGATTCTTATCTATATCAATCGATTAGTTGAATCGATAGTGAGATGATATAGAGAACACTACTCTAAATAATTCTAGTCAAGTATTAACATTCAAGGACAATGTTAATACGTAGAGGCTAGCATGTAAGTCAACATGATGACTTGATCTCACAAGTCATGGATATAGAGATATCAAGTTGACACATGGGTATGCATTGGAGAATGTATACTGAATGACCCGCCATGAGAAAGTATCATGGATCGTTATATGAGTGTCATATACTTTCTCATGTGGCTATTAGTATGACTATTAGTCCTTGGACCTGAAGTCACCATGGATTCCTACATAAGGAGTTACGTACTTTGGCTTCGTCAAACGTCACCCGTAAATGGGTGGACTATAAAGGCGATTACTGGGTATGTAACAAATTATGGAGAGGGATGTGAGTGATGTAGATGGGATCTATCCCTCCTATATGACGGGAGCGATATCGTATTCTTGATAGAGTTAGACCACAAAGTGCATGGTCATGCCCAAGTGAGTCAATATGAGATATTGAGCTCATTTGATTAGTGTGAGTCTACTTGGAGTTCAAGATATAGATTGACTCGAGGATGACACGGTCTATGCCTCAATTGAGTCAATCTAGATATCAAGGATAGAGGGACATTATCATATATTGTGAGAATCACAATTATTAGTCACAAGGTGATGTTGGATCTCAACATTCTTGTAACTTGGGTAGCAATGATGTGTTGCTAGATACCGCTCATTGCTTATGTTTCTAAGAGGTTAGAAGCATTGCCAACGTTACAAGAACCTATAGGGTCACACGCAAAGAACAAATAGATGGAGAAAATTGAAGTCAAGTTTGACTTGGCTAAATATGGAAAGTCCATAAAAGGCAAGTTTGACTTGACCTAAATCCAAATCAAGTTAGACTTGACTTGGTTCCACTTCAAGTTGGACTTGACATGGGAGAAGAAAAAATTGAAGTCAAGTTTGACTTGACTAAATATGGAAAGTCCATAAAAGGCAAGTTTGACTTGACCTAAATCCAAATCAAGTTTGACTTGACTTGGTTCCACTTCAAGTTAGACTTGACATGGGAGAAGAAATGGAGTCAAGTTTGACTTGACTAAATATGGAAAGTCCATAAAAGGCAAGTTTGACTTGACCAAAACCACCTCACCTTGAATTGACCAAGTGATGACTTGGCTTAGTTTTTGACTAAATGTGTAAGCCACATCATTTCCAAG
The DNA here is from genome assembly GCA_024364735.1 of Boesenbergia rotunda. Classification (NCBI taxonomy): domain Eukaryota; kingdom Viridiplantae; phylum Streptophyta; class Magnoliopsida; order Zingiberales; family Zingiberaceae; genus Boesenbergia; species Boesenbergia rotunda. Next base: position 269,400 of record JAGFNQ010000376.1, on the reverse strand, counting down.
GTGGTAACCCCTCCCATTTGAATTTGAATTCAAATGGAGGAGGTTATGGCATGTGTGGCCGGCCACTTAATGGCCATTAATGGCCATTAAGTGGCCGGCCACCAAGGGTGATCAAAAAGGGATTTTGGTTCCCTTTTTGTGTGTGGCTCTTCTTCTTCCTCTAGAGATTTTTCTTCTTGCTATCCTTCTCCTCTTGTCGAAACCTAGAAGGTGCTAGCACACCTAAGGTTTTGATCCATCTATTCTGTTCGCGTGGATACATATAGAGGAGTGTCTGCCTTGATACTCTACGAGATCCGGCGGCTTTTGGACAAGCGGGAAAGCGAAGGGCTACGCATCAAGGGTAATGGTTTTATCATGTAGATCTAATGTAGATTTAGTAGCGAAACTCGTACTCGTAATATATTTTATGTTCGCACGGATCCCGTGGCCGAACATCTGGGGTTTCCGCAATGCAAAAAGCGATTTTTGCGGCCCAGAATGTCTAACACAGATCCCCTCATGCACCTCGCGCATTATGTAGCCAGTCTCCTCCGGCCCAACACATTTGAGGAGGGGTCGGGCATAGGCTCTCTTGTACAATTGATCCTCGACCAGTGTAAACCTCTCCGCCCGTCGGCGAAACAACCGAGCCCCTGGGCCTCCACTCGGTAGGGATCCGTCTTGGAGGAATGCAATATATGGATCTCTCCAATCCACGAGTCCGTCTATTCTTGGTTCTCCCTCAATCTGGGCCACCATTGTTTCTGCCACACTGGGCCCCTCTAATCGCCAAGTGGATATGGAACTGGCTAGCTTGGCTAACTCGTCGACCCGCACATTATCCGAATGGGAGATCTTCTGCAAGATGACTTCTGAGAATGTGGTTTTTAGTTGTTCATATAGGTCTACATACCTTTGTAACCGCTCACATTTGACTTCGAAACTGCCCGCTACTTGTTGAGCCACCAACTGCGAGTCTGAATAGATAGTGATTCGGCTGGCGCCCATGTGACGGGCCGCTTACAACCCTGCCAGGATCGCCTCATACTCAGCTTCATTGTTGGTAGCTTTGAAGTGAAGTCGGATAGACAGATGCAGCGTGTCTCCCCTGGGGGAAATCAATAGCAGTCCCACCCCGCTATGTTGGCTATTGGCGGATCCATCCACATAAGCCTTCCACATACCTTCAGTCTCGGCCTCCGGGACTGTCTCCAACATGAAGTCAGAGAGAGCTTGTGCTTTGATGGTAGTTCGAGGCTGATACTCAATGTCGTATTCGCTTAACTCGGTCGTCCATTTGATGAGCCTGCCCGACGCTTCGGGGTTAGTAAGGACTCGGGCTAGCGGGCTATTGGTGAGAACCACGATGGGATGCACTAAGAAGTATGACCGCAACCTTCGAGGCATCAAGACCAAGGCGTAGGCCAGCTTTTCCATCATGGTGTATCGCATCTCGGCATCCTTCAGCAGGTGTCCAAAGAAGTAGCTGGGATGTTGTATCCGGTCCTGTTCTCGGACAAGCACCGACCCTACCGCTTGCTCAGCTGCTGATAAATAGACGAATAAGGTCTCCCCTTCCACCAGCTTCTGTAGGGTCGGGAGATCTGCCAAATAGGTCTTCAATTCTTTGAAGGCCTTCTCACACTGGTCATCCCATTCAAATTTAATAGCTTTTCTAAGAATTTTGAAGAAGGGAAGGGTTTTGTCCGTGGATTTGGAGATGAACCGTGATAGGGCAGTGATTCAGCCATTCAGCCGCTGGACTTCCTTGAAGTTCTGTGGGGGCGGCATATCCAAGATGGCCTTTACCTTTTCCGCATTGGCTTCGATCCCCCTTTCCATCACCATGTATCTCAGGAACCTGCCACTTTTGACCCCAAACAGACACTTAGCTAGGTTTAGCATTAACCTATGTGCTCTCAGAGTGGCGAATGTTTCCTCCAGGTCAGCTATCATGTCCCCTCATTTCTCCGTCTTGACCAGGATGTCATCTATGTATACCTCAATGTTCCGCCCGATTTGGTGTCTGAAGACTTTATCCATCATCCGCTGGTATGTGGCGCCCGCGTTACGTAAGCCGAAGGGCATGACGTTGTAGCAGTACGTGTCGTCAGCCGTCACAAAACTGACCTTCTCCTGATCTTCGGGGCTAGGGGGACCTGGTGATAGCCCTGGTAGGCGTCTAACATGGAGATGAACTCACAGGCGGTCGTTGAGTCCACTATTCTATCTATCCTGGGCAAGGGGTAACAGTCCTTTGGGCAAGCTTTATTCAGGTCTCTGAAATCGATGCAGACTCGCCATTTACCCCCGGCTTGGGAACCAGGACCACATTGGCCAACCAAGCTGGAAACCGGACTTCCCTGATGTGTCCGACTTTTAATAGCTTCTGAACTTCCGCCCGAATGGCTCTATCTTGTTCCGAGGAGAAGTGCCTCCTCTTTTGCTTCACGGGACGGACTTCCGGCGATGCATGTAGGTGATGCATGGCCAGCGCTGGGGGACCCCCTTGATTTCTTCAGCATCCCAAGCAAACACGTCTCTATGGTTTCTCAGGCATTCGACGAGACGATTTCGTAGGGCTGGCACGAGGTCAAGAGCAATGCACGTACTTCCCCCTCCGCCGTCAGGATGGAGCTGCTGTTGGGTTCTCCCGACACCAAAATATAAAAACGCAGCGGAAATAAGAACCCTGGAGCAATCCATGCGAAAGAAAACCTCATACAAAGTTGATCTACATCTACTTCTAAAGAAGATATACCTTTGGAGCGTGCCCTTTGCTTATCCCGCTCGTCCAAGATGCGCCGGATCTCTTGCACGTTCAAGCATCCGTGCCTCTATTCGTATCCACACGGACACAATCTCTCGACTTCGGGAGAACTACCTTAGTTGTGTTAGCAACTTAAGGTAGCTCGCAGAACACCAAGAACCCTACAATAGGGTTTCGGCCAAAAGGGGGAAGAGGAAGAAGAGAGGAAGGGAAGAAGGAAAGCACACACTTCCCCTTCAAAATGATAAAGTCCCTCTTTTATATTCATCCCATGAATATAAAGAGTCTTTTGTCTCTTTGACTTCGCTTCATTAAAGATAATAAAGAGCACATCTTTCCATGTGACTCTTCACCCTCTCTTCATCTAATGAAGAGAGACCTTTCTCTTTCCTACACATGCAATTCCGACCGGGCCTCCCGGGCTTCCGACTAGGTCTCTCGACCAAGTCTCCCGGGTGCCGAGCTCCCGACCTAGTCTGCCGAGTGTCGACCCAGTCTGCCGAGCACCCAGCCCAGTCTGCCGAGCGCCGAGCCCCAACCCCCAGTCTGCCGAGCTCCCAGCTCAGTCTGCCGAGTGCCGAGCTCCCGACTCAGTCTGCCGAGCTTCCAGCTCAGTCTGCCGAGTGCCGAGCTCCCGACCCAGTCTGCCGAGCTCCTAGCTCAGTCTGCCGAGTGCCGAGCTCCCGACTCAGTCTGTCGAGCTTCCAGCTCAGTCTGTTGAGTGCCGAGCTCCTGACTCAGTCTACCGAGCTCCTAGCTCAGTCTGCCGAGTGCCGAGCTCTCGACCCGCTCTCCCGAGTTCCCAACTCGAGCTCCCTAACTGACCTCCCGAGTTCTCAACTCGGGCTCAGATCTCCCGAGTTCCCAACTCGGGCTCCCGAAGCATCATGTCCTTAGTGTGTGACTCAATAGGTTCTCGCGACGTTGGCCATGCGCCTAAACCCTTTAGACACATAAGCAATGAGCGGTATCTAGCAATGCATCATTGCTACCCAAGTAACAAGAAAAGTCGAGATCTGACTAAACCTACATGACTATGATAATATATGACCTTATCCTTCTATCCTTGATATCTAGATTGACCAATGAGGCATAGACCGTGTCATCCTCAATCAATCTTGTATTTCTTGATTCCCGAGTAGACTCACTCAAACAAATGAGCTCAATATCTCATATTGACTCATTTGAGCATGGTCATGCGTTTTAGTTGTCCTACTCGATCAAGGGGCCCACAGATATCACTCCCGTCATATGGGAGGGATAGATCCCATCTACATCACTCACATCCCTCCGTATAATTCATTACATACCCAGTGATCTCCTTTATAGTCCACCCTGTTACGAGTGACGTTTGACGATACCAAAGTACATAACTCCTTATGTAGGGAATCGTAGTGACTTCAGGTCCAAGGACTATTCATACCAATAGTCACATGAGAAAGTTTATGACACTCATATGACAATCTATTAAACTTTCTCATGGCGGGCCAATTCAGTACACATTCTCCAATGTATACCCATGTGTCAACTTGATATCATATATCCATGACTTGTGAGCTCAAGTCATCAGTTGACCTATATGCTAGTCTCTATGCATTAGTATTGTCCTTGAATATTAATACTTGACTAGGAATGGTTTAGAGTAGTGTTCTCTACATCATCTCATTATCGATTCAACCAATCGATATAATGTAGATAAGAACCTACTACCCAAGGACATTATTATACTTAGTTATTTGATACAAATACAAAGTAAGTATAATAACCAAACATGCCTTTATTAATAATAGAATATGATACAAAATGTCCCTAGTCAATCATCACATGATTGACTCTAGGGCTCTTACTAACAGCTGCACCTCTTCACTTTCCACCTCTCGTCACTCTTGCTTAGGCCCTTCATCCTCCCGCAGATGAGCGAGATCCTCCGCTTCCACCATCGACGCTCCTTTAGGTGCTAGATTAGTTTCCCATAAATGGCGCCAAATATGTTCCGAAAAGAGTCGTCAGCGATGACCAGTCACTGAGGATCAGCCCGGCAGGGATGATTGGGTCGATGAGGAACTTAGAAGGGGTGGGGGGGGGGGTCCTGCGAGAGTAACACAAGCGTTAGGGGGGACATGTCGGCGGGGTCCGGCGGAGTCCACTCCGACGCTCAAGTCAGTATATTATCCGATCGATGAAAAAGAATGGTAGTATGTGAAGATAAGAGATTGTGACCCCCTTACCGGAAGGGTTGAATTTCCTTTTATACCGATGTGTGCCACCTGGTCGTGCCACTCCCCCTTTTATCGGTGCCACGACCCCGATATTTGAGCCACGCTCTCTGCTTTCGGTGATGAGGGGATACCCCTTGAAACCATCGACGCCGTTATCATTCCTTTTCTTGCTGAGCCCATTTTACAGGGGGGGTACGTGGACTTCTTCTAGTCGGTATTTGAGGCCGGCTGGTGCTAAGACCTCGTCTCCTGAGGTGAGCTCGGGAGTCTTTGGATGTGATATCTCCCGAGGTAGGCTGCACGAGTGTACCCCTAAAAGAGGGTCCCGAGGCCTGAGAGAGAGGAGAGCAGGTTATGTCTTTAGCTTCTTCATCCCCGAGTCTGGCCCAGACTAACCAGCCCCATCAGCAGTCATGGAAAATAGACCTATGATTAATGAGAAGTTGTACAAAGAGTTGGTAATTGGGTGGTAAAGGAGATGATTCTTGATGTTTAACTCTTCCTAGGTGGCACTAGGACAAAATGTGGCTTTTCATTCCATGCTCAGCTGGCCAGATGATCAAACTACTTCAAAAGATGATTGGCATCTAAGTGGAGGATAGTAGATGAGTTCAACTATCAAGTTTTGTTTCGGTCCAGCAGTTACTTTGATAATATGTTGTGATGAGGTTGAGCATCCCAGGATAGATACGTGGCACAGGGAAGCTACGTGTCGGGGTCCACTAAACCTGAGTGTCGGGATCATACCAAGACCACCTCGGGAGGGTAGATCAGAGCCCTGAGGTCGGACCAGGTGGTCGAGCTCGTGAGACTACCTCGGGAGGACAGACACCCAAAGTCAGGCAAGGCTTTAGGCTCCCGAGACCAGAAAATAGCCCCGAGGTCAGACTAGGCGGTCGGACTCCCAAGACTACCCCGGGAGGACAAACGCCCGAGGTTAGGTCGGGCTTCAAGCTCCCGAGACTACCTTGGGTGGACAAACGCCCGAGGTCATGTCGGGCTTCTAGCTCCCAGGACTATCTTGGGAGGACAGATGCCCGAGGTCATGCCGGGTTTTAGGTTCTTAAGACCCTCTTGGTAAAATAAATGAAGGCCCCGAGGTTAGCTCAGGAGATGAGACCCCGAGACCAACTCGGGAGAGTGGAGCCCAAAGATCAATATATCAGATAGCTCGACTTCAAGTAGCCATTCCTCTTTCCAGAATAGGAAAGTCATTGGGTAATTATTGTCCGCTACACACGGCAATTAAGGCCTTAATGATCGCAGCGACCATTACCTAAAAGATAACATGTAACCAATGATTAGGTAACATGGAGACACGTGTGACCGAACCCTCAGGTATATAAGGTGTTTGGCATCCAGGTAAAGGGGGTAAGCTTTTCGAACTTAATCAAATTATGATTCCTCGTTATCCTCCTAAGAGAATTCAAATTCCTGATTTGAGCGTCGGAGTGGGCTCCGTCAGAAAATCTTTCGATGTGTTCCCATTAACGTTTGTGTTATTCTCGTAGGGCGCGACCGCCTTCTCCCCGTCACCGTCCTCGTGGGCTGCGCTTTGGTGACTTGTTATCTGCGTCGTTCCCTTTCGGAACAAGTTTGGCGTCGTCTGTGAGAAACTCAATCAAAGCACCGGAAGGAGCACCGTGATGGCAAATCCAGAGGGACAACCGATCATCTTGATGAGAGAGGAGTTGGATCTCCTAGTCGCCAATGCCGTCAAAGGAGCACTGGAACAACACCAAATCGAGCAAGCCGCCTCACAACGAGTGGCTTCGGTGCAAGGAGAAATTTCAAGAATGTCTGTCTCGCACCACCACAACCGAAGATCCGTCTCTCCATCGTCATGACCGAAAATGACAGCTCCAGCCCCACAGTAAGATTCCTTAGGGACTTGGAGAAAGCGCACTTTGTCGCCTCCAGCACTTTACGGCAGGAAGAAGGACCAAGGAGGGTCGAGGGATCCAAAGCCCTCCTGAAAGTTCCATCTACCCCTTTCTCCCCAGATATCTTGGAGGACCCCCTGCCCAAGCAATTCCGTGGTCCAAGAATTGCTGACAACGATGGGAAGATGGATCCAGAGGACCACATCTACAAATTCGAGAACGCGGCTCTCTTATACCAGTACACATGTAACGACCCAGAAATTTTCTTAATATTTTCTTTAAAATATTGATCATGTCTAGATAATTTTCCGAGGGACCTAGAGATATTAGTACGAACCTTAGCCTAGAAATTCATGATTTTCTCATTTAAATTGAGAAATTTAGTACTAATGGGCCTTATATGGGCTCCAAAAATGGGTTTTAATTAGGTAGAATTTACTATAAATATAAAAGAATTGTAATTAAGAATTTTAGCATGATTATGGGTGAATTGTAGGGAATTTTCAAAAATAAGGAAAAAATAAAATAAAAATAAAGTGCATGCACCAAGGATTGAACCTTGGACCTAGTCTACAACCATGCATGCACTAACCAATTCACCTAGCCAGGGAATGCTAGTAGGGAATGAAGTGGGTTTTGGTTAAGGCTTAAGGAAAATGAAGAGTCATCTACCATGACTCTTCACTTGCCTCCTTAAAGTGGTATAAAGAGAGGGCATGGGGGGTTACTTCTCTTCTTCCACCAAGTTCACCCTTCTCCCTCCTCCTTCATCCTAGCCGAAACCCCAAGGGGGGATTTTCCTTAGGAAAAGTTCCAAAGAAATCTTCTTCTTCCAAGATCCAAGGTTTTTTTTACAAGGTTGCAAAGGCTAGGGGTGGTCAAGAGACAACAAGGTCGTCATCCTCCTCCCCATCTAAGGTCTAAAGTCAAGGTAAACCAAGGTAAGACCCCCTCACCTGTGGTGTAATGGTTTTTCTTGATATGGATATGATCTAAGCCTTTTGGTTTGAGATCTAAGATGAAAATCCATGAGAAGGACTTAGGGTTTCGGCCACCTTCAAGTTTCATGGCTAGGATTAGCTTTTTAACTCTCAAATGATGGTTTTTATGTCTTCTTATGATGTAAGTGATGTTAGTAGTGATTCATATGAATTTTGACATGATTAATAGCCCTTATGAATTTTGGCCAAGAACCCTAAGCCATGGTTGGACCTTGATCTAATCATTCAACATGTTAATTTTGGTTCCCCTATGACATGATGGATAGTTATTGTGTTTTAAGAATTTTTTTATGAATTTTAGGGACCCTTTGAGTTTCGGCCAAGAGCAAATCTAGGGTTAAAGGATTAAGGTTTTTTTTAAAAAAAAAATTGAGAGATTTTATTTCAAGATAAAAAGAATCTATATTAGAAGGGGGACTAAACCTGACCTTCTAACATAGAATTACAGAAGCTCAATATGATTTACAGGATTGCAGCTATCATGAATTGTAGAAAAACTCTCTTTTTTTAATCCACATGTCTTTTCCACCGAAACTTTTAAATTCCACCGATTGCTGTCCACCATACAGGAGATTTTGATAAGCATTTTGACATAGGGGATCAAACTCCCTGTAGCAAAAACCTGATAGTCATTTGAATAGTGAAACATCTTTAAAAGTATCCTTTAACAGGGGCCTTTTTGATTTCATTTACAACAAATTCAGCTCCCTAGCTGATCAGACGAAACTACCACAGCAGTACCAGCATCTCAAATCATTCAAAACTGCCAAGTAAGCTGCTGAACAGACTTTTCACCAGCATAACTGATCAGCCCATTCAGACAAAACCAAACCAACAGTTTCAGCAGGACTATATACAGATAGAGCAAAGAAATGCTAACATAAGATTCTGATAAAATTGGAGACCAGGGGTGAAGCATGGGCCATAGAAGTTCCCCGTTGCCAAAATTGTCTGATCTTGAACACCGTGTATCAGTATAGAAGCTCAGAAAAATTTGGCACACCTTTAGTTGACATTTGTCCATCTATCATTAAACCCCTTCCAACAAAGTATCAATCTCTGAAAACCAGAAGCCTTTAGTGCCAATAATGAAAATTTATTGTAAACACTGATTTGATTTCTGATAAGCAGTCGCATTTCTTATAGAAATAGTTTCCGATGCTAAATACAGATAAAGTAGAAAACCTTTGCTCATTAGATATTTCTTTGCTATAAAAAATAGCATTTCTAAAAATTCAGGGGAAAGCCACTAAAAACAGCACACTCAAATCCTAGCTCATTCTGTCAATCCGCAAAAGACAACTGAGAGAAAGCAGAATTGAGTAATGGATAACAGAAAACTTCAGCTGTGCTCAAAATGGTAGTAAAATAAGACTAAAGCATATTGAAATATTGCCCCAAATAATTTGAAATCCACGGTCCAAGAGATCTAATTCGAGGCTCCGGAAATTTATAGCTCAAATGCTATCAAATAATCATATTCCAAAAGAAAATCTTTCTAAAAGACAGTTGGTTTTAAAACCAGAAATTATTTGATGTCAGAAGAGCCAGCTTTGAGCTAAAACAGGTCTCAATCAAAAGAGCCAGAAAAAGGAACCCAGTCCGAAACTTTAAGCGTTCTTGAGAATTCCAGGAGCTCTTAAGGCAGGCCATATTCTGCAAGAATTAATTGGAAAGCCCAGGAAGGTCTTAAGAGTTCCCATAATAGTTCAAATCCTGAAATTTAAGATCACACTGAAAGCAATCATAGAAAAATCAGGTAATAAAGTAAAGATCTGAATTGAAACATATATGTTAAATAGAGAACTCTAGGAAGTTGCCGAGATAGCTTCCATTCCAGCAAATAAGACCTTCTGCAGAGAATAGACACTGTCTTCAGCAAAACTCACTTTTCTTTTTTGGAAATTCTCACATATGGCAAAGCGACCCTATCCAATTTGCAAATGCCAAACAAAATTTTATCCATCTCTATGGGCGTCAGTGTTCTGTCTGTAGGAAAAGTGAAAGCTAGATTAGCAAGGTGATCTGCAGCTGCATTGGCTTCTCTGAAGACATGAGAGAAATGGACTTGATGTTGTTTTAGAATCTGTCTAATTCTCAGTATCATATTATGATGCTCCCATGGGCAAGTAGAGGATTGCAAAATCTTCAGGGCAGCTATTGAATCCGACTCAAGCCAGACTGGCAGATAAGAATTACTTACACATAGCTCCAAGCCCATCTGAATTGCAGTTAGTTCTGCCTTTAAATTTGTCCCCACGCCAATCACCCCAGCCCTTGCTAAGATGAAATGTCCTTCATGATTCCGAATGATAGCTCCGTAGGAAGCCGACCCTGGGTTCCCTTTGGAGCAACCATCTGTATTCAATTTAAAACAACCAAGCTTTGGTTTTCTCCATAGAACCATAGCAATATGAGTTTTGACCGTGCTTTTAGTTTGGAAACCCAGAAATTGCGCAACTTCTTTGTATCCTTTCCAATGCCTCTGTTTAATCAGCCCTGTTGTCATTCCTAACTGCAAACAGTAATGAATCTTTCCAATTATTCTATTTGCAGACGGTTTGATACCCTCGTGCTTTGAATCGTTCCTGGCACTCCATAAATTCCAGGCAATTAATGGGGGGATGATCTCTTTAACATGTCCTTCCTTTGACCAAAGTTGATCCTTTTTCCAGCTTTCTAGTATTTGGTATCTGTCAACACCGAACAGCTGAGCAAAGTGTTTCCAAGTCTCCCTAGCAATCTCACCATATAAGAACAAGTGATCCCAAGTCTCCATGGAAGTACAACATTGGCATTTAGAAGCTAGATACAAACCTCTTTGTTGTAAAATCTCCTCTGTTGGCAGTCGTTTTTTTAGGAACCTCCAAAAGAAAATTGAAATGCTTGGATAGAGCAATTTACTCCAGCAAGCATTCCAAATCTCCCTTGATTCTTGAATGTTTCGAATGGTATTCCAAGCAGATTTAATTGAAAATTCACCATTAGCTGTAGGTATCCAAACAGCCTTGTCTTGATTACAAGTAGAGCTTATCATGTTACCTGAAATTGTCTCCAACGAGGGCACAACAGTTCTTTTAATCTCCTCCACGCAATCAGATGGCAGAAGACTACCCAGCTTGAGGACGTCCCAACCCTGATTGTTGAAAAATGTATTCTATGGCTTTGTATGTTTGTATGAGATGATATAGGTGATTCATATGAAGTTTTCCATGGACCTAGGTTTCCTTAGGGTTTCGGCCAAGGCCATAACCTAGGGCTAGGGTTGAGTTAAGACCACAAGGATGTTTGTTTATAGGGTACTAAGATGTATGGATATGTTTAATTATAATGGGAGAATTTTATGTCAACCAAAACCCTAGCTTATGGGACATGAATTGTATGATAGGTCATTGATATGATGATTCATAAATGCTTAGATCATGTGCCATGAACCTAAGGAAATGTATCATGTAGGAAAGGATCTAGGCATGTTTTCCTATGTATCATAACCATGTATGTTTAATGAATTAAGATGCTAATTATGTAGGTATGCCATGAGATAGGAATGATATGTATGTATGCCATGATCTATGAATGATATGTATGATTAATGAATAATATGTATGCATGTCATGTTATGGATGAAAATGATGAATGAAGTTAAAGTTCATGCCTTCGAGGCATCATGATGAAATGGAATGAAAATGATGAATGAAGATACGATTCATGCCTTCAAGGCATAATGATGATGTTAAGCATTAAGAATGAATGAATATGCTATGAATGTTTTATGAATGAAGAAGCATGGGAAAGTATTTTATTTTTAAAATGGGCTTGTACCAGACCTGAATAAGGTCCACGGTTCTGGACTACCGATGAAGCTGTCCACGGTTCGGGACTACCGATGAAGCTGTCCTTACGGTTCGGGACTACCGATGAAGCTGTCCTTACCCTAGTAGGTCGAGATTAGCTACCTCGTATTTACTTAGGGATGCGCACATATGATGTATGAATGTGGTACAAGCCAGGGCCCCAATGAATGTTATGATTATGTCAAAGTATTTAAAAGTATGATTTTAAACTAAGCATCCTTACGGTATGTGCATTTGTCCCATGCATCCATCCATGTTATGCATTATGTTTATGATAAGTATGCTTATGCAAAGTAAGGTTATGCAAGGTACGTTTATGCGAAGTATGTTAGGCAAAATATGATAATGCAAAGTATATTTATGCAAATGATTTTATTTATGTTCCTGCTAAATTATGATGCCATGATTTTATGTATGTTCATGCTAAAATATGATGTCATGATTCTAATTATGTTCATGCTAGACTATGATGCCATGATGATATCTATGTTCATGCTAAATTATGATGACCATGATTTTATTTATGTTCATGCTAAATTATGATGCCATGATTTTATTTATATTCATGCTAAATTATGATGCCATGATTGTATGTATGCTCATGCTAAATTATGATGCCATGATTTTATTTATGTTCATGCTAAATTATGATACCATGATTTTATGTATGTTCATGCTAAAATATGATGCCATGATTCTAATTATGTTCATGCTAGACTATGATGCCATGATGATATCTATGTTCATGCTAAATTATGATGACCATGATTTTATTTATGTTCATGCTAAATTATGATGCCATGATTTTATTTATGTTCATGCTAAATTATGATGCCATGATTTTATTTATGTTCATGATAAATTATGATGTCATGATTTTATGTATGTTCATGCTAAAATGTGATGCCATGATTTTAATTATGTTCATGCTAGACTATGATGCCATGATGACATCTATGTTAATGTTAAATTATGATGCCATGATTTTATTATGTTATGCTAAAACGATGATGCCATGATTGTGTATATGTTCACGATAAGAGGTATGCTATGATATGTAGGATTGAAGCATTATGTTCATGTTTATACGACGTATGGATTTTGTGAGTAGGAAAAAGGTCTTACTAAGCCTCCGTGCTTATAGTCTTATTTTCTTATACCGCAGATCAAGCAAGAGAGTTCTAAGGGAAGCAGCAGGAGAGGCAAGAACATGGGTGTGTAGTAGTGACATGGCCAAGAAACCCTATCATTTCACTTATTGCATGTTTTGTGATCTGACAATGCTTACTTTGGGTTATGCTCGACTTATGATAGTTATGCCTAAGAAACAACCTACTATTCGTGAAGTTATGGATAAACTACATGCTACCTGAAATGCTTATGAATAAGTCATGGAAAGTTGATATCATGATGCTATGCATGCTGATAATATGTTACCTGAAATGCTTATGAATAAGTTATGGAAAGTATATCATGATGCTAGGTATGCTGGTAATATGTTAAGCATAATGTCACCATGTCCATGAATGATAACCCAGACATGTGTATATGATTTAAGTACTAGTTATTCCGCTACATTAAGATGTTTTATATGCACATGTATGTTTAGCGTAACACCGCTTTAAAAAAAAAGCGGGCGTTACAGGTTGGTATCAGAGAAGTTTCCCATCTCACTACACACACATCAAGCCTCTTTCCTGCAGCTTCCAAGTAACTACCTCTATGTATACCTTATGTTCTTTTATGATGTTCTTTTACGATTCAAGAATATGTAAGTATGGATGATATTTTAGGATTCTAGAAAATGCAAGTATGGATGATACCTTATGATTCAAGAATATGTAAGTATGGATGATATTTTATGATTCTAGAAAATGCAAGCATGGATGATACCTTATGATCTTAGAATATGTAAGTATGGATGATACCTTATGATTCAAGAATATGTAAGTATGGATGATATTTTATGATTCTAGAATATACAAGTATGAAGGATATATTTTAGGATAGCGAGTACTTTTAGGATATGTAAGGTGAACAATACTTTACCTCATCTTTAGGAAATTCAAATCCTCTAGAATTGGATATGCGGGTAGGAATAACAATAACTTATATTAGCCTTACTGGTCTTTTATATGTGAGTGATAGTGAGCGAGAGTGATTCGTGAAGATTTAACTTAAGTAGCTGTAGTCATGTAGAACAAATATAGTAAATGATTGAGTGGTGGTGAAACGGATTAAATTGGAAAAGAAGAGCAAGTAGATGTGAGAGGAGGAATGGGTAAGTAATGAGGAGATTATCTGTATGAGTGTCATGACGGTCTGGAACTAAGAAGAGTTGTGAACCAAAGCAAGTTTGTACTGTTGATGAAAGACGTATATTAATATTTAGCGATGAGCCTAGAGTAAAGAGAGGATAGTACTTTATTAATGGAGACTTATTTGCTATAGTATTAAGGGGGTAGAGTATTTAGTGTGGGTATTCTAAGAGATTATAGTAGTTATGAAATGAAGACTTAGGGATGTATATCTATTACGAATGGGTTAAGGCGTAAGTTATTTGACTTTTTAAACAGATATATATATAGTAGTAGCAATAGAGTAATATTCTTGATATAAGAAGGATAGAGGGTAAGAACTAGATATGCAAAAGAAGGAGTGATAGAGATCAGCCAATATGACCTTAGTTATAACCCTGTATGAAGGAACTAGATGTTAATGTTATCAAAGGCAAGAATGTAGTTAGGACTCTAGGTCAAGCAAACTTACTAGGTGAAATGATCTAATCAAGTATAGGTTTTGGAAAAAGATTGATATAGGAATATTTTATAAATTCTTGTAAATATATATATATATATATATATATATATATATAAATAATGAGAGAGAGTTTTGTAAAGAATAGTATTAGCTTTATGAAATTTGGTAAAGAATATATTAGATATGCGTTGCTTAAAAGTAAGGTTATAGAGAAGTAAGATACGGAGATCATAAGAATGTGATTTTGTGATTAGAGTGGAGGAAGCATGACCGGTAAATGAGAAAAGATGTTTGGATATGTGAAAGAAGACTATGGAAAGATGGAATAAGCAAAAGTAAAGATGACAAGCGAGAGTAAAGATGACAATGTAATAGGAAAAATTTTGTAAGGCAGAGACTGTTGTACATATATGTTGTGCGAAAAGTACTGAGAGTATTTCCAGAGAAAGAAAAAGGATGTTTATTGTAGGAAGAGTGGAGCAAAAAGTCAGATGAAGTAATAATAATAAAAAAATTGTTTATTGTGTTTAGGTTGATAAAAAGTAAAGAGATTGACATGTTATATTTAGTTTAAACTAGATAGTAAAATCTTGGATACAAGTGTTTCGAGTTGCTTTTAGGTTAGCATAGATTATTAGTCAAAGACTAGTTATCTGATAATGAGTTTAATATAGTATTTTAGGAATTTAATTGAGAAATTTTAGCATAAATAACAGAGACTGTATGCATTATAGGTTAGGTAGTTAAAACAAAGTAAGTAGCTCAAATAACTAGAATAGAAAGTAATATGATAAGCGATGCATGAGTTTATGTACTATGAGAAGTTATGTTACATAGAAACGAATATACTATTAAAATAGATAATAAAAGAAAGAATAATAAAGTAAGAATAGTTCTCGGAAAAAAGGGGTAACGAGCTTCGAGTAGAAAGGAGAAAGAGTTTGTACTTATATAAAGCTGTAATTATGTTGTCGAGGAGTAGATTTGAAGTATGATACTGAAAGTAACAAAAGAGAATCATATAATAATAATCGTAATTTTCGTTTAGTTTAATACAGATAAAAGATGTATGTGAGAAGCAGAGACATTGAAATCAGTTCCCATTGAGAAGAGCTTCGGAGTAATAAGTTGGTGCATAGATGATAAACTTGTGTATAGTAAGTGAAAGTTAGAGTCTTGTTTGAAGTAGCAAATTAACCAGGAATACGTTAAATTATACTCTTTCGTGTAAAGCTTAATAGTAGATAAAATTTTGACAATAAGTGTTAGAAACAGTGATAAACAATTAGAGCTAGAAAAAAAAACAAATTGCAAGAGAATACATATAGATTGTTGTCAAACTCCTAAGATTTACTATAACGCGTATAGGAAAAAAAATGTTTGAGATTAAATCATAGTTATGTATTAGAAGCACATAAATATAGAGATGTAGCAATTTTGATCTAAGAGTTGCATAACTAATAGACAAAAGCTAAGGAACAAGGAAGTACCTTAGTCAATGTCCTATGGCAAAGTCAACGGTTCGAGGAAGCTACCCGGGAACGCGAGGACGAGAGGAGACGCAAGTACCCAGAGATATTCTAAGTTCGAGGACGAACTTTCACGAGGTATGAGGGATTGTAACGACCCGAAAATTTTCTTAATATTTTTTTTAAAATATTGATCATGTCTAGATAATTTTCCGAGGGACCTAGAGATATTAGTACGAACCTTAGCCTAGAAATTCATGATTTTCTCATTTAAATTGAGAAATTTAGTACTAATGGGCCTTATATGGGCTCCAAAAATGGGTTTTAATTAGGTAGAATTTACTATAAATATAAAAGAATTGTAATTAAGAATTTTAGAATGATTATGGGTTAATTTTAGGGAATTTTTGAAAATAAGGAAAAATGAAATAAAAAGAAAACAAAAATAAAGTGCATTCACCAAGGATTGAACCTTGGACCTAGTCTACAACCATGCATGCACTAACCAATTCACCTATGAAGGGAGTGCTAGTAGGGAATGAAGTGGATTTTGGTTAAGGCTTAAGGAAAATGAAGAGTCATCCACCATGACTCTTCACTTGCCTCCTTAAAGTGGTATAAAGAGAGGGCATGGGAGGTTACTTCTCTTCTTCCACCAAGTTCACCCTTCTCCCTCCTCCTTCATCCTAGCTGAAACCCCAAGGGGGGATTTTCCTTAGGAAAAGTTCCCAAGAAAGCATCTTCTTCCAAGATCCAAGGTTTTTTTTACAAGGTTGCAAAGTCTAGGGGTGGTCAAGAGACAACAAGGTCTTCATTCTCCTCCCCATCTAAGGTCTAAAGTCAAGGTAAACCAAGGTAAGACCCCCTCACCTGTGGTGTAATGGTTTTTCTTGATATGGATATGATCTAAGCTTTTTGGTTTGAGATCTAAGATGAAAATCCATGAAGAAGGACTTAGGGTTTCGGCCACCTTCAAGTTTCATGGCTAGGATTAGCTTTTTAACTCTCAAATGATGGTTTTTATGTCTTCTTATGATGTAAGTGATGTTAGTAGTGATTCATATGAATTTTGACATGATTAATAGCCCTTATGAATTTCGGCCAAGAACCCTAAGCCATGGTTGGACCTTGATCTAACCATTCAACATGTTAATTTTGGTTCCCCTATGACATGATGGATAGTAATTGTGTTTTAAGAATTTTTTTATGAATTTTAGGGACCCTTTGAGTTTCGGCCAAGAGCAAATCTAGGGTTAAAGGATTAGGGTTAACCTTAATGATGGGATCAAATGTTTTCTATGGCATTGTATGTTTGTATGAGATGATATAGGTGATTCATATAAAGTTTTCCATGGACCTAGGTTTCCTTAGGGTTTCGGCCAAGGCCATAACCTAGGGCTAGGGTTGAGTTAAGACCACAAGGATGTTTGTTTATAGGGTACTATGATGTATGGATATGTTTAATTATAATGGGAGAATTTTATGTCAACCAAAACCCTAGCTTATGGGACATGAATTGTATGATAGGTCATTGGTATGATGATTCATAAATGCTTAGATCATGTGCCATGAACCTCTGGAAATGTATCATGTAGGAAAGGATCTAGGCATGTTTTCCTATGTATCATGACCATGTATGTTTAATGAATTAAGATGCTAATTATGTAGGTATGCCATGAGATAGGAATGATATGTATGTATGCCATGATCTATGAATGATATGTATGATTAATGAATAATATGTATGCATGTCATGTTATGGATGAAAATGATGAATGAAGTTAAAGTTCATGCCTTCAAGGCATCATGATGAAATGGAATGAAAATGATGAATGAAGATACGATTCATGCCTTCAAGGCATAATGATGATGTTAAGCATTAAGAATGAATGAATATGCTATGAATGTTTTATGAATGAAGAAGCATATGAAAGTATTTTATTTTTAAGAATGGGCTTGTACCGGACCTGAATAAGGTCCACGGTTCTGGACTACCGATGAAGTTGTCCACGGTTCGGGACTACCGATGAAGCTGTCCTTACGGTTCGGGACTACCGATGAAGCTGTCCTTACCCTAGTAGGTCGAAATTAGCTACCTCGTATTTACTTAGGGATGCGCGCATATGATGTATGAATGTGGTACAAGCCAGGGCCCCAATGAATGTTATGATTATGTCAAAGTATTTAAAAGTATGATTTTAAACTAAGCATCCTTACGATATGTGCATTTGTCCCATGCATCCATCCATGTTATGCATTATGTTTATGATAAGTATGCTTATGCAAAGTAAGGTTATGCAAGGTACGTTTATGCGAAGTATGTTAGGCAAAGTATGTTTATGCAAATGATTTTATTTATGTTCCTGCTAAATTATGATGCCATGATTTTATGTATGTTCATGCTAAAATATGATGCCATGATTCTAATTATGTTCATGCTAGACTATGATGCCATGATGATATCTATGTTCATGCTAAATTATGATGACCATGATTTTATTTATGTTCATGCTAAATTATGATGCCATGATTTTATGTATGCTCATGCTAAATTATGATGCCATGATTTTATTTATGTTCATGCTAAATTATGATGTCATGATTTTATGTATGTTCATGCTAAAATATGATGCCATGATTCTAATTATGTTCATGCGAGACTATGATGCCATGATGATATCTATGTTCATGCTAAATTATGATGACCATGATTTTATTTATGTTCATGCTAAATTATGATGCCATGATTTTATTTATGTTCATGCTAAATTATGATGTCATGATTGTATGTATGCTCATGCTAAATTATGATGCCATGATTTTATTTATGTTCATGCTAAATTATGATGCCATGATTTTATGTATGTTCATGCTAAAATGTGATGTCATGATTTTAATTATGTTCATGCTAGACTATGATGCCATGATGACATCTATGTTAATGCTAAATTATGATGCCATGATTTTATTATGTTATCCTAAAACGATGATGCCATGATTGTGTATATATTCACGATAAGAGGTATGCTATGATATGTAGGATTGAAGCATTATGTTCATGTTTATACGACGTATGGATTTTGTGAGTAGGAAAAGGGTCTTACTAAGCCTCCGTGCTTATAGTCTTATTTTCTTATACCGCAGATCAAGCAAGAGAGTTCTAAGGGAAGCAGCAGGAGAGGCAAGAACATGGGTGTGTAGTAGTGGCATGGCCAAGAAACCCTATCATTTCACTTATTGCATGTTTTGTGATCTGACAATGCTTACTTTGGGTTATGCTCGACTTATGATAGTTATGCCTAAGAAACAACCTACTATTCGTGATGTTATGGATAAACTACTTGCTACCTGAAATGCTTATGAATAAGTCATGGAAAGTTGATATCATGATGCTATGCATGCTGATAATATGTTAACTGAAATGCTTATGAATAAGTTATGGAAAGTTGATATCATGATGCTAGGTATGCTGGTAATATGTTAAGCATAATGTCACCATGTCCATGAATGATAACCCAGACATGTGTATATGATTTAAGTATTAGTTATTCCGCTGCATTAAGATGTTTTATATGCACATGTATGTTTAGCGTAACGCCGCTTTTAAAAAAAAAGCGGGCGTTACAACACAGATGGTGTGAAGTGCCCGGTGTTCTTGAACACCTTGTCAGGGGCGCCCAGAGATAGTTCCAGAGGCTGCCCCAAGGTTCTATAAACTCCTTGCTAGAGTTTAGAAATGTTTTCTTTCCTAACTTCACTAGCAGCCGCCGATACCAGAAAACATCGTTAAACTTGTTCGCCCTCAAACAGAAGGCGAATGAACCGCTGAAGAACTATATCCAGTGGTTCAATCGGGTGGCTCAAGATGAGCCAACGGCTACTTCGGAGATCCTCATTAGCACCTTCACGCAGGGACTCTCCGAAGGCGACTTCTTTCGATCACTGGTGAAGAAGCCACCGACCAGTTTCGATGATTTATTGGGGCGCTCCGTCAAGCACGTCAACGTCGAAGAGGTACAACATGCTCACCGCAAAAGATCCAGCCGGAGCCCTTATGCAAATCTCGGTTCGATTCGAGAGAGGAGAACCACCCGCACCAGCCCGGGCGAAGGATCCTCGCTCCGGAAAGGACCACCAAAGAAGTACTGCGACTTCCATGGTAGTACAATGCACTCTACGAAGGAGTGCTATGTCTTGAAGAAGAGGAGGTCTCGAGACGTGGATGCCAAGCCTCGCAAATGGTGGAATAAAGCGGGGCACTGACGGCAATCCCCTCGGTGAAGCCCTTCCCATCGTCGACGACAATCAGGGGATGATAGAGCCAGGCTGCGATCTCGGTCGCGTTTGAGAGGAAGGAGTCGGGAGATAGTGCCCCGCCAATCTATTTCCCTCGAAAGAGATCCCACGAAGGGAAAAGCTCCGGCGCGCAGGACGCCCTCAAGACATGTGGGAGTGATCTCTGGAGGGCCTACTGAAGGAGATTCTCATAGGGTGAGAAAGGCCCATACCCATCGGCTGGAGAACTACGCCACCGGGACGAGCAACGACAAGTGCCAGGGCCCGGTTATTTCGTTTGACCCCGATGATTTGGAGGGCGTGGAAGCTCCCCATGACGATGCACTGGAATCCTCGCACGCATAGCAAATTATGAGGTTATGCGTGTCTTTGTGGATACAGATAACTCCGTCAATATCCTGTACAAGGCGGCTCTGGACTAGCTGCATATTGATGAGGATGAGCTACGTCCGATCTCCACCCCGCTCTTCGGCTTCACCAGATATAGAGTGCAGCCTATAGGGCAAATCTCCCTATCTCTGTCATTGGGGGATAATACACTGGAGAGAATGAGGAGGACGCCCTTCATGGTCGTGGATGCCCCATCATCCTACAACATTATCCTCGGGCATCCAGCGCTCAGCCTATTCCAGGTGGTGGTCTCAGTCTACCACCAGAAGATCAAGTTCCCGATGGGTGAACAAGTGGCTGAGGTCAAAGGAGACCAGCTAACTTCTCGGCGGTGCTACAACGGGGAGGTCAGGACAGAAGCCCGCAAGAACCCGAAGACACATGTAATGCTGCAACTCAACTTTGCCAACCCTCGAGAAGAAGAAGGACCCAAAGAAAAACGTAGGGAGGTCGAAAGCAAAGTGGTCCACATTCATCCTCAACAAGCGGGAGGAATCATAAGGATCGCGGCTGACCTTATACCCGAACTGACAAGCCGTCTGATCAACTGCTTGAAGGATCATCGGAACGTGATTGCATGGGCTACCAAAGAGATCAAAGGAGTCTCTCCTACTTTGGCCACGCATCGCTTACATATAACTCTGGGAGCCCGGCCGGTGAAGCAAAGGCAAAGACACTTTGCCTTGAGTAGGACAAGATCATTAGAGAGGAAGTCACCAAGCTACCAAAGGCCGGACACATAAGGGAAGTTCAATTCCCGACCTGGCTGGTGAATGTGATACTTGTCCCTAAGCCCGGGGGGTAAATCATGGGTTTGTATTGATTTTAGAGATTTAAATAAAGTCTGCCCTAAATACTTCTACCCCTTGCCTCGGATTGATTGGCTGATGGATTCTACCTCTGGTTACGATTTTATTTCGATGTTAGATGCTTATCAGGGGTACCACCAGGTTTCTCTCGCTCGTGAAGACCAAGAAAAAGTTAATTTCGTGACGGCAAATGATACCTACTACTACAATGTCATGTCGTATGGGTTGTGTAACGCAGGGGCAACCTATCAACGGATGATGGACAAGGTCTTTCGCCACCAGATAGGGAGGAACATTGAAGTATATGTGGATGATATTCTGGTCAAAACAAATAAGGGAAAAGGCATGATAGCTGACCTGGAAGAGACGTTCGCCACATTGAGTGCCAACAAGCTAAAACTAAACCCCGCTAAATATTTGTTCGGGGTGAAGAGTGTCCGGTTCCTCGGCTACATTGTGACGGAAAGGAGGATTGAGGCTAATACAAAGAAAGTGCAAGTCATCCTCAATATGTCATCCCCTCGATGTGCAGCGGCTGAATGGTAGGATTACCGCTCTGTCCCGGTTCATCTCCAAATCTGCTGAAAGAACTCTACCGTTTTTCAAGATTTTGAGGAAGGTTGTCAAGTTCGATTGGGATGATCAGTGTGAGAAAACTTTCATAGATTTAAAAGCATACCTCACCGAGCTCCCCATCCTCTATAAGCCGCTCGAGGGAGAAATGCTATTCGTCTACCTGTCCGTGGCTGAACAAGTCGTGGGTTCTACGCTCATTCGGGAATAAGGTACTACTCAGTACCCAATTTACTTCTTCGGGTATCTCCTAAAGGACACGGAAACTCGATATACAATGCTGGAGAAGCTGACCTATGTTTGGTGCTGATGGACCGAAGACTGAGGCCTTATTTCTTGGCGTATCCAGTGGTGGTCCTCACCAATAGCCTGCTCAGGCGCATCCTCACCAACCCAGAGGCTTTAGAACGGCTGATCAAGTGGACGGCAGAGTTGAACGAGTATAAGATTGAGTACCACCCCTGTACCGCCATCAAAGCACAAGCTCTTGTTGATTTTATGCTCGAGGTTGTCCCTGAACCAGAAGCTGATGGACTATGGAAAGTCTACATTGATGGTTCCTCCAACCACAAGAACAGTAGGGTCGGAGTCCTGATGATTTCTCCCATGGGAGATATATTACAACTATCTATCTGACTCCACATTCGAGCCACCAACAACGAAGCCGAATATGAGGCGATTCTAACGGGGCTACAAGTAGCCAAGCAAGTGGAAGCTGCTTGGGTCATTTTGCACTCAGACTCTCAGCACGTTGCCCAGCAGATAAAAGGAGAATTTGAAATAAAGAATGAGCGCCTACAAAAGTATGTGGACATCTATGAACAATTGAGGTCCTCTTTCACCGAGGTTGTTCTGCAGAAGATCTCCCGAGATGACAATGTTAAGACAGACGATAGCCAAGTTGGCCAGCTCCATTACCTCGTGGATGCTAGACGAGTCCAGTGCTACAGAAGAAGTTGTGGCTCAGATCGAAGAAGAGGTCACTGACACTGCATTACCTGACTGGAGAGAACCCTATGTAGAGTTCCTACATAGTGGAACTATGCCGCCGGGGCGATAAAAAAGTTTGGCTTTTCCGCCGCTGGGCTTCCAGTTTTACGCTGGTCAGGGAGAAACTATATAAAGAGTCTTCGCCCAACCTTTGCTCAAGTATGTTGATCTAGAGGAAGTCGACTATATCATACGAGAGACTCTCGAAGGCATATGCAGGAACCATATTGGGGGAAGATCCCTGGCTAGGAAGATTATCCTGGCTGGATACTTTTGGCCAACGCTACAAGCAGTTGCCATCAAGTTCGTCGCTGGATGCGAGGCCTGTCAAAAGCATCAGCATATCACTTATCGCCCGACTGAGCTACTCCGAGCCTCCACTATTTTCTACCCCTTCGATTAATGGGGAATGAACATTGTGGGTTCTTTTCCAATCGGGTCTCAGCAGAAGAAGTTCTTGTTAGTGCTGGTTGACTACTTCTCCAAATGGGTTGAAGCTGAACCGCTTGTGACAATCACGGAGGCCGCAATGATGAAGATCCTATGGAGGTATATAGTCTGTAGGTATGACATTTCTTACAAATTGGTGTCGGATAATGGCAGACAATTTGCAGGGCGTAAACTAAGAGAATGGTTTGAAGGACTGGGTATTCACCAAGCTTTCACTTCTGTCGCATATCCTCAAGGCAATGGCCAAGCAGAGGTAGTCAATCGGGAGATTATTAGAGGGCTGAAGATAAAGCTGGATCACATCGGAGGCAGCTGGGTAGAAGAGCTCCCAAGCATTTTATGGTCGTACCGCACCATTCCAAGAGAAGGACCATGCCAGAATCCTTTCAATCTGGTATATGGAGCGGAGGCAGTAATATCGATGGAAGTCGGCGAGGAGTCCCTCCGGCGTCAGCACTACAACAAAGAAGACAATGATCAAGAACGGCTGATTGACCTGGATCTAATGGCAGAGGTACGGGATAAGGAAGCTACCCAACTGGCTGTGTATCGGCAGCGTATGCAGCAAGCGTATAATTGCCGAGTGATCACCTAAACTTTCCAAGTCAGAGACAAGGTCTAGACGAGAAGCAAGCTAGTCGGCGGCCCCGTAAAGCTCGAGTCATAGTGGAGCAAACCCCTACATCATCGTCAAAATGCTCACTAGAGGCAATTATTATCTACAAGATGACAAGGGCAAAAAGCTAGATAAGCCATGACATGCAAATCACCTCCAACCATATCGTACTCGGTGAGCCTTATGAGATACAATATGTACTTGTTTGTGTGTTTCTACTACTTTGTGTGTTTCTAAACAAGATGTCTTATCAAAACCCAATGAATTTACCTAAAGATCCTACCATCTCGTGGTACTGCGGATGCCCAAGATGTGCAGGCCTGGTCGTGGTGCCGAGGATGCCCGACCAGGAGAAGCATAAGCTCCTACCATCTCGTGGTGCTGCGGATGCCTGAGATATGTAGGCCTGGTCGTGGTGCCGAGGATGTCTGACCAGGAGGAGCATAAACTCTTACCATCACATGATACTGTGGATGACCGAGATGTGTAGGCCTGGTCGTGGTGCCGAGAATGCCCGACCAGGAGGAACATAAACTCCTACCCTCTCATGATGTTATGGATGCCCAAGATGTGTAGGCCTGGTTGGGTGTCGAGGATGCCCGACCACGAGGATCATAAGCTCCTACCATCTCGTGGTGCTGCGGATACCCGAGATGTGTAGGCCTGGTCGTGGTGCCGTGGATGCCCGACCAAGTGGAGCATAAGCTCCTACCATCTCGTGGTGCTGTAGATGTCCGAGATGTGTAGGCCTGGTCGTGGTGCCGAGGATGTATGACCAGGAGGAGCATAAGCTCCTACTATCTCGTGGTGCTACGGAGGTCCGAGATGTGTAGTCCTGGCCGTGGTGCCGAGGATGCCCGACCAGGTTGAGAATAAACCCCTACCATCTTGTGGTGGTGTGGATGCGTGAGATGAGTAGGCCTAGTTGTGGTGTCGAGGATGCACGACCAGGAGGAGCATAAACTCCTACCATCTCGTAGTGTTGCGGATGCCCGAGATGAGTAGGCCTGGTCGTGGTGCCGAGGATGCTCGACCAGGAGGAGCATAAACTCCTACCATCTCATGGTGCCGAGGTTGTTCGAGATGAGTAGACTTGGTTGTAGGGCCGAGGATGCCCGGTCAAGAGAAGTAGGAAAATCCCAACATCTCATGGCGCTGAGGAGGCCCGAGGCCGGTAGACCCGACCGAGGTGCCATATGGGCCTGACCAGAGACGAGTTAGCTTGAGCACGACTTTGAGGAAGCGCCGCCGAGTATAACTTGGACCTATGTCGCCTAACCTTGTGGACGACACCAGAGGTACATCGGCCTGGGCTGAATATTGAATAGGACAAGTCCTGTCCCTGTCCGCGTAGACAATTAAACCAGACATTATGTCCTCGTCTCTCCTCTGATGTTAGATATCGCGGATATAAATGAGTTTAATAGGGGAGCAGATTGGCAATGAGACATAGAAGATAAACGTATTCTATTTATTGGCTAAAGTTACGCTTGGAGTACATACAAATAGAGAATACGAACATAAGATTTGAAGAGAGAGACACAGAAGACAAAGACATTTCATTCAATTCAGTATACATCTCATAAAATACAGAAGGCAAATGCAAGCAAGAAAAGAATCAGAAAGTAAAAGTTTCATTCATCAACTCAGAGTACACAAGAAAATAGTGCAAAAATATTTCATTCAAAGGGGATGATTACATCTGGAGTACATTTGGAAAACAAAAAATAAAAGGAGAAATACAAAAGAAGAAAAGAAAAGACGTCAGCTACAACTCCTCCTTGGGCGGCAGCTCCTCCCACTCTTGACTAATGCTGAGGAAGATGAGGTCGGTGTCCGACTTTAGCACTCCCGCCCGGCCGGATTTGTTGGACTGCTTCGTTGAAGCCCTGCTTCAATCGCCTCAGCACTTGACCGACCAGGAGGTCTCTAAACTCATCGGATTGAAGAACTTTGGCCTTGAACGCCGCCTCCGCCTCCACCTGCCGAGACTCTTCATTGGCTTTATACATCTTCAGTTCTTCTAAGGCCCGGTCCTGGCCAGTCTTCAGCTCGCCTGCCTCCGAGGATAGCAAGTCCCAGGCAGCCTGGGCCTTCTCAAGCTGCTCTGTGGTCACCAAGAGTTGCAATTTGGCTCGCTCCGAGTCTTCCTACAGGAGGTGGGCCTTCACGGATAGCTACACGTCTCGTTCGCAGGAGCACTTCATCTCCTGAGACAGATGGTCCATCTCTTGGGTGAGGGTCTTCGTCAGCTCTAAGAGAAGGTTCTTCCTGTGGTGACAGTTGTACAGAGAAGACTCGGAGGCCAGCAAGGAGTTTAGGTAGTGTCCCACCTTAACCCGCAGACCCTTGCTGACCTCCGCCTGCATTAGGCCTTTCTCGCGAGCGCGATGGACCTCTGCCTCCAATTCTGCTACCCGTTGGCGCAGGGCTTCGGTCTCCGGTCTCCTACCTGGAGGGTAAGTGGTTGCCCACGATGAGGCAGTCATAAGTGGCCTACCATAGGAAATAACGGGAATTAGAAACGATGAACAATGATAACAGAAAAGCACGACATCTTTACCTTCATGAGGGACTTGTGCAGGTTGGCGAGTGGCCTAGCCGAAGCACTCAAAGTCCTCCCTCTCGCGTCATCCTGGCTCCTCGAAGAGAGTGTATCTTCGGAGTGACGGAGGGGCTGGATGGCAGGTGCTTCGGGAGGCACTGTAGAGGGGTCCGGGATGTCCTCCTTAGAGCTGGATGCTCCCCCGGAAGTAGGACCCTCTGCGGAGGTCTCCTTCAACTTCACTGGTTGAGGACCCAGAGAGGCTGCCTCCTCCATCGCCTGGACCTTCCGGCACAAGCGCGCACTCATCAGCCGGGGGTCTGCTGGCTCTACCCGCTTGCCCTTCAAGACATCCGAAGAGCTGACCGGGGCGGTGATGGTGGCCTGATGCCATGTGGCTGGAGGGGTCTCTTGTCTGAAGCGCTTGGAGAGGGGGATCGTATCCTCCTCCTCGGTGATTGTGGGGAGGTCTGGAGGTGTGTGTTTCCTCAACCTCCTCTAAAGGGGGGGATGGGGGGGGGGGGGGTGGTGGAGGAGCTGACCGTTTGGCGAGCAGCTTGTGCCCCGTCTTCCCGATTGGTTCAGTCGTCGGCGGACAAGCCTGAGGCGCAGGTCCTTCCTCATCACCTCCTGTCTCAATGAGCGTGGGGGAGGGTTCAGCTCCTTGATCATCGGGTCATTCCGGCTTCCCCTCCGAGTCTTCAGCCGGGCCGACCACCGAGGTAGTGGGAGCTGGAGGAGGGGCCAAGGCTTGTTCGTTGGCTTGCTCCCATTTAAGGAGCTTATTCATCGCCCGGGACAACATGATAACCTCTGCAATATAAAGTCAATAAGACATCAGTTAGAATCAACAAGCATTTGATAAAAATGTGAACTTACTAAGGTTGAGGCTAATGCGGGTGACTTTAGAGCTGAGTCTAGCTCGATACAGGAGTTCTTCACATTGCACCAGGCTGGGGTCATTGAACTCCATGCCGGCCAAGATGCCTCTAGCTCGGTGGTACCCCAGATCGTGCTGAAAGTCACCTAGCTCAGAAATGGACGGTAGGTCATCTCTCTAGTGGATTGGGCTGAAGGGGCGCTCAGGAAGTCGGATAAAGAAAAGACGCTCCTTCCATCCCTTATGGGAGGAAGGTGTTGGGACCGGGTGCATGTTGACATGGATGCCGGTTCGTAATTTTAAAATTAATTACGTGCAGCGGAAGGTTTAGCATAAATAATTTCTCTAAATCATTTAACCACATATCTAAACATGCAATTTAATCTTGTGTAGACATGATCATATATTTGAAATTTTGCACAAACATAAACTAATTTACGTATTACCTCGCGTAACACGAAGGAAGGGACGAGATCCAACCGTAAGCGTCCCTTGGAAGTTCCGCCTCTATTCGCGTACACACTGAGTATCTTTGAAATGACTTCGCAAAGCCACGAGTTAGTGTTCTCGAGAACTACTAGATTCTCCGAGAACGCGACAAGAAAAACAAAGAGAGAAGTCGGAAGACTAACCACAAAAGGATGGCCGGCTGGTGCTCCTTCTTGGGGTTGGTTGGCGCACGACAAGAAGAGGAGAAGAGAAGGAGAGAAAGAGAGGGAGAGAGTCTATGCCTTCATCTCTTTTATTATTCTGCCCAAGCCTTGCCTTGGGTCCTTTATATAGTGGCCTCTCAACCATCAAGCCTCTCAAATATGGAATAACTTATTCCATCATGCCAAGTTTGATTTTATATCATGGTTAAAATCATATTTTAATTCATGATAAAAAATCAATCAAGTCTATTCTCTCCTATGGAATAAATTTTCTTATCATGGTAAATCAATCCATGATTGATTTTATAAAATAAATCAATCCATGGTTCATTTTAATTTTCATGAAAAATAAACCAAACCTTGGTTTATTATATAAAAAATTTATATCATCCATAATTTTATAAAACAAACCACACTTGGTTTATTTTATAAATTGAACCAAAACTTGGTTCTCTCCCTTTGTTGTGGCCGGCCAAGCAAAGAGGATGGAGGCCCTCTTTGGCCGGCCCATCCAAGCCAAGCCCCAATGAATTAAACATATTTAATTCATCTATTAAGTCTTCAAAAGACTTAGTCATTTTACGCTTCCGATGCGTCTCTGAAAAATTCAGATTCGACTTATCGTTTGGCTCAACCAAACTTAATATCTCTTGATTGGAAAATCCAATTTTCAACTCGTTTTAAATCCCTCGGATTACTCGTAGTGCGTGTGACTAAATAAGCTTTCGATTTATGTTGGCCGTCTATAATTAATCAATTATAGAACGATCATGAGTGGCACCTAGTAGTACATTATGATCCCCAATTAATCGAAAGATCAACGGTTGACCTCAGAAATAATTCTGAAATCCTTCAGCAGCTATAATGAATCGTGCCCCATTCCCTTCACCATCTTATACCCACTTGGTTCAGGACATGGTTTATGTGTGTCAGTCCCCACTAGGCTGACTACGTCACACCTAGCCCAAGTAACGTTTTCTCGTCCTACGGATTCTAATTACTCTCATGTATTTAAGAGATTCATACTTTGAACATGTCATGCTCTGGCCAGCGGCTTCAAGTAACAATCCGACGATAGGCCTCGGATATACATCTCCTCGCAAGAAGTGGTGAAGCCTTTATAGACTGTTCAATCATTTTCGGGCACTTCGGCTTATACCCAATCATCCTGGGTCCATGCCTCCTTGGAGATGCTTACTTAAGATGTCAAAGTATAAGTCTCCATGACCAAGATGACTTGAACACCGCAAGTCAAAGGAACATCGCACTTAAGCTGCAGTAAGAACTTCACTGACATATCTATATGTAGACTACGATATGAAGTTTTACAGCTAGTCACTCCAATGAACTAGTTCCCTTAACTAGAATTCATGTTTATCTTCGGACATCTCAATGTCACCAGCCAGTGAGAATCAGCTGATTAGAGAATAACTCACGCTAGTCGCAACAGAATTGATAGTGCCCGTATTTATCAATTCATCGACTAGGGACAATTTCAATACTTCACAATTACACATGTAGAGATAATCACTAGTTGTGAATTCATCACAAATTCTCTCATGTTGTGAATTGTATTGCGAACATTCAGTAAATGAATTTAAGATCTCAATCAAATACACAAACATGTATACTCAAATAGTGAATATTCATTTATTAAAATAAATGATTACAATCATAAGGCGATTGCCTTAGGACACTTCTCTCATATCACTAACAGAAGGAAGACTTCTTATAAACTTATGGCTGGGGCAAGCCGTGAAACTAAAAGCCCCCCTAGACGCTAAGGTTGGGAGGGAAAAATGAAAAAAGAGGGGGGTTAATGGAATATCGAAGAGTTTGAAAAGGATAAACGCCTTCGCCTAGATAACGCCCCGCCCATCTAGGCGAAGGCGTTGGGAGCCATCTGGTGTAAGGGGATATCAAAATAAGCAGATATACTCATGAAGAAGGGTGGAAGAGGGAAACAGAGGCCCTGGTCTACCTGTTCAAGGAAAAAGGTGAAAAATCCTAAGGGAGGTTCTACGGGGGATTGGTCTATCCTAGGGGCCTCCACATCCAACTCCGTGCAGAATGTCGAATGCTTCGCAGGCATCTCGGAGGGTCTCCGACTTAACCCTGGACGAAGTGGCTTCATACCACTCCGGATGATAAGTCCTTTCCTCTCCCGGCTACCCCTTCCTTTCTTGGCCTCCTTTCCCCTTCCCGTCCTTCCCCATGATTGCGAATGAAAGAGGAAGAGAAAGGAGGAAGACGAAGGAGACTTACGTGTGAAGAGAAAGCCCTAGAGAAGGAGAATGCTAGTAGGCGAGAACGTTGGGCGAGCTTTGATAATCGACAATGTGAGAAGATGAGAGGACGCTTTCGCTGTCCCTTTTTATAGAGACGAAGCCGCCCTCGTGCGGACAATAGGGGCACGACATGTGGACGGCAATAATTGCCTATCTCGAGGCGTTGCCACTCCTTAGGGTCGTCGTTTAGTATGGCCCTGTGGCGCGTGTCAGAAGGAGATCACGAAGAAAAGATTTGTCCACGTGGTAAGGCCATACTCGCTGAAGGGTCTCCTCGTAATTCAGATACTCACGCACTTTTAATGGGTGATAGACAGCTATCTTTGTCGCGCCTCGGAACTCACAGAGCCTGTTTGGACTAATTCAAAGGACCGCCTCGGACTGAGGGACGAATGTTTTGATTTCTCGGACCCGACAAGCCGCCAAGAGAAAAGGAATGACAATATGGGTCCCATAGATGTGTAGCTTCTTCTCGTCGTACCACCAGCCTAATCAGTCAACCTCACTTCTTTCGATTAGACTCGAAGGGAGGGATTTGTGATGGGGTTGAGCATCCCAGGATGGACATGTGGCATGGGGAAGCTACGTGTCGGGGTCCATTGAACCTGAGCGTCGGGATCATACCAAGACTACCTCAGGAGGGTAGATCAGAGCCCCAAGGTCGAACATGGTCGTCAGACTCCTAAGACTACCTCAGGAGGACAAACGTCCGAAGTTAGGCCGAGCTTCAGGTTCCCGAGACTAGATAACAACCCCCGAGGTCAGACTAGGCGGTAGGACTCCCGAGACTACCCCGGGAGGATAGACGCCCGAGGTTAGGTCGGGCTTCAGGCTCCTAACACTACCTCGGGAGGACAGACGCCCGAGGTCATGTCGAGCTTCTGGCTCCCGGGACTACCTCAGGAGGACAGACGTCCGAGGTCATGCCGGGCTTCAGGTTCTCAAGACCCTCTTGGTAAAACAAATGAAGGCTTCGAGGTCAGCTCGGGAGATGAGACCCTGAGACCGACTCGGGAGAGTGGAGCCTAAAGATCAATATATCAGATAGCTCGACTTCAAGTAGTCGTTTCTCTTTCCAGAACAAGAAAGTCATTTGGTAATTATTGTCCGCTACAAGTGACAATTAAGGCCTTAATAATCGTAGCGGTCGTTACCTAAAAGATATCACGTAACCGATGATTAGGGAATGTGGAGGAGAACGTGGAGGCATGTGTGACCAAACCCTTAGGTATATAAGGTGTTTCGGCATCCAGGTAAAGGGGGTAAGCTTTCTGAACTTAATCAAATTCTGATTCCTCGTTGTCCTCCTAAGAGAATTCAGATTCCTGACTTGAGCGTCGGAGTGAGCTTTGTCGAAAAATCTTCCGATGTGTTCCCATTAATGCTCGTGTTAATCTCACAGGGGCGCAATCGCCTTCTCCCCGTCACCGTCCTCGTGGGTTGTGCTTTGATAACTCGCCATCCGCGTCGTTCCCTTTCGGAACATGTTGTTTTGATTGGCCTGTGCTTGATAGCCAGTTAACTAGGCAAGGTTAAAATGGCACTTTAGTTACTGTTAACTAGTTACTTGGATAGAGTATTACTAGGCTTCAAAACAAATTATATGATGAGCAGTTTGAATTTCTGTTTCTGTTTCAAAATTCAATGTTTTGTCAATTGCTTTCAATCTATTTTAGTTTTAAAATGCAACTTGGTTGTAATCCAATCATTTCCTATTTGTTTACGAATTTGTACCAAATTTGATCATTTGCAATCAGTTTTTGAGATCTTAAAGCTATTTTGATCGTTTACAATCTATATTTCTGAATCTGGTATGGTTACTGTATTTTAATTTTGTTTTGTATTAGTTTTGATCCAGATTAAATGTAGATCTTTATTTACAGGTTTCGCCAGTTATCAATCAATCAGTTTACCTTGTGTAAAGGGAGAATCTGCCCGGTGGTCACTTTTTTATTATTGAAAATTCTTGCATTTTTTATCGTTGGACTGAACGTAACCATGTGAATACTATTTGGTGCGCTTATAACTACTTGCCAAATAGAAACTAGAAGATCATCAACCTATATGTTTTTTCAGGAACTTATTTTGGAATTGAGTCTAAGTAGAAGTCTTGCTGTTGGCGTTCATCAATCTATGGCTGAATATATTTATTAGATTGATAGTGTTTATCAGATTGTTGTCAGTAATTGATAGTTTTCAATTATCAGATAAAATGATGTGTTTGCTATGGTGTTTTTGCTACATAATCGAGTGATAGTTTTCAGCTCAGATAATATGATTTTTTGAACATGTTTCTCAGATTAGGTTTTGAATCTGTTTATCTCAGTTTTAGAACTGAGTTGATGATATTCAGTCAAAAGTGAATATGATTATGATGTTCAGTTACATCACAGAAGTGAGTTTGTGATGTTCGCTGTTTCAGGACTCAATCTGTTTACCAACTGATGTGTTGATCTGTCTATGAACTTCGTTTCGTCAATGGTTTACCAGTTTAAAAATTGATGTGTTACCAACTGTAATAAAAACTGAGTTTCAGTTTCAGATCTCAGTCACAAATTGAAATAGCATCAGACTCTAGAATTGAAGGACAACGCTATCAGATGCTGATTTCTTGCATAGTTAACTTATGAAGTGTTTTATGCTATGTAATAACTGAAACCGATACTTTGATTTCTTGGCACGGCGAGCAATATTACAAACAAAAAATCTTTCGCTCTGTATTTTTAACAAATTACTTGGATTTTCTATCCAATATTGTCCTAAATTATCATTTAATAACTTCCAATCACCCCACCTGTAAACATCACTTTATCTTCTGAAAATATCAATTTTACCTGTACATTTCATTATCACTTTCCAGTATAAATGTACTGTGTGGTTAGTTAAACACATTGCATCAATGATAGAAGAAGAGAAGGAATTCAAAGTAGGTGAGCTTGATGGATAATTGCAATGAAAGGATGGTAGCAAATACTGTCCTACTATTATTGCACTTGTCGTGCATTTATTCAACCACCAATAGATCCAATTAACAGAAGTTGAACAAAATGAGACTTGCAATGATCAACATCAGCCACTTCCTCTGCTAAGTAATGAATTCTTATTTAGCATGTTCTTTAGCGGGTCTGATGCCTTCTAAGGCTAATGGTTTTAGCTCTCATATATATATATATATATATATATATATAGTAATTCAATTTATAGTTCTATTGGAGAATTAAAGTACATAAGCATACATCATATTACATTTATTGTGAAAATACATAGAGGATCGGTTACACACCTTTGGATATCAGTAAGACGATCTGTCACTTGGTTCAACACCACCATTTCCTATCAAAATTCCCATGTACCTACAAATATCATCAACACCAAAATTAGACGCTATAGTATAATTTTATTATCATTGAAATTCAGTTATTTATTACCTGCCCAACATCAAGAGAGTAGCTTGAGGATTAGTTCCAGGGGAGAAACTTAAAGTGGATCCATCAATCACCCTGAGCCCGTCCACGCCGATCACTCTATATTCATGGTCGACCACTTTCCCTACTTCACACCCGCCGTGGAAATGCCAAATGGTGATTACGAGGTCCCTGCAGTATTGCTCCAGCGAAATGGCATCATCATCACTTCTTGCTCTGTTATTGACGACTAAGCTCGCAGTGAGAGCCTGTAAGTACTCCACCGTCTGATTCGGGTATCTGAATTTGGACAACGCTTGGGTATCGATCATTTTCATGATCGTCTGCAATCCCTCCACGCATGTTTGAAGATCCTCAGGCTCCGTGAAATAGTTGTAGGTTACTGATGGATTGTCCTCTGGGTCGAGATTCTTGAGACGAAGATACCCTCGGGAAAGAGGCCTTGCCAATTTCTCACCTACTAAGCCGCCTTGGAAGAAGTAAGGGAC
This sequence comes from Boesenbergia rotunda, assembly GCA_024364735.1. Classification (NCBI taxonomy): domain Eukaryota; kingdom Viridiplantae; phylum Streptophyta; class Magnoliopsida; order Zingiberales; family Zingiberaceae; genus Boesenbergia; species Boesenbergia rotunda. The sequence continues at coordinate 235,059 of JAGFNQ010000376.1, read as the reverse complement.
GGATGGGGAGTTGCCTCCCAAAAGCGCTGCGACCAAATTGAAGCCCGTCAAGGACTCCACGTAGTAGCCCGGTCGGATTCCGACAACTTGAACCGAAGTGACTGTCAGTGGCACGGGCGAAGGCACGGCGAAGATGTTCAAGGGGTTGTCGGCAATGCCATGGCCTACCATCGGCTGGTCGAGGACCACCTCGATGCCCAAAGACTTGAGATGGTCCTTGGGGCCGACGCCGCTTAACATGAGCAACTGAGGGCTACCAAGAGCGCCGGCTGACAGTATGATTTCGCCTGCGGAGCAGCTCTTGAGGCGGGCCTCGTGGATGTTGCCGGCTTCGTCCTTGTACACCACGCCGTACGCCTGCGGGTTCTTATATTGGCCGGTACCGTTTCTGAACAAGATCCTCTGCGCCGTGGCGCGCAACGACACCGTGATCCTAGCGGGGTCGGCGTACTGCAGCAGATCGGCGGCGGTGTGGCGATGGCCGGTTGGGTCGAACGTGGTCCCCCCGACTTTGGTGCCGTTCAAGTGCTCGTAGGTGAAGCCGTTATCAGGGGTGACTCCGGCCGCTAGAAGCCCTTCCCTGAAGGCAGTAGTCCACTCCGTCAGCTGAGGCCAGAAAACCAACTCTTGCTCCACCCACTGGAACGACTGGTCGGCTAGCTTCGGGTTCAATCCCATATCCATCACCTCCCGGCGGCTGGGGCGAGAGTAGAACCCGGCGTTGATGCAGGTGCCGCCGCCGAGGCAACGAGCTCGTGTACTGATGACTCCATCCTCGGAGACGAAGCGCTGCGCCGGCGAGGTCGGGGTGAGGTAGGCGAGGTTCTCGACCAAAGAAGCGAGGTTGGAAATGTTGGGATTCCCGTAAGGAGACCCGCCTCTTTCCAGCACCAGCACGTCGAATCTCTCAGAGAGGGTGGCGGCCAAGGGGCAGCCAGCTGTCCCGCCGCCGACGATGATGTAGTCGTGGTACGACACCCGTGGCGAATCTGCCGCATGTTTCACGAAGCCATACGCTGGCGCTGTTCACAAAAACGATACACAAACAACTAATTGAAGCATAAAAAGTATTGATTAATTCAGAAAAGGAGAAACATTACAGTTGTGAGCATAACTGAGGCCATTGAAGCAGAAGAAGAAGAAGAAGATAATAATGGCAGCAGCGGCAACAGACTTGAGCCCTCTTTTACTTCCCAACTCCATGATTCACTAACTGGCACTTAATCAAATAGCAGCATTTGCCGTTCAGGAATTGGATCGATCCTTCAACTTTTATATAAGATAAGGATGTCTCGGGCGGCTTAGGTAACCATACTTGTTGATTTATTTTAATAATAAATAAAAAATTTATGTGAATTGAATTAATCTATATAAATTAAATTAAAAAATATTAATATGCAGGCGTAGATAATGACAATAAAAGCTAATTAATTTCAATTAATTGTGTTTTATTATATTTGACATAATATCAAGATTGAGTTTTATTATATTTGACATAACATCAAGATCAACATGAATTAATTCTAATAAATCAAGTTTTATTATATTTAAAAATAATAATTAACGGAGTTTTTTCAATCTCGGGCGATCGGCCCGACCACACGAAAGTTCCCACCGACCGTCAGGGTAAATCTGGAAGCGCTCATAATAGGTGATCTAGAAGTCCAGCATCCCAGGATTCACGCCCCATTTAAAGGAAAAAATTCTATAAATATATCGTAACTGGGGAATTATATTTAGCATCATAACAAGATCAATGGAGTTTTATTATATTTGATATTATATTAAAAATCAACATGGATGGATAGTAAAAAAAATATTTCTAAATTTATTATATTTATTATAATTATTATTATTGTATGTCATAATTAATTTTTTCTTTATTAGATTTGCAACTTATATAAATAAGCATATTAAATTTAATAATAAATCATCCAAAAATTATTATTCTTTATTTTCTCTCTACACCGTCATGGTATCAGATAATAATAAACTTATATAAATAAGCATATTAAATTCTTCTCTCAGTCATTTTTCACCTAAATCATTATTCAACTCTTCAATATAACTTTCAATCTTCATATATTTTATATATTTTTCAGCTTTTTACCAAAGGGCATACCTAAGAATTGATATTTACCAAAAGACATATCATAGTTTCATTAATACCAAAGGGCGCACATATTTTATTAAACTTCCTCTTATACCCCTCCCGCCAAGTACTGCAAGTCTTTATCTTTCTCATTCACAGTAACGAATTCCGAGACGGACCGTAAACAGATGTTCCTTTATATTTTGATTTTTATATTACGGAACCTTTCTCAAAACAAATAAATATTTAAATTAATTAAAATATTATTATTAAATTAAAACTAAAAGAACATATCAGACCCACGTTGGCCCTGAAATGACTCCATTTCAAGCCCAACGTGGGACTGAAATATTTCCATTTTAGGCTCAACGTGCCCAATATTAAGGGTCTTTTCTCGATTCTTTGTTATTATATTTTAACACCTTGAAGAAGTCCAAATAGACAATGGATAGCATATTTGAACTCCTTGTAACGTCAAAAATCCACGGGAACTGAAATTTTTACAATCGGAGCTCTCTAGGTCAATTAGTGGGTTTTAGTCAAAACCCACTTATTGACCTAGAGAGCTTCGATAGTAAAAATTTCAGTTCCCGTGGATTTCTGAGGTTACAAGGAGTTCAAATATGTTATCCATTATTTATTTGTACTTCTCCGAGATGTTAAAATGTAATAATGAAGAATCGAGAAAAATCACACATTAGGGTCATTGGGTCTGAAATCGTTCCATTTCAGGCCTAACGTGCCCAATATTAAGGGGCTTTTCTCGATTCATTATTATTACATTTTAACTCCTTGAAGAAGTGCAAATAAACAATGGATAGCAAATATGAACCCTTGTATCCTCAGAAATACATGGAAATTGAAATTTTTACAATTGGAGCTCTCTAGGTTAATCAGTGGGTTTTGACTAAAATCCACTGATTGACCTAGAGAGCTCCGATTGTAAAAATTTCAGTTCCCGTGGATTTCTGAGGATACAAGGAGTTCAAATATACTACCCGTTGTTTATTTAGACATCTTCGAGGTGTTAAAAAGTAATAATGAAGAACCGAGAAGAAATCACACATTAGGGTCATTGGGCCTGAAATGGACTAAAACCCACTAATTGACCTAGAGATCTCCGATTGTAAAAAATTTCAGTTCCCATGGATTTTTGAGGTTACAAGGAGTTCAAATATGCTATCCATTATTTATTTGGACTTCACCGAGGTGTTAAAATGTAATAATGAAGAACCGAGCAGAAATCACACATTAGGGTCATTGGGCGTGAAATGGTTCCATTTCAGGCCCACGTTGGGCCTGAAATGATTCCATTTCAGGCCCAACGTGCCCAATATTATGGGGTTTTTCTCGATTGTTTGTTATTACATTTTAACACCTTGAAAAAGTCCAAATAAACAATGGATAGCATATTTGAACTCCTTGTAACCTCAGAAATTCATGAGAATTGAAATTTTTACAATCGGAGCTCTCTAGGTCAATCAGTGGGTTTTTACTAAAACCCACTGATTGGCTTAGAGAGCTCCGATTGTAAAAATTTCAGTTCCCGTGGATTTCTGAGGTTAAAAGGAGTTCAAATATGCTATCCATTGTTTATTTGGACATCTTCGAGGTGTTAAAATGTAATAATGAAGAACCGAGAAGAAATCACACATTAGGGTCATTGGGCCTGAAATGGACTAAAACCCACTAATTGACCTTGAGAGCTCCAATTGTAAAAATTTCAGTTCCCTTGGATTTTTGAGGTTACAAGGAGTTCAAATATGCTATCCATTGTTTATTTGGACTTCTCCGAGGTGTTAAAATGTAATAATAAGGAACCGAGAAGAAATCACACATTAGGGTCATTGGGCCTGAAATGATTCCATTTCAGACCTAACGTCGGCCTGAAATTGTTCCATTTCAAGGCCAACGTGCCCAATATTAAGGTACTTTTCTCGATTCTTTGTTATTTCATTTTAACACCTTGAAGAAGTCCAAATGAACAATGGATAACAAATTTGAACTCCTTGTAACCACAGAAATCCACGGGAACAGAAATTTTTTACAATCGGAGCTCTCTAGGTCAATCAGTGGGTTTTGACTAAGAGTAATGATTGGGACAGTGAATTTGGGACAGTGAATGGGACAGTGAATGACGTGCAATTAATGTGTACACGTCCGATCGCCGATCGGACACCACCGATGGCCTCTGATTATCGTCCTGAATCAAACTATACCTTCGGAGGACGGTGAACTCGTCAGGATCGCCGGCAACGGTGAACCTATCGAAATCGACGGTCAATGATGCGAGATCGCAATTGCGGCGATCCCCGACGGGTTCACCGTGCCCCCCAGGGTATAGTTTGGTTCGGGGCGGCGGCCGAAGGCCGCTAGTAGTGTCCGATCGACGATCGGACGTGTACACAATAATTGCCACGTCATTCACTGTCCCATTCACTGTCCCAAATTCATTGTCCCTATCATTACTCTTTGACTAAAACCCACTGATTGACCTAGAGAGCTCTGATTGTAAAAATTTCAGTTCCCGTGGATTTCTGAGATTACAAGGAGTTCAAATATGCTATCCATTATTTATTTGGACTTCTTCAAGGTATTAAAATGTAATAACAATGAATCAAGAAAATACCCTTAATATTTGGTACGTTGGACCTGAAATGGAAACATTTCAGGCCCACGTTGGGCCTGAAATGGAGCCATTTCAGGGCTCCATTTCAGGGCCAACGTGGGTCTGATATGTTCTTTTAGTTTCAATTTAATAATAATTTTTTAATTAATTTAAATATTTGTTTGTTTTGAGAAAGGTTCCGTAATATAAAAATCACAATATAAAAGAACATCTCTTTATGGTCCGTCTCGAAATTCGTTACTGAGAATGAGAAAGAGAAAGACATGCAGTACTTGGCGGGAGGGGTATAAGAGGAAGTTCACTAAAATATGTGCACTCTTTGGTAACAATAAAACCATGATATGCCTTTTGGTAAATACCAATTCTTGGATACGCCTTTTGGTAAAAAGCCGTATATTTTTTCCTCCTTTTAGTTTGTTTTTAATCATCCTTTTCAATTTTTTAACCGTTCAATTCTCTTCTCTCTTTTTTTTTCATTCTCCCTTTTCTTTCATTTCTTGGACGTCCTTTTATCTTTCATTTTTTTTGGGCTTTTTTTTGTTTTATTTTGCTTTTCATTTATTTAGCGAGCCTACTTTCTTCATCACCTTCGTTTTAGCCTGTCGGCTGCATCATTATCATTCATTCGAGCAACTTTCTATTTACTTTTTTTTCGACAAGTCAAAAGTTCTAATATCAGATACTCAACGATATCAAAGAAATAAAAAATAAAGTTCAGAACGATATCAAATTTGCCACATCATTGGTCATATTAGGCTTCATTACTTAGACAATTTGACTAGTCATATAGTCTGAGAAAATATCAAATTTGTCTTAGAGTTCGGCACATTGGTCTTCAATATCCTAAAAGATTTCACTCAAATATTGTTGGTGGTCCTGCAACTTTAAGATAACCAACTATTTCACAATATGATCTCGCATCTTCAAATCAACCCCCACCGTCGTTTGGACAGTTTACGGATGAGCCATCTCATTCCAGAACATTTTCAGTTTCTATCTCTCCTAATATTGTTTCATCAACTACTGAGAACCCGAGTTGACATCCGAATTCTGGAGCTACTCATCGTGTTACACCAAAGTATGATATTCTCATAGAAGCTTACCTTATCATGGATCTGATATGGTATTATTAGGTAATGGGTTAGGTTTGCAAATTACTCACCTTGGAAACACATCTTTTCATTCATGTGGTCGAACTTTTCATGTGCACAACACTCTTGATGTTTCTTCTATCACCAAAAATTTATTTTCCGTGCATCAATTTGCTCTTGATAATAATGTGTTCATTGAATTTCATCCTCATAATTGTCTTGTAAAAGATTCCACAATAGGAACTATTCTACTTCGAGGAACCATTAAAGATGACATCAACCATCTTCAACCCACCTCTTCCAACGTATTTATTGGGGAGTGTACTGACAAATATTCTTGGAACACATGTCTAGGTCAATCAGTAGGTCAATCTCTAGGTCAATCACTAGGTCAATCAGTGGGTTTTAGTCAAAACCCACTGATTGACCTAGAGAGCTCCGATTGTAAAAATTTAAATTCCCGTGGATTTCTGAGGTCACAAGGAGTTCATATATGCTATCCATTGTTTATTTGGACTTCTTCAATCGGACTAGAAATTTTTACAACCGGATCTAAAATTTTTACAATCGGAGCTCTCTAGGTCAATCAGTGGGTTTTGACTAAACCCACTGATTGATCTAGAGAGCTCCGATTATAAAAATTTCAGTTCCCATGGATTTCTGAGGTTACAAGGAGTTTAAATATGCTATCTATTGTTTATTTGGACTTCTCCAAGGTGTTAAAATGCAATAATGAAGAACCGAGAAGAAATCATACATTAGGGTCATTGGGCCTGAAATGGTTCCATTTCAGGCCCACGTTGGGCCTGAAATGATTCCATTTCAGGCCCAACGTGCCTAATATTAAGGGGCTTTTCTTGATTCTTTGTTATTATATTTTAACACCTTGAAGAAGTCCAAGTAAACAATGGTTAGCATATTTGGACTCCTTGTAACCTCAGAAATCCACGGGAATTGAAATTTTTACAATCGGAGCTCTCTAGGTCAATCAGTGGGTTTTGACTAAAACCCACTGATTGACGTAGAGAGCTCTGATTATAAAAATTTCAGTTCCCATGGATTTCTGAGTTTATAAGGAGTTTAAATATGCTATCCATTGTTTATTTGGACTTCTCCGAGGTGTTAAAATATAATAATGAAGAACCGAGAAGAAATCACACATTAGGATTATTGGGCCTGAAATGGACTAAAACCCACTGATTGACCTAGAGAGCTCCGATTGTCAAAATCTTAGTTCCCATGGATTTCTGAGATTACAAGGAGTTGAAATATGATATCCATTGTTTATTTGGACTTCTCCGAGGTGTTAAAATGTAATAATGAAGAACCGAGAAGAAATCACACATTAGAGTCACTGGGCCTGAAATGGTTCTATGTCAGGCCCACGTTGGGCCTGAAATGATCGGCCTGAAATGTTTCCATTTGAGGCCCAAGTCGGCCTGAAATGTTTCCATTTCAGGCCCAACGTGCCCAATATTAGGGACTTTTCTCGATTCTTTGTTATTTCATTTTAACACCTTGAAGAAGTCCAAATAAATAATGGTTAGCAAATTTGAACTCCTTGTAACCTCAGAAATCCACAGGAACTAAAATTTTTACAATCGGAGCTCTCTAGGTCAATCAGTGGGTTTTAGTCAAAACCCACTGATTGACCTAGAGAGCCCCTTAATATTAGGCACGTTGGGCATGAAATGGAGTCATTTCAGGCCCAACGTGAGTCTGATATGTATTTTATTTTTAATTTAATAAAAATATTTAATTAATTTAAATATTTTTTTGTTTTGAGTAAGGTTCCATTATATAAAAATCACAATATAAAGGAACATCTCTTTACGGTCCATCTCGGAATTCGTTACTGAGAATGAGAAAGAGAAAGACATGCAGTACTTGGCGGGAGGTGTATAAGAGGAAGTTCACTAAAATATGTGCGTCCTTTGGTAATAATGAAATCATGGTACGCCTTTTGGTAAATACTAATTCTTGGATATGTCTTTTGGTAAAAAGCCATATATTTTTTCCTCCTTTTAGTTTGTTTTTAATCATCCTTTTCATTTTTTAACCGTTCTATTCTCTTCTCTTTTTTTCATTTTTAATCATTTTATTCTTTTCATTTTCCCTTTTCTTTCATTTCTTGGACGTCCTTTTATCCTTCATTTTTTTGGACATTATTTTTTGTTTTATTGTGCTTTTCATTTATGTAGCAAGCCTACTTTCTTCATCGCCTTCGTTTTTAGCCTGCCGGCTGCATCAGTATCATTTATTCGAGCAACTTTCTATTTAATTTTTTTTCGACAAATCAAAAGTTCTAATATCAGATACTCAACGATATCAAAGAAATAAAAAATAAAGTTTAGAACGATATCAAATTTGCCACATCATTGGTCATATTAGGCTTCATTACATAGACGATTGTCATATAGTCGGAGAAAACATCAAATTTGTCTTAGAGTTGGACACATTGGTCTTCAATATCCTAAAAGATTTCACTCAAATTTTGTTGGTGGTCCTGCAACTTTAAGATAACCAACTATTTCACAAAATGATCTCGCATCTTCAAATCAACCCCCACCTTCGTTTGGATAGTTTACGGATGAGCCATCTCATTCCAGAACATTTTCAGTTTCTATATCTCCTAATATTGTTTCATCAACTACTGAGAACCCGAGTTGACATCCGAATTCTGGAGCTACTCATCGTGTTACACCAAAGCATGATATTCTCATAGAAGCTTCACCTTATCATGGATCTGATATGGTATAAATAGGTAATGGGTTAGGTTTGCAAATTACTCACCTTGGAAACACATCTTTTCATTCATGTGGTCGAACTTTTCATGTGCACAACACTCTTGATGTTTCTTCTATTACCAAAAATTTATTTTCCGTGCGTAAATTTGCTCTTGATAATAATGTGTTCATTGAATTTCATCCTCATAATTGTCTTGTAAAAGATTCCACAACAGGAACTATTCTACTTCGAGGAACCATTAAAGATGACATCTACCATCTTCAACCCACATCTTCCAAAGTATTTATTGTGGAGCATACTGACAAATATGTAGGACCGGTGCCGTCGATAGAGGGGGGGGGGTGAATATCGATCGTGAAAATTACTCGCGGAAACTTTGTAGAAAACTTTAGTTCGTTCTGGACTCAGAGTTAGTAGCAGCGGAAAACAAGCAGAACGAAGAAAACAATAATACAAGGACACAGCGGTATTATTTACTTGGTTCCCAACCCCCAGGGTCAGTACGTCCAAGGCCTATGTACTCGGCGTGAGTCCACTATTGGTCTCCTTTCCGAAATTTCCGGATGTGGAGAAAACCCGTCTTAAAGTGTATAATTACAAGCAACAATAATTTGAAAGTTAAGTACGGAATAACTAAAAGCAAACCGAACAGGAATCTGAAACTTGGCCGATCTGGACCTCCGAAGTGTCGCGCACTTCCTCCTGGAGCCTCCCGGTCGTAAAGCCTCGTCTCTAGCACGTTGTCGTCGGTCGGATGATCAGAATGGCTTTGGAATGTTGTGTCTGAAGCACAGGGGTCGAAGCCCCTTATATAGGCCTCCTGGGGGCACCCTGGACGCTGGGGGCGCCCCGGAAGACTCGGTCAAACCTTATCCTTGTACCTACCTCGTCGCAGGTGATAAGATCATTGACCAGGGCGCCCCGAATATCCCGGGCGCCCTCTTGAGCGCTTATCCTGTGCTTCGGACTCGCAGCAGCAAAACTGTGTTGACCAGGACGCCCTGGTGCATGAGGGCGCCCTAGTGCATGAGGGCGCCCTGCATTAACACTACAAGGCTGCTTTTTCTACTTGCTTTGTCTCCGGTTCTTGTTACCTGCAAGATACACAATCACAAAGCATATATGCATATAATATTAAGCTTAAGGACTTGGTTCGGACTTCGGATTTGCACGAAACCCTAGGTCGAACCGGCACGAGTTCCTATCCCCGAGAACTCGCCCTTCACCTACTCCTTTCAGGAGACGGTTGCCACCCAGCCCTTCGGGTGGACTTTTGCTTAGCTTCCGATACCTCCGGACCTCGAGACGCCCAAACCCTGACCCGTCTCTACTCCTGTCCTTAGTCATCGCTCAGCTAAGTTGCTTAGTCCCTCGGACCAAGTCTTCATTTCCTAGCAGTCCTTCGCCAGGTGCCTAGCAGCCCTTCGCTAGGTCTTTGTTACCAAGCGGTCCTTCGCATGGTGCCTAGCAATCCTTCGCTAGGTCTTCTATGCCTAGCAGCCCTTCGATAGGTGCCTAGCAGCCCTTCGCTAGGTCTTCTATGCCTAGTAGTCCTTCACTAGGTGCCTAGCAGCCCTTCGCTAGGTCTTAGGGTTACGATACCTAGCAGTCCTTCGCTAGGTGCCTAGCAGCCCTTCGCTAGGTCTTGAGGTTTCGATACCTAGCAACCCTTCGCTAGGTGCCCAGCAGCCCTTCGCTGGGACTTAGGGTTTCGATGCCTAGATCAACTAGGACTTTTCTTCAGCTGAGGTTACTTCTCTTTTGCTCCCCTTTATTTGTTCAATATATCATTGACTTAAGTGAATTGTCAAACATTAAAACACTTAAAGAGGAACATCATTGATGCAACTTGCACCAACAATCTCCCCCTTTTTGATGTTTGACAATAACTTATGTTAGATTGGTTTAAAGGTGCTAACTTCCTGTCCTTGGGGTAAAAATGAAAAAAAATGATATATGTTTTGAAGCTACATTTTTGATCTTTGGGGAAAATATTTCTAACTTAAGCACACACCTCTCCCCCTTTATCATACATCAAAAAACAAAAGAAAATACTTGCACCAACATTGAAAACCTTTGGTTCTTTGTGAAAATACTTAGTGCAAAATTTTGAAAGCATTGTATTTTGAAAGATATATTGCAATTTTTGAAAAAAAAATTGAAAAAGATGCTATTTTGGAAAATATAAATATTATGCATATTTTGCAAATACTAACTATTTTTCGCAAAGATGAGACTTTGAAACATCATATTTTACTTGACTAGGATTCTTTTCCAGTCTGACACAATCCTAGGAAACCTTGTTAACTACAAGGATAATTTCCTAAGTGTCCTGGAAATTTTTCAAACTCAAGTAAATATTAACAGAATTTTCAAAAAAAATGATAATACTTTTGAAAATATATGCTAGTGCAATTTGAAAAATGTGTGAACTTTTGAAGACTCAATATTTTACTTGACTTGGTTTATTTTCCAGTCTGACACTATCCTGGGAAACCTTGTTGACTACAAGAATATTTTCCTAAGTGTCCTGGATATTCTCCAACCCAAGTAAACATTATTTTAAAAATAATTTCATAAGTCACACAAATTTTAACAAATAGAATAATAGTATTTTGAAAGATGAAGACATGTTATTAAATAATTCTTTTAATTTGACCTCCCCCTAAACTTGACCTAGTCCTGGGAAGCTTGTTGATCACAAGTACTCTTCCTCTAAGTCTTAAGGGTTGATTCAACTTAAGGAAATTATTTAATAATTTCAACACAATTAATTAAACAAAATTGTTTCAGAAGTTTGATTTATACTCCCCCTAAAGTTGACACATCCTAGGAGTCCTTGTAGATTATGAAGTGGACCTTCCTCTGTGTCTTTAGGGTTTATCAAAATCAAAATAAACCTTTTTTGAAAAACACAAGTGATAACGTTTTAAAGCTCAGTTTTCGAAAGGTATTTTCAAATAATAATTTTTACAGTGTAGTTTTCGAAAGCAAAAAAAAATCACTCCCCCTGTATCCGATTCCGTTTGACTCTATCTAAGTGCCTTAAGGAACTTTAGTGTTGTCCTAAGAGGCTTGTGTCTAATTGCGTGAGTCAATCAATTTTTGAAAAGATATAATTTTTGAAAAATATTTAATATGTATATTCAATCAGACAAGCATAAATTCCATAAAAACATTATTATGTTGAAGCACTATTTTGAAAATATATTTTTAGAAAAATATTCTAATGATTTTGAAAAATATTTTTGAAAAATATTTTTCAATTCATTAGTCCTTAACATCTCACTCATTTTAGATGTATCAATACAACAAGCATGGTTGCCTTATAGGTGTATTGTGAGATGCTTGAATCATTTTTCTTTAATTTATTTTTAATTCTAAGATTTAATTGAAACTTGTGTTAGATTTGAATTTGACAAGAAGTAACTTGAATTTGAATTTCAAAAATTGGCTTCCAGGTCTTGGCGAGGCACTAGGCCTTCTTTGGCCGTAGCCTTATTGGATCATCAACCCTTTCCTTGACAAAACCTTTTAATGAAATTTCATTTTCAAGATTACTTTTTGAAAAATTCTGGTCTAACTAGTTTGGATCTTGGATCGGTAGCTTCGGCTAGTTTCACCAGTCTAAAGAGACCAAGTATACTTGATCTTATTAGAATTGGCTTCCCTAACGTACTATCATCTCACCGCCACCCAATACTAGGTTGATCAAGTTTCAATTATTCTTTTTCCTATAGCCGTTCTAATATATGCATAAAATTTAAATATGAATGACATGTCATATATTTTAAAAGAATAGCAGCTGCATGTCATGGCAGTTGTGCATGAGTCAAACAAGTCAAATAATTTTATTTAAGTTTCTAAAATGTATCAAATTCCCGATTTGATACATGTCGAGTGAACCCGCGAATATGTCAACCCACTTTGACATATTTAATGTTATTAATTTTAATTGTTATAGCTTGGGTAAAATTTTATTTTAGTTTGAGTTTAAGTTAATTAAGAATTGTTTAGATTAGAAAATTAATTAATCAATTGAGAATAAATGAATTTAAGTTTCAATTAATTTGGATTAAATTAAATTTGAATATAAATTAATTTAAGTTTAAATTCGAATTTAATTTAAATTTGAATTTTGAATTTAAGTTAAATTTAATTTGTATTTAATTAAGATTTAATTTGAATTTAATTTGGATTTAATTTGAATTTAATTTTAATTTGAATTTAATTTGGATTTAATTTTAATTAATTTGAATTTAATTTGGATTTAATTTTAATTAATTTGAATTTAATTTGGATTTAATTTGAATTAATTTGAATTTAATTTGAATTAATTTGAATTTAATTTGGATTTAATTTGAATTTAATTTCGATTTAATTTGAATTTAATTTGACTTTAATTTGAATTAATTTGCATTTAATTTGGATTTAATTTGAATTTAATTTGGATTTAATTTGAATTTAATTTGGATTTAATTTTGAATTTGATTTAAATTTAATTTGGATTTAATTTAAATTTAATTTGGATTTAATTTAAATTTAATTTGGATTTAATTTAAATTTAATTTGGATTTAATTTAAATTTAATTTAATTTGGATTTAATTAGGATTTAATTTGAATTAATTTAGTTTTAATTAGGATTTAATTTAATTTAATATTGTCATGATTAATTAATAATTGTGGGTTTAGATTCATCATTTTCATTATTTCGAAAATTTCTTTTTCATCTTTATCTTTCTTTTCAAGTTTTTCTAATAATTTTGATTTATTTGAATTTTTGTAATTTTTATTGATTATGGCCTTTATCTTAGATAGTTCCATATCCTCCTTAGGATTAGATTTTTCAATATCCTCACAGTAGGTGGAGTAAATTAGGCCACTAGTTAAAGTTTTATAATAATATTCAATATTATCTATAATTAAATTATTATCTAGGAGAAAATTATCCTCAGATATATTTTCAACATTAATCTCTAGATTATCTTTAAGATTTTCAGAATTAATGTCTGAATTAATCTTGAGATTTTCAGGATTAATTTCGGATTTATCCTTAAGATATTCAAATTTGAATTCCGAATTATCTTTAGGATTTAATTTGTCTGAATTAAGATTATCAGAACAAATTTTATCTGAAAAATTGTCAGAATTAATTCTATCAGATAGATTATTAGGATTAATTTTATCAGATAAATTATCAGGATTAATTTTATCAGATAAATTATCAGGATTAATTTTATCAGATAAATTATCAGAATTAATTTTATCAATTTCTGAGTTGATATTCTGAATTAAACAATTAATATCTAATATTTTGGTCATATTCACGTTTTGTAATTTAACATGCAAAAAGTTAATTTTACTATGCAGTAAATCTACTTTATCAGAAAAATTAACTACTTTATCACATGACACTTGTTTTTGTAATGTCCGTATTTCTTGCATTTGAAGCATTGCACGTGATCCTTGTTTTTCCGGACTCCTGGCGCTGGTATCTCCTTTGCCGCCGGTGACGAACGATTCTTACGAGTAGGGCACTGATTTTTGTAGTGCCCTCTCTCCCTGCACGTGAAACAAATAATATGCAACTTAAAATTTGACATAAAAAAATTGTACCTGATTCACCCCTGGGCTCCCCCTCAACTCCTGGCGTCTTTGCTCCGTCGGCGGTTAGTCCGGTGAAGAGCGGCTCGGCTCTGATACTAATTGTAGGACCGGTGCCGTCGATAGAGGGGGGGGGGGTGAATATCGATCGTGAAAATTACTCGCGGAAACTTTGTAGAAAACTTTAGTTCGTTCTGGACTCAGAGTTAGTAGCAGCGGAAAACAAGCAGAACGAAGAAAACAATAATACAAGGACACAGCGGGATTATTTACTTGGTTCCCAACCCCCCAGGGTCAGTACGTCCAAGGCCTATGTACTCGGCGTGAGTCCACTATTGGTCTCCTTTCCGGAATTTCCGGAGGCGGAGAAAACCCGTCTTACAGTGTATAATTACAAGCAACAATAATTTGAAAGTTAAGTACGGAATAACTAAAAGCAAACCGAACAGGAATCTGAAACTTGGCCGATCTGGACCTCCGAAGTGCCGCGCACTTCCTCCTGGAGCCTCCCGGTCGTAAATCCTCGTCTCTAGCGCGTTGTCGTCGGTCGGAATGATCAGAATGGCTCTGGAATGTTGTGTCTAAAGTAGAGGGGTCGAAGCCCCTTATATAGGCCTCCTGGGGGCGCCCTGGACGCTGGGGGCGCCCCGGAAGACTCGGTCAAACCTTATCCTTGCGCCTACCTCGTCGCAGGTGATAAGATCATTGACCAGGGCGCCCCGAATATCCCGGGCGCCCTCTTGAGCGCTTATCCTGTGCTTCGGACTCGCAGCAGCGAAACTGTGTTGACCAGGGCGCCCTGGTGCATGAGGGCGCCCTGCATTAACACTGCAAGGCTGCTTTTTCTACTTGCTTTGTCTCCGGTTCTTGTTACCTGCAAGATACACAAACACAAAGCATATATGCATATAATATTAAGCTTAAGGACTTGGTTCGGACTTTGGATTTGCATGAAACCCTAGGTCGAACCGGCACGAGTTCCTATCCCCGAGAACTCGCCCTTCACCTACTCCTTTCAGGAGACGGTTGCAACCCAGCCCTTCGGGTGGACTTTTGCATAGCCTCCGATACCTCCGAACCTCGAGACGCCCAAACCTTGACCCGTCTCTACTCCTGTCCTTAGTCATCACTCAGCTAAGTTGCTTAGTCCCTCAGACTAAGTCTTCATTTCCTAGCAGTCCTTCGTCAGGTGCCTAGCAGTCCTTCGCTAGGTCTTTGTTACCAAGCGGTCCTTCGCCTGGTGCCTAGCAATCCTTCACTAGGTCTTCTATGCCTAGCAGCCCTTCGCTAGGTGCCTAGCAGCCCTTCGCTAGGTCTTCTATGCCTAGTAGTCCTTCACTAGGTGCCTAGCAGCCCTTCGCTAGGTCTTAGGGTTACGATACCTAGCAGTCCTTCGCTAGGTGCCTAGCAGCCCTTCGCTATGTCTTGAGGTTTCAATACCTAGCAACCCTTCGCTAGGTGCCCAGCAGCCCTTCGCTGGGACTTAGGGTTTCGATTCTTAGATCAACTAGGACTTTTCTTCAGCTGAGGTTACTTCTCTTTTGCTCCCCTTTATCTGTTCAATATATCACTGACTTAAGTGAATTGTCACACATTAAAACACTTAAAGAGGAACATCATTGATGCAACTTGCACCAACAAAATATTCTTGGCACGCACGTCTTAGTTATCCGTCTCTACGTCTTGTTTAGAATATCATTAATAAGTATGATTTACCAATTTCTTTAGCCTCATCATCTCATTTATGTGAAGCTTGTTTGAAAGCAAAACCTCATAAATTACCTTTTATGTCTTCTAGTCTCACTTCTAGTTTTCCTTTGAAAATCATTCACTTTGATGTGTGGGTCCTACTCTCATTCTATCTAATCAAGGATTTCTTTATTATGTTATTTTTATTGATAACTTTAGCAAGTTCACTTGGATTTTTCCTATGAAAAGAAAATCTGATCTCTTCGATATTTTTTGTTGTTTTCAAAAGCATATTGAACGTTATTTCCATTGTAAAATACTCTCTCTTCATTCAGATTGGGGAGGAGAGTATCAAGCGTTTTATCATCATCTTACCTTCTCTGGCATCTTTCATCGAGTCTCTTGTCCCCACACTCCTGAACAAAATAAATCCGTCGACAGAAAACTTCGTCATGTAACTGAAACTGTCATAGCTCTTCTTAATCATGTCTCAATTTCACTTAAGTTTTGGGATGACGTAGTCCAAACCACAATCTATCTTATCAATCGTTTACCCACTCCACTACTTCTAAACAAGTGTCCCTTGAAGAGAATTTATAATAGTTCTCCAAATTACTCCTTTTTTTGTGTCTTTGGTTGTGCATGTTATCCTTGGTTACGACTTTACTCCAAATTACTCTCAACAATGTATTTTCCTTGGTTATAGTAATTTACATCATGGGTACCATTGCCTCCATATTCCAATCAGGCGGATATATATTTCTCGACACATTACATTTGATGAGTATCTTTTTTCATTTGTAGTTGCTATCACGAATCCTCCTTCCGATAAGCAAGGCACCTTTCTAATATCACAAAGTGGTATACTAGAATCTCCATAGATTGTTCCATCAGGACATGTTCCATCAGGATAGTATCTTGGACCCTGTCCCATCTCCACAAATTCCTGAAGACTCAGCAGCTAGTGGTGATCCACTCTCTAGTTTTGATTTCCATCAGTCTGATCACTCATCTCCGGGGTAGCTCTGATGATGATACTCCTCGTCGAATGCTTTCACTAAACGATATTTATACACGATGCCAACCAATTTCCACTCGTTATCCTCTTCCACGTGCTCTTATTGCTTCTTCAAATTTTGTTGAACCTTCTAGATTTACACAGGCAGTCAAAGATCCAAATTGGTTTGCTACGATGACTACCGAGTTTACTGCTCTTCTTCGCAATGTGACCTAGAGCTTAGTTCCTCGTACTCCATCTATGAATATTGTAGGCTCTAAATGTTGGGACCTTGGCGTTTAGCTAGGGGGGTGTGAATAGCTTTTTTTTATTTTGTCTACAAGAATGTTAGCTTCTTTTTTAATTTTCATCCTCCTTCTTCTTTTCCGCCTACGCATCCAACATCCAGGATGACGTCACTCGAGCTAAGGTCGAGGCTTCGGCCACCTCTCAGAAACTCAAGGAAGCCTAGGGGCTCACGATAAATTGTCCTGGGAGGTGGCCGGATTGAAGTCGGCCAAGAAGGAAGTTGACACTGAACTGCAGAAATACATGACCGATCAGGCAGCTCAACTATCCAAGGCCAAGGCAGATTTCAATGCCAGATTTTTGCAGTCTGACGAGTTCGGTGACCTTCTAGCTGGGCAGGTATTGAAGTGCTTTAAACAGGGCTTCAATGGTGCTATCAGCCAACTGAAAAAGGTCGAACTGCTGAAGCCAGACGTAGATCTAAGTGCCTTGAGCATTGGCCAGGTCAGGGATGAGCTTTCACCCGAAGAGCAGGAGATATAGTGCTCTTCTCAGACTTGAGCCTCACCGTCTTTTTTGTTCATTGTTCTTTGTAGTTTTTTCTCCTTTTTCCTGATATGCCAGATATATAATCGTTTTGAATGTAACAAAAACATCTTTTGGCTTACTTCATCTTGAGTAACCTTTCTTTTCTTTTTGATCTTTTTGCTACTCTTGCAATGTTTGCTATTGGCCTGAGGAGCCAGAAAGTTGAAGAACCAGCGCTCAACCTAAAGAACAAGGAAACTGAAGAACAAGGGTTCCTCCCTGACCCTCGAAGCGAGGTGGTGGACAAACACGCTTGAAGGACAAGTGTTCTTTCCCGACCCGAGGGGCAAGATAGTAGGCTAACACTCCATAAAAATAAGTGTTCTTTCCCGACCCGAGGGGCAAGGGAGCTGGGGAGCCAATGCTCTTCCCCAGCACACTCTTGAGTTGGTTTCAGGAACCTCGAGCCCCACCTTATATCGGGTGTCTATCGGACCGAGGTAGTCTCGGGGGCCTTGGATTCGACCTAACCTCGGGTGTAGGTCTACCCAAGGTAAGCTCGACTGCCTAGCCTGAAGCTATTGTATTGGCTTCCTTCTCTATTGAATGTTTGCTGAGTCCGAGGAATCCAAACAATTGTCTGTAGGCCCAAGGCGGTCCCTTGAATTAAACCATAAAGGTTCACAAATTTTGAGGCACCGCAGAAATATGCCACTCGACGGTGACAAAAAGAGATGATGCTTTGGGATGGGCGTCCACTACTTCCCATGTGTCGTGCCCCCATTGACTGCACGAGGGTGTCTATCGCTATAAAGGTGTAAGCCGAAACCACTCTTCCCCCTCCATATTTTCCTCCTCCTCTTGTTAGAACCCATGATCAAGGAAGGGAAAAGAGGTCGCAGCCGGGAGGCAAAATTGGAGAGGGAAGGGGTTCGCCGCCCAGAGTGGCACGAGGTCAATTCCGCACAGGTTAAGTTAGGTTCTCTCAGAACCATCTGTAAAGCGTACGACATTCCGGCACACCCTCAACCATTCCTCCTTCTGAAAGGGGTCATCTGTTTCACCAGAGAGCATAGCAGAGATGACATCATATATTTCTCCCAAGAGCACAGTGGAGATGATACCATCTGTTTCACCGGAGAGCATAGCAGAGATGATCTCATCTCTTTCACCCGAGAGCAAAGCAAACTCCTCCTGAAACTCCATCTTTATATCAGAACGTGTCTCCTTTTGGTTGCTCCCATATCTATTACGAATGCTCTCTGCCTACTGATCGATCAATCCATCGAGTTTTGGGGATCCACCGGTCAGCCCAGCCCTGAAATAACTGAAGCAAGGGTCCATCGTAGCATCCAAGCATATCCAACAAATGGGAGTGTTGCAGCTGGATGCCAACCTCAGTTTTCTCAGTGCCAAAAAGGCATGGGATAGGCTGCCATCCAAGGAGAAGGAGTTGTAGTTGCTGCCTTTCCTTTTCTCCTTTTGTATTTCACGTTTTGTCTTTGTTTCCAAATGCGAATTGAATGTAAAACATAATCAGGATTTTTGAATGGAACTTTTTCATCCATTTCCCTTGTGTACTCAAAGTCTTTTCTATTTCCTTTTCGTCTATGAGTTATCATGAGAACGCCTTCGGCCTTAAACAACGTCCTTTGCCTTAGGGTTGGCCTCACTTTACTTTTAGCGGACCAAGAGGTCTCAGCTATGGCCGATGATTCAGAGGTCCCAACCACAATGAAGGTGGCTCTACGCTCACCCACCACAAGGAGACAACTCCAAGCTCGGCAGCCAGAAGGAGGTGACAAGGCAATAGAAGAGAGTCCGGGCAAAGGAATAGTCTCCTCTACCGGGTCCATTGATTGTATCCCCTCTGTATACCTATTTTTTGTACTTCCTTGAGATGTTATTGTCAATGTATTCCCCTCAGAAACAAAGGGAAACTTGTTACCTCTGACATGTATGTGCTTCAAGCAATGATTAAATATAATGTTTGCCCCCAATGTCTGATGGTGTTGTTTCACATCTGTTCGGCTATGTGTTAACTTTCTTCCTCTACATTCCCCCAAGCCTCCCCAAGTTCACGGTTAGAGGTTGTACGGCTACCCAACTCGTGGTCGGGCATCCTCAGCCCCCAAACCAGGCCTACTCACCACGGATATCTGCTGTACCGCGGCGTAGTAGGGTTTATCAGCTCTTGGCCAGACATCCGCAGCATGCAGACCAAGCTTACTCACCTCGAGCATCCGCAGCACCGCGAGATAGTTGGGTTTTATAGCTCTTGGTCAGGAATCCTCAACACCTAGACCAAGCCTACTCACCTCGGGCATCCGTAGCACCGCGAGGTAGTAGGGTTT
Source organism: Boesenbergia rotunda (assembly GCA_024364735.1). Classification (NCBI taxonomy): domain Eukaryota; kingdom Viridiplantae; phylum Streptophyta; class Magnoliopsida; order Zingiberales; family Zingiberaceae; genus Boesenbergia; species Boesenbergia rotunda. Next base: position 215,077 of record JAGFNQ010000376.1, on the reverse strand, counting down.
ATCAGCTCTTTGTCGGGCATACACAACACCCAGACCAAGCCTACTCACCTTAGGCATCCACAGCACCACGAGGTAGTAGGGTTTTACAGCTCTTGGTCGGGCATCCGCAGCACCTAGACCAAGCCTACTCACCTCGAGAATCCGTAGCACAGCAAGGTAGTAGGGTTTTATAGCTCTTGGTCGGGCATCCGTAGCACCCAGACCAAGCCTACTTACCTCGGGCATCCGCAGCACTGCGAGGTAGTAGGGTTTTACTGCTCTTAGTCGGGCATCCGCAACACCCAGACCAAGCCTACTCACCTCGGGCATCCGCAGCACCGCGAGGTAGTAGGGTTTTACAGCTCTTTGTCGGGCATCCGCAACATCCAAACCAAGTCTACTCACCTCGGACATCCGCAGCACCGTGAGGTACTAGGGTTTATCAGCTCTTGGTCGGGCATTCGCAGCACCTAGGCCAAGCCTACTCACCTCGGGCATCCGCAACACCGCGAGGTAGTAGGGTTTATTAGCTCTTGGTCAAGCATCCACAGCACCCAGACCAAGCCTACTCACCTCAGGCATCCACAGCACCACTAGGTAGTAGGGTTTTACAGCTCTTGGTCGGGCATCCGTAGCACCCAGACCAAGCCTACTCACCTCGGGCATCCGTAGCACCGCCAAGTAGGAGGGTTTTACAGCTCTTGATCGAGCATCTGTAGCACCCAGACCAAGCCTACTCACCTCGAGCATCTGTAGCACCGCGAGGTAATAGGGTTTATCAGCTCTTGGTCCGGCATTCGCAACACCCATACCAAGCCTACTCACCTTGGGCATCTGCAACCCCGCGAGATAGTAGGGTTTATCAGCTCTTGATCGGGCATCCATAGCACCCGGACCAAGCCTACTCACCTCGAGCATTCACAGCACCGCGAGGTAGTAGGGTTTTACAACTCTTGGTCGGGCATCCGCAGCACCCAGACCAAGCCTACTCTCCTTGAGCATCCGCAACACCTAGAGGTAGTAGGGTTTATCAGCTCTTGGTGGGGCATCCGTAGCACCCAGACCAAGCCTACACACCTCGGGCATCCGCAGCACCGCGAGGTAGTAGGGTTTTAGCAGGCAAGTATTCGATGTTCTTCGAGTAATATTTCATTTGCTCCTTTATTTATTGAACTGCAAGGCAGTGCCAACAAAAATACAAGTCTTATGCAAACAACTCAATATCTCACCGAGTACGATAAGGTCGGAGATGATTAGCATGCCATAGTCTCTCTAGCCTCTTGCCCTTGTAGTCCTCCAAATAGTAACTGCCTCCCGTGAGCTTTCGGGTGATGATGTAAGGTCCACCCCATTGTGCCTCTAGCTTCCCCGGGTTGCCAACTGGTTTGATCCTCTTCCAAACCATGTCTCCGACTTCAAAGCTAGGGGTGATTGCCGGCGATTGTAGGCTTGTTGCATACATCGCCGGTACGCTTCCAGCTGGGCTGCTGCTTTATCTCGTACTTCTGCCACGAGATCTAGGTCAATCAGACGCTCTCGATCATTGTCCTCCTTTCTTCTTTGGGTCCTTCCTCCTCTCGAGGATTGGCGAGGTCAATTTGTAGAGCATCATGTGTTAGTGATATGAGAGAACTGTCCTAAGGCAAACACCTTATGATTGTAATCATTTATTTTAATAAATGAATATTCAATATTTGAGTATACATGTTTGTGTATTTGATTGAGATCTTAAACTCATTTACTGAATGCCCGCAATACAATTCACAGCATGAGAGAATTTATGATGAATTCACAACTAGTGATTATCTCTACATGTGCAATTGTGAAGTATTAAAATTGTCCCTAGTCGATGAATTAATAAATACGGACACTATCAATTCTGTTGAGACTAGCATGGGTTATTCTCTAATCAGCTGATTCTCACTGGCTGGTGACATTGAGATGTCCGGAGATAAACATGAATGCTAGTTAAGGGAACTAGTTCATTGGAGTGACTGGCTGTAAAACATCATATGGTAGTCTACATATAGATATGTCAGTGAAGTTCTTACTGCAGCTTAAGTGCGATGTTCCTTTGACTTGTGGTGTTCAAGTCATCTTGGTCATGGAGACTTATACTTTGACATCTTAAGCAAGCATCTCCAAGGAGGTGTGGACCCAAGATGATTGGGTATAAGCCGAAGTGCCCGAAGATGTTTGAACAGCCTACAAAGGATTCACCACTCCTTGCGAGGAGATGTATACCCGAGGCCTATCGTCGGATTGTTACTCGAAGCCTCTGGCCAGAGCATGACATGTTCAGAGTATGAATCTTTTAAATACATGAGAGTAATTAGAATCCGTAGGACGAGAAAACGTTACTTGGGCTAGGTGTGACGTAGTCAGCCTAGTGGAGACTGACACATATAGACCATGTCCTGAACCAAGTGGGTATAAGATGGTGAAGGGAATGGGGCACGATTCATTATAGCTGCTGAAGGGCTCCAGAATTGTTTCTGAGGTCAACCGTTGATCTTTCGATTAATTGGGGATCATGATGTACTACTAGGTGCCACTCATGATTGTTCTATAATTGATTAATTACAGACGACCAACATAAATCGAAAGCCTATTTAGTCACACGCACTACGAGTAATCCAAGGGATTTAAAACGAGTTAAAAATTGGATTTTCCAATCAAGAGAGATTAAGTTTGGTTGATCCAAACGATAAGTCGAATCTGAATTTTTCAGAGACGCATCAGAAGCGTAAAATGGCTAAGTCTTTTGAAGACTTAATAGATGAATTAAATAAGTTTAATTCATTGGGGCTTGGCTTGGATGGGCCGGCTAAAGAGGGCCTCCATCCTCTTTGCTTAGCCGGCCACAACAAAGGGAGAGAACCAAGTTTTGGTTCTATTTATAAAATAAACCAAGTGTGGTTTGTTTTATAAAATTATGGATGATATAAATTTTTTATATAATAAACCAAAGTTTGGTTTATTTTTCATGGAATTTAAAATGAACCATGGATTGGTTTATTTTATAATATCAATCATGGATTGATTTACCATGATAAGAAAATTTATTCCATAGGAGAGAAGAGACTTGATTGATTTTTTTTTATCTTGAATTAAAATATGATTTTAACCATGATATAAAATCAAACTTGGCATGATAGAATAAGTTATTCCATATTTGAGAGGTTTGATGGTTGAGAGACCACTATATAAAGGACCCAAGGCAAGACTTGGGCAGAATAATCAAAGAGATGAAGGCATAGGCTCTCTCCCTCTCTTTCTCTCCTTCTCTTCTCCTCTTCTTGCCGTGCGCCAACCAGCCCCAAGAAGGAGCACCAACCGGCCATCCTTTTGTGGTTAGTCTTCAGACTTCTCTCTTGGTTTTTCTTGTCGCGTTCTAGGAGAATCTAGTATTTCTCGAGAACACGAAACTCGTGGCTTTGCGAAGTCATCCCAAAGATACTCGGCGTGGACGCGAATAGAGGCGGAGCTTCCAAGGGTCGCTTACGGTTGGATCTCGTCCCTTCCTTCGAGTTACGCGAGGTAATACGTAAATTAGTTTATGTTTCTGCAAAATTTCAAATATATGATCATGTCTACACAAGATAAAATTGCATGCTTAGATGTGTGGTTAAATAATTAGTGAAATTATTTATGCTAAACCTTCCGCTGCACGTAATTAATTTTAAAATTATGAACCCGCATCCATGTCAGCATGCACCCTGTCCCAACAGTGGTATCAGAGCCGAGGTTTGTGTTCGTCATAATCATATAATTATTTTGCGGAAAGCTTTATCATGATCTCAATTTTGGAAAATTTTCTATTATGGAATCTTTCCAATTATGGTAAATTTTCGATTTAGGAATTTCAAAGTTTGGAAATCCTTATGAAATTTCGCAAACTTTTGAAATATCTCTGTTTCTTAAATTTTATGATAATTGTGAAAACTTTCCATTTTTGGAAACTTTCTAATTTTGGAAATTCCCTATTTTGAAAATTTTCCAATTTTGGAAAAAACGTAAGTTTTCTTTGTACAAAAAACTTACAATTATTCTGAAAACCTTTTATTTTTGGAAGCTTTCCATTTATGGAAAGCTCGCAATTTTGGGTACATTCTTTTAAGAAAGTCTAGACAAATTATGGGAATATTAATTGACATTTAAATTTATAATTAGAAATTAAATTATTTACAAAATTCTTTATTTTGGATTGAGCCTCGGAGAGCCGTCCAATTTAAAGTTAGTTGTTATAATTAAATTTCCTAAATTGAATTTAAATTGTCAAATGTTTAATTTGGATTGAGCCCCGGGGAGCCATCCAAATTAAGTTATTGATATTAATTTTTCATAAATAAAATATGTGATCAAATCTTAAAAATTTTTGAGGTGATTCTCAAACGATAATTTCCTTATGAGGTGATGCTCTTACATATTATTGTCTCCAAAATTAATTAGGAAAATTGTTTCCTATAAAGTATATTTCCTTAAATTAGATTTTCATGAAAATAATATATGGTTGAATTAAGGGAATCTGTCTCTTAATTTAATAAGATTTGATTTAGAGAAATCAAAGTCTTAAACATATTATTTCCGAAATTGATTATGATAATTCAGGAAATTGTTTCCCAAAACAATTCCTTGAATAAAGTATGAAATTAGAATTAAGAAATCCGGTTCCTAATTCAATTAATGAGACTTGATAAATTAAGTCACATACATACTTTATTAAGGAAATCGTTAGAACATGACATAATTATATGTCATGAATGTGCATAAAAAAAAAGAATGAGACCCAAAACCCCTTACAAAATATTAAGGCCAACACCTTCCATTAATATGGTTAGAACCGGAGTTTTGTTTCTCGTTTGGGTTGATGGACACATCCATGCCCGGCTTGAACCTCAACATGTTCAAATCATGGAATTAGTTTATGATTAATATAGTTGGAGTCAGAGGTCAATCCTTAGTTTTGGTTGTTGGACACATCCAAGCCTGACTAAACGGTTGAATGAGCTCTAACCATATTAAAACTATTTCTTGATTAATGGGTCAGCCTTAAGCTTGGAGCATCGATTTGTTGTGCCACAGCCAAGGTCGATGTAAAGAGAGGTGCAGTTGGGTGCTATGTATATTGTTGCATACTTGTTAATGAGTTAACAACCCAATGATTTATGCAAACATTCAATTAGTTGATAGCATAATGTGATAGTTACATATGTATAATATGTTATCGGTATAATTACCTACCTTCATAGCTAAGAATAACTTGATGGACTCTAGCCATGGTTGTTCTTATCTATGGTTGGATATCAACCTATTTGGAGATGTTCCTACGATCTCCCGAATTGATAAAAAGGGTTATTCAATTTGAAAAATAAATAGGATTTAATTAATGTATATTGATGCATTCTTTATCATTCTCATCACATAACCTCAATTTGTATTTCTAGGATAATCACCTAATCATGTCTTCTCTGAATTTGCGTTCTATTTTGGACACCAATAAGCTGACCGGGCCAAACTTCATGGACTGGTTTCGAAACCTAAGGATAGTCCTCAAGGCAGAAAAGCTTGCTTATGTCCTTGAAGAACAACTTCCCAACCATCCTCCTGAAGATGCAACTCCAGACCAGTTAATTAGTGGCCTATCAGAAACATGTGGTCGATTCTAAACTTGCGAGTTGCATCATGCTGGCCACTATGGTACCTGAGCTACAAAAGTAGCATGAGCATATGGATGCTTATACCATCGTCTTCCATCTTCATGAGCTGTTTGACGAGCAAGCGAGATCCGAAAGGTTTGAGGTCTCCAGACTCCTCTTCACCTCTAAGATGTAGGAAGGCACTTCTGTTTCACAGTTTGTGTTGAAAATGTTGGGGTACATTGAGCGACTAGGCACACTCGGATTTGCAATGGATCACGAACTAAGTATTGACTTAATTCTGCAATTGTTTGCCCAAGAGTTACTCACAGTTTGTGATGAACTATCGGATGAACAAACTGGAGACTACCATTCCTGAGTTGCTTAACCTGCTGAAGACTAAAGAGCCTTCTGTAAAGCAGGATCAGAAGATGATACTGTTAGTTGGTTCCTCAAAGAAAGGCTCTAAGAGGAAGCCCAAAGAACAAAATAAGGGAAGGAAGAAAAAAACAAAAAAAGATTGAAAAAGCACCAAAAGGCACTTGCCATCACTGCGGCAAGGAGGGCCACTGGCGAAGAAACTGCAAGGTTTATCTTGAGTCCCTGAAGAAGAAGGCATCCGATGCCCCATCCTCTTCAGGTATCTTCGTTATTGAATGTCACTCTATTTCCTCGGACACCTGGGTACTTGATACTGGGTGTAGCTCACATATATGTAATGACATACAGGGGCTAAGGAATAGAAGAAGATTCGTCAAGGGAGAAGCGAATTTGCGAGTTGGAAATGGAGCAAAGATTGCTGCTATTGCCATCGGAACATATTTGCTAAAGCTCCCTACTGGACTTGTCTTAGAATTGGATAATTGTTATTTTGTTCCTTCGTTAATAAAGAACATTGTATCTATTTCATGCTTGAATGAAAAGGGTTATCATTTAACTTTTAGTAACAATTGGTGTTACATAACTTTAAATGGTGTTCTTTATGGGACCGGAACTTTATGCAATGGTATCTACACGTTAGATTTATCCGGTGACGTTTTCAATATCGAAGTTAGCAACAAACGTGCTCGAATAGATAATCAAATAGACTCCTATATGTGGCATTGCCGTCTTGGCCATGTAAGTAAGAAACGGATGACCAAATTACACCGATGTGGAATTCTAGAATCATATGAACCCGGTTCATTTGATACATGCGAATCATGCTTAAAAGACAGGATAACCAAATTACCCTTTTCCGGAAAAGGTAAACTAGTGGGAGAATTGCTTGGTCTAATACATACTGATGTATGTGGACCAATGTCAACTCTTGCACAAGGAGGCTATAGCTACTTCATTACCTTTATCGATGATCACTCACGATTCGGGTATGTGTTCTTAATGAAACACAAATCTGAAATTTTTGAGAAATTCAAAGAGTTCAGAAGTGAAGTAGAGAAACAGCTTGGCAAAAGTATTAAGATACTTCGATCCGATCGGGGTGGTGAATACTTAAGTCAAGAGTTTCAAGATTATCTTAGGGACAATGGGATATTGTTTCAATGGACTCCGCCATATACACCACAGCAAATGGTGTATCTGAGAGGCGTAACTGAACCTTGATGGACATGGTTAGATCTATGATGAATCATGCAACTCTTCCAAAATCCTTTTGGGGCTATGTGCTTAAGACAGCTGTTTACTTACTAAACAGAGTCCCGACCAAGGTAGTCTTTACTACTCCATATGAGATGTGGAATAGTAAGAAATCTCATTTATCTCACCTAAAGATATGGGGTTGTCCTGCTTATGTAAAGCGGACTGTATCAGACAAATTGGATGCTAAGTCTGATAAATGTCTATTTATTGGATACCCTAAGGAAACGAAAGGTTACCAATTCTATCATCCCTTGGAACAAAAGGTGTTTGTTTCAAGGCTTGCTGTATTTCTAGAAAAAGAATTTCTTTTACTAGAAAATAGTGGGAGTAGCATTGAACTTGAATAAGTTCAAGAAACTCCAATAGACATTACAGAGACACCTAGTCTAGACCCACAACCAATAACTCATAATGATGAGCTATCAGTTGAACCTAAAACAACATCACTTCTTCATAGGTCTGATAGGACACGCAATATTCTAGAGAAATACGGATTTCTCATAAGTGAATTGAACGACGTGTTACTCATTAACGATGACGAGCCTATCAGTTATGAAGATGTTCTGAAAAATTCAGAAAGGGATAAATGGCTTGAAGCCATGAAGTCGGAACTGGATTCCATGTACAAAAATCAAGTATGGGACTTGGTTAACCCACCTGAAGGGATTAAGCCCATAGGGTGCAAGTGGGTTTTCAAGAAGAAAACCGATATGGAAGGTAATGTTGTTACCTTTAAGGCTAGATTAGTGGCAAAAGGATATCGTCAGAAACAAGGAATTGATTATGACGAAACCTATTCGCCAGTAGCTATGCTTAAATACATTCGGATGCTCCTGGCCATAGTAGCTCATTATGATTATGAGATATGACAAATGGATGTGAAAACAGCTTTTCTTAATGGAAACCTGCTTGAGGATGTATACATGATACTGTTGGTGCAGAAAGCACCATATCGAACCTTGTTTTGATATTGGCAAATGATTCAAAGTTAAGTTTATTGGTGATCTAACATTGTTACTCGAGTGTGCAGGCAAAGTCCTAGCGAAGGGCTGCTAGGCAACTAGCGAAGGGCTGCTAGTCACCAAGTCCTAGCGAAGGGCTGCTAGGCACCTGGCGAAGGGCTGCCAGGAAACCAAGTCCTAGCGAAGGGCTGCTAGGCACCTGGCGAAGGGCTGCCAGGAAACAAAGCCCTAGCGAAGGACAGCTAGGCACCGAGCGAAGGGCAGCTCGGCATCCAAGACCTGACAAAGGATCGTTAGGCAAAAGTCCAACCAGAGGAACGGTTGGCATCAGGTAAATTCTCCCGAGAGGAGTAGGTGAGGACGCGTTCCCCGTCGAGGGAACAGTAGGCGTCGGTTCGACCTAGGGCTCCATTTTGGAGACCAAAGTCAGAACCAAGACAGCTAAGGCTGTATAAATCAATATTTTATTGATTTATTATGTTTTGGACTAACCCTGGATGCAGGACCGAAGGAACGTGTGTCTGCAGCTCAGAGAGCCTCAAAGGAATGAGGCAATAGCTGACCAGGGCGCCCGGAGTGTCCCGGGCGCCCCCAAGGTGAACACCAAACACAACAAATGCAAAGTGGCTTCGACAGTTCATATTCGGGGTGCCCCCGTGCTACCGGGCGCCCCCGCTGCTCCCGGGCGCCCCCTGCGCTGCGGGCGCCCCCATGCGCATACATCGAACCCGAACCCCTCGAAGCCAAGCAAAGCCAAAGGATAGAGTTTGACCCGGTCAATCCGGGCGCCCTGAGTGCTGCGGGCGCCCCGGTCAAAGCGGATCCAGAGGATCAGACGCCACCGAGACTTTGGCGGATCGAAGGCCACGTGGGGGCGCCCCCAGGCCCTATATAAGGGACCTTCGACCAAGGCTTCAAGACATCAATTCTTCCAACGCCTCAAAGTTCTTCTACGCTCGCGCCTTGCTCCGAAAACGCTTCACCTCGAGCCGACGACGTCCTGCTGCCCCGAAAGAGTCGACCTACTCCGGACGTCGGTAAAAAGAAGAGCGTATTTCTTTAATATTTTATTGCACTTGATTTTGTAAATCATATTGTGTAACTTATTTGCGCCAAATATAGAATTGCCCAAAGTAAATGGTCAACGACCGTGGGCCTTGGAGTAGGAGTCGACACAGGCTCCGAACCAAGTAAATCGATTGCGTCTCTGTGTCTTTTCGTTAATTTCCGCTGCGTACCTATTCTTATACGAATCCGAAAGTTTTCCAATATTCACCCCCCCTCTATCGGGCTTCTCGATCCAACAGATACAACCTGGAGGTTTCACATTGATTAATAAAATCAAAGTATGCAAGCTTCGACGATCCATATATGGACTAAAGCAAGCATCCAGGAGCTGGAACATCCGTTTTGATGAGACAATCAAAGAGTTTGATTTCTCACAAAATCCTGACGAACCTTGTGTGTACAAGAAGGTTAGTGGGAGTGCAGTCGTACTCCTAGTGTTATATGTCGATGACATATTACTTATAGAAAACGATATATCAGTCTTACAGTCAGTTAAAATTTGGTTGTCCAAAACTTTCTCCATGAAAGACCTGGGAGAAGCAACCTATATCCTTGGGATTAGAATCTATAGAGATAGATCAAAACGGTTGCTTGGTCTTTCGCAGTCTACATATATAGACCGAGTGCTAGAAAGGTTTAGCATGTCGGAATCCAAGAAAGGTTACCGTCCCATCAAGCATGGGATCAACCTTTCGAAGTCTATGTGTCCGCGCACAGAAGACGAGAGGATTTGCATGAATAAGATTCTTTATGCATCCGTGATAGGATCTATCATGTATGCTATGTTATGTACTTGGCCCGATGTATCGTATGCTCTGAGCGTCACAAGCAGATACCAGTCTGATCCAGGAATGGATCATTAGGCGGCTGTCAAGACATTCCTTAAGTACTTAAGAAACACTAAGGATGTGTTCCTAATATATGGAGAAGGTGATATGGTAATACGTGGGTATACGGATGCCAGTTTCCAGACAGATAAGGATGACTCCAAATCTCAGTCCGGATACGTATTTATTTTGAATGGAGGCGCAATATATTGGAAGAGTTCCAAGCAAGACACCGTAGAGGATTCTACCACGGAAACGGAATATATTACAGCTTCGGAAGCAGCAAAGGAAGCAGTCTGGATCAAGAAGTTTGTCTCAGAACTTGGTGTGGTTCCAACCATTGATGAAGCAATACCAGTTTACTGCGACAACAATGGAGCTATTGCACAAGCGAAGGAACCAAGGTCTCATCAGCGATCCAAACATGTGCTTCGCCGCTATCATCTAATCAGAGAGATTATAAGTAGGAATTATATACAAATTGAGAAAATTCCCACTGAAAGGAATTTAGCGGATCCTTTAAATAAGGCTTTGCCTCAAAGCAAGTTTGAGGGTCATGTTAGAGCCTGTGGTATTGGGTACCGTAGCGATTGGCATTAGGCCAAGTGGGAGTTTGTTAGTGATATGAGAGAAGTGTCCTAAGGCAATCGCCTTATGATTGTAATCATTTATTTTAATAAATGAATATTCACTATTTGAGTATACATGTTTGTGTATTTGATTGAGATCTTAAACTCATTTACTGAATTTCCACAATACAATTCACAACATGAGAGAATTTGTGATGAATTCACAACTAGTGACTATCTCTACATGTAAAATTGTGAAGTATTGAAATTGTCCCTAGTCGATGAATTGATAAATACGGACACTATCAATTCTGTTGAGACTAGCATGGGTTATTCTCTAATCAGCTGATTCTCACTGGCTGGTGACATTGAGATGTCCAGAGATAAACATGAATGCTAGTTAAGGGAACTAGTTCATTGGAGTGACTGGCTGTAAAACTTCATATGGTAGTCTACATATAGATATGTCAGTGAAGTTCTTACTGCAGCTTAAGTGCGATATTCCTTTGACTTGCGGTGTTCAAGTCATCTTGGTCATGGAGACTTATACTTTGACACCTTAAGCAAGCATCTCCAAGGAGGTGTGGACCCAGGATGATTGGGTATAAGCCGAAGTGCCCGAAGATGTTTGAACAACCTACAAAGGATTCACCACTCCTTGCGAGGAGATGTATACCCGAGGCCTATCATCGGATTGTTACTCGAAGCCTCTGGCCAGAGCATGACATGTTCAGAGTATGAATCTCTTAAATACATGAGAGTAATTAGAATCCGTAGGACGAGAAAACGTTACTTGGGCTAGGTGTGACGTAGTCAGCCTAGTGGGGACTGACACACATAGACCATGTCCTAAACCACGTGGATATAAGATGGTGAAGGGAATGGGGCATGATTCATTATAGCTGCTGAAGGGTTTCAGAATTATTTCTGAGGTCAACCGTTGATCTTTCGATTAATTGGGGATCATGATGTACTACTAGGTGCCACTCATGATCGTTCTATAATTGATTAATTATAGACGACCAATATAAATCGAAAGCCTATTTAGTCACACGCACTACGAGTAATCAGAGGGATTTAAAACAAGTTAAAAATTGGATTTTCCAATCAAGAGAGATTATGTTTGGTTGAGCCAAACGATAAGTTGAATCTGAATTTTTCAGAGACGCATCGGAAGCGTAAAATGGCTAAGTCATTTGAAGACTTAATAGATGAATTAAATAAGTTTAATTCATTGGGGCTTGGCTTGGATGAACCGGCCAAAGAGGGCCTCCATCCTCTTTGCTTGGCCGGCCACAACAAAGGGAGAGAACCAAGTTTTGGTTCAATTTATAAAATAAACCAAGTGTGGTTTGTTTTATAAAATTATGGATGATATAAATTTTTTATATAATAAACCAAGGTTTGGTTTATTTTTCATGGAATTTAAAATGAACCATGGATTGGTTTATTTTATAATATCAATCATGGATTGATTTACCATGATAAGAAAATTTATTCCATAGGGAGAAGAGACTTGATTGATTTTTTATCATGAATTAAAATATGATTTTATCCATGATATAAAATCAAACTTGGCATGATGGAATAAGTTATTCCATATTTGAAAGGCTTGATGGTTGAGAGGCCACTATATAAAGGACCCAAGGCAAGGCTTGGGCAGAATAATCAAAGAGATGAAGGCATAGGCTCTCTCCCTCTCTTTCTCTCCTTCTCTTCTCCTCTTCTTGCCATGCGCCAACCAGCCCCAAGAAGGAGCACCAGCCGACCATCATTTTGTGGTTAGTCTTCCGACTTCTCTCTTGGTTTTTCTTATCGCGTTCTCAGAGAATCTAGTAGTTCTCGAGAACACGAAACTCGTGGCTTTGCGAAGTCATCCCAAAGATACTCAGCGTGGACGCGAATAGAGGCGGAGCTTCCAAGGGACGCTTACGGTTGGATCTCGTCCCTTCCTTCGAGTTACGCGAGGTAATACGTAAATTAGTTTATGTTTCTGCAAAATTTCAAATATATGATCATGTCTACACAAGATAAAATTGCATGCTTAGATGTATGGCTAAATAATTAGAGAAATTATTTATGCTAAACCTTCCACTGCACGTAATTAATTTTAAAATTACCAACCCGCATCCATGTCAACATGCACCCGGTCCCAACATCATGAGCCTTCAGGTTCTTACAAGCTTCTGATCTGACCTCCCTGTTATAGCATCGCCGAGACGCTAGCTGGTCCCCCTTGACCTCGACCACCTGATCACCTACCGGGAACTTGATCTTTTGATGGTAAACTGGGACCACCGCCTAGAATATGTTGAGCACTGGGCGACCCAATATGACATTATCGGATGAGGGAGCATCGATGACTAGGAGGGGAGTCCTCCTCATCCTCTCCAGCGTGTCACTACCCAACGACAACGATAGGCTAATTTGCCCTATCGGTTGTACTTGGTTCCCGGTGAAGTCGAAGAGTGGCGTCAAGACTGGATGCAGCTCATTCTTGTCAATCTGCATTTGATCTAGGGTCGCCTTGTACAGGATGTTCACGGAACTACCTGTGCCCACGAAGATACGCTTAACCTCATAATTTGCAATACGTGCAAGAATTACCAGTGCGTCCTCGTGGGGAGCTTCCACATCCTCCAGGTCCTCCCGGACGAAGGAGATTATCGGGTCATGACGTTGGCTACTGCTGGTCCTGATGGCGTAGTTCTCCAACCATTGGGTATGAACCTTCCTTACGTTGTTGGAATCCCCTCCGGTAGGACCTCCAGAGATCACCCCGACATGGCTCGACGGGGGGGCCTCGAGCAGGGGTCTTGCCCTTCCTGGGATCTCGCTCAGGGGAGAGAGATCATCGGGGAGCCACCTCCCGACTTCTTCCTCTGGAATGAGACCGGGACGGCTGCCGGGCTCCCTCCTCCCCTATTGGCCGCTTGCGAGGGGAAAGACTCCTTCTCAGTGACCTCTGGCAATATCCCGCTTTTCTCCAGCGCTTCTGGGGCTTGTTCTCTACTTCCCCCGCTATCCTTTTCTTCAAAGCATGACACTCTTTAGTGGAGTGTGTAGTTCTTCCATGAAAGTCGCAGTACTTCCTCGGTGGCTCTAGTTCCTGAGTGTCCATCGTTTCCACTAGCCTTTTCTTACCAGCCCAGTGATCTCTTCCCGATCGAGAGTCTTTTGTATGAACCGGGGTTGGTGGTTCCTTTCTCTCCGACCGAAACATGGACGGTGCAGCAGCTCCGGCTGGATCTTTGTGCAAGCATGTTGCACTTCTTCGTCATTGACATGCTTGATGGTGCGCCCCAGCAACTCATCGAAGCTATTTGGTGGCTTTTTCACCAGGATTGAAAGAAGTCTCCTTCAGAGAGGCCCTGTGTGAAGGCGCTGACCAAGATCTCTGATGTTGCAGTTGGCACATCCTGTGCCACCCGATTGAACCGCTAGATATAATTCTTCAGCGATTCCTTCGCCTTCTGCTTGAGGGCAAAGAGGTTGAGTGTCGTCTTCTGATATCAACGACTGCTGGTGAAGTGGTGCAGGAAGGTGGTTCTAAACTCCAGGAAGGAGTTGATAGAACCCAGAGACAGCCTTTAGAACCACCGCCGGGTGGCCCCTAAGAGGGTGTTCAAGAACACCCGACACTTTACACCGTCGGTGTACTGGTGCAGAAGTGTCGCATTCTCAAATTTCCAAACGTGATCCTCCGGGTCAGTCTTCCCGTCGTAGTTGGCAATCCCACGACCATGAAATTTCTTCGGCATGGGGTCCTATATGATGGCGAGTGAGAAAGGGGTGGAGGGCGTCTTCTGGAAGTTCATAGGTCCTTCCCCCTTCCCCCCTCCTTCTTCATACCGTAGGACGCTGGAGGTGGCGGAGTTAATCTTCTCCAAATCTCCTAGGGACTCTCGCCGGTGTGCCGGAGGTATCACCGCATGCCCCACCGGTGGTGAGACAGATCTTCTGTGGTGGTTGTGCGAGGTGGAGACTCTGGGGATATCTCCTTGCCCCGAAACCACTCGGCGTGAGGCAGCTTACTCGATCTGGTGTTGTTCGAGTGCACCCTTAACGACGTTGGCAAATAGTCGATCTAACCCCTCTTTAGTCAAGGTGATGTGTTGTCCTTCTGGTTTCGCCATCACTGTGTTTCTTCTGGTAATTTGATTTAGTAGTTTCCCACAGACAGCGCCAAACTTGTTGCGGAAGGAATCAACGTGGACGACGAGTCACCAAGGCGAAGCCCACGAGGATGACAATGTAACGCCCGTTTTTTTTTCTTTTCCTAAGCGGCGTTACGTTAACATACTTAGGGCATGTAGACATCATAAGGCAGCGGATTATAACTTTAACTTATACATGCCCTACTAACATTCTTAACTTAATGACATAGGAACCTTAGCATATTAACCTTGAACTTAAGCATCATATCATGTCATACATAACCTTATATTATAAGGTTCACTTTGAACTTAGGCATCATATCATGTCATATCATAACATAAAGTTCCATGAGTCATTATTCAAGCATAGAGATGTCAAAAGTAAAGTTCTGGCATAAACGGTAAACATATGATTTCTTGGGCCAAGTCACTATCACACACATTGTTCTTGCCCTCCTGCTGCTTCCTTACTGTCCCCTTGCATGATCTGCGGTATAAGGGAAAAAGACTATAAGCACACAGGCTTAGTAAGACTCTTTCCTACTCACTAAAATCATTCGTCTTTCATTCATAATCATAAGAAACATAATCATCATTTAGTCTTAAACATGAAGCATATACATAAACCTACTTAAACTTTACATGGCTTGGTACATGGCATAACCATAAACATAACTAAACATTCCTATCATGGCATAAAGCATAAACATAAGCATAGACATGTTTAAACATTTTTATCATGGCATAAAGCATAAACATAAGCATAGACATAATTAACATTCCTATCATAGCATATAGCATGGGATAAACATACTCATCATTAGACATTCCTAACATGGCATGAAACATGGTATAAACATAAACATAAGGTATAGATCAACCTATCTAGCATATCATGAGCATACTTTCCATTATAGCATATGGGCATCTTCTTAACATAATCATGGCATAAATCATTTACTATCATACCCATTTCTTAACATGAATCATAAGCATAAGACATTATCATCATAGCATAATGCATAACATGAATGAATGCGTGGGTGGAATGCATATGTATATATATATCTATAGATGCTTAACTTGTAAAACATACTTTTAAATACTTAAACATAATCATCACTTTGTTGGGGTCCCCGGCTTGTACCACATACATACATCATGGCGCGCATCCCTAAGTAAATACAAGGTAGCTAGCCTCGACCTACTAGGGTAAGGACAGCATAGTCGGTAGTCCTCGAACCGGGGCGTTCTTAAGGTGCCCATCCCTGTTGCACAGCTTCGGTAGTGCCAGAACCGTGGACAGCTTCGGTAGTCCAGAACCGGGGCGTTCTTAAGGTACCCATCCCTTGGACCCATACTTCGGTCCGGTACAAGCCCCATTCATAAAGTAAAATACTTTACATGCTTCATCATTCATAAGACATTCATGACATATTTAAACATGACATTACTTGGTTACATGAAGCATGACTTAAAATATGCTTGATCATCATGATGCTTGGAAGACATGAGCATTATCTTTCTTCATAAACATGGCATGCATCTTTATTCATAACATGGCATGCATCATTATTCATATCATGGCATGCATCTTCATTCATAACATGGCATGCATCCTTATTCATTTACATGGCTTGCATCATTATTCATAACATGGCATGCATCCTTATTCATTAACATAGCTTGCATCATTATTCATAACATGACATGCATCCTTATTCATAACAACATGGCATGCATCCTTATTCATAACAACGTGGGATGCATCATTCTTATCATACGTAACAGAACATGGTTCTTAACATAACATGAACATATAACATAGCATGGTTCTTAACATAGCATGAGCATATAACATCACATGGTTCTTATCATAACATAAGTATTCATAGGTAGGACTTCCATAAACATGATTCCTACTATCCAAGTGCATGACATGGAACATAAGACATTCATAGATAACCCTATTAGACATGGCGCCCAAATCATAAGCATACATACATAAACATGGTACTTAAGGTTAGGGTTATAGGTAACTTAAATTCCTACCACATGCTTGAACCCTTAGGTATTCTTCATAATGAACTATAAACCATCATTCTTCAAATCTTAACTCCATCAAACCCTAATTACCTAGCCTTGGCCGAAACCTACATAGAAGGTTTCCATCATTCCCATAAACATATAAGATGGCACAAGGTAAAGGAGCATCCATACATTGGGGGTATGGATTTAACTCTACCCATGAGTTCATGGGTTGGCCGAAACCCTAGGGGACCCTAGGGTACCCCAAAAATTCCCCAAAATTATATTTAATCTCTAAACATCATAAGGGAACCTTAAATAATATTATACAGATTTTTAGCATCATCATGGACTCTTAAACATTGTGGCCGAAACCCTAGGGTATCCTAGGGTGCTTGCTTTGCTTCTTCCATGTTGGCCGAAACCCTAGGGTATCCTAGGGTACTCCAAAAATTCCCAAAAATTATACTTAACCTCTAAACATCATAAGGGAACAATAAATAACATTATACAGATTATTAGCATCATCATGGACCCTTAAACATTGTGGCCGAAACCCTAGGGTATCCTAGGGTGCTTGCTTTGCTTCTTCCATGTTGGCCGAAACCCTAGGGTATCCTAGGGTACTCCAAAAATTCCCAAAAATTATAATTAACCTCTAAACATCATAAGGGAACAATAAATAACATTATACAGATTTTTAGCATCATCATGGACCCTTAAACATTGTGGCCGAAACCCTAGGGTATCCTAGGGTGCTTGCTTTGCTTCTTCCATGTTGGCCGAAACCCTAGGGTGTCCTAGGGTACTCCAAAAATTCCCAAAAATTATACTTAACCTCTAAACATCATAAGAGAACAATAAATAACATTATACAGATTTTTAGCATAATTATAGACCTTAAAATCCTTGTGGCTGAAACCCATAAACCTAGGATTCCTGATTTTCTTTCCTTTCAACATCAAATCTAAAAACCAATCAATATATCATTCTAAAAATCATGGAAATCATAAGGAACTATTATACCACAGGTGAGGGAGTCTTACCTTGAGTTTCTTAATTTTTCGAACCTTGGAAGAAGAAGAAGATTGCAAAATCTTTGGATCCTTGCCTCCTTGTCCTTGTATCCTTGGGAAAACTCTTAGATCTTGGAGATAAGACCTCTTGTGGAGCTTTTCCAAGGGAGAACCCCTCCTTGGGTATTCGGCTAGGATGAGGGAAGGAAGAGTTTTCGAAATGCTAGTGATGGGAAGAAGAGGTAACTCCCAAAACCCCCCTTTAATAGCCCATTAAGGAGGCAAATGAAGAGTCTCTCCATGACTCTTCATCTTCTTTTATGCCTTAACCAATATCCACTTCATTCCCTCTTAACAATACCTTACTAGGTGAGTTGGTTAGTGCATACATGGTTGTACAAGAGGTCCAAGGTTCAATCCTTGGCTCATGCACCTTTATTTTTATTTTATTTTTATTTCTTTTATTTTATTATTTTTATTTTCCTAAATTCCGAAAATCCCCTAAAATCCCCCATAATTATGCTAATATTCTAATATAAAATTCTTTTATATTTATATTAATTTTACCTAATTAATACCCATTTTTGGAGCCCCTTTAAAGCTCATTAGTACCTAATTTCTCTAATTTCTCCATTAAAATAGGAAAAATTAGGCCAAGACTTACCCATAATCATGTTAATATGCCTAATTAAATCCTATTTATATTTATACTAATTATTCCCTAAAATCCTCCTATTTTGATAATCATGGTACTAAAAAACCCACATAAGGCCCATTAGTACTTAATTTTCTCAATTTAAATGAGAAAACATGGATTTTCTAGACCAAAGTTCGTATTGATATTCCTAGGTTCCTCGGAAAATTATCTAGACATGCTCAATATTTTAAATAAATATTAAGAGAATTTTCCGGGTCGTTACAGACAAGGAGGAAGAAGGCAATCGCGTCCTGCGAGAGTAACATGAGCATTAATGGCAACACGTTGGAGATTTTCCGACGGAGCCCACTCTGACGCTCATGTCAGAAAAGCGAGCAGGAGAAGTTTGAAGAAAGTAATGCAAGTGTCAGTGTTCAAAAGACAGACCCCTTTTACCTGGGTGCCGAAGTACTATTTATACCTGAGGCAGCATCACACGTGTCTCCACGTCCCCTTATTTAGCAGTTATTGGATAATCATCGTAACAGTCGTATGACAATTAAATCCAAACCGTTGACATAATTAATACATTAATAGCCGCATATTGCGGGCCATGATTATCTAATAATTATTCGTAATAATTATCTGTTGATCCAAGAAAAGGGGACAACCATTGGATGGGATGACTCTCGGGCTCCGCTCTCCCGAGGTAATCTCATGGTCCTTCGGCCCGAGAGGGTCCCGGGCACCAGTATTCCTGAGGTAGTCTGAGGAACCTATTTTCCCGAGGAGGTCTCGGGAACCTGTTTTCCTGATGTGGTCTCGGTGGACCTTGCTGTTGGGACCGGGTGCATGTCGACAGGGATACGAGTTCGTAAAATTTAAAATTTTACGTGCAGCGGAAGAGTTTGCATAAAATAATTTCCTAAATTATTTTAACTTCGTATCTAGCATGCAATCTTATGGTGTGTTGACATAATCATAAAATAAACTTTGCGGAAAAGTAAACTAATTTACTAAGTACCTCTCGTAACTCGAAGTAAGGGACGAGATCCAACCGTAGCGTCCCTTGGAAGCTCCGCCTCTATTCGCGTCCACGCCGAGTTCTCTTCGGGATGACTTCACAAAGTCACGAGTTTTGTACCGACGAGAACTACTAGATTCTCGGAAGGCACAACTAGAAGAATAAGAGAAATAATGGAAAAAACTAACCAACGAAGTAACGGAATCAAATTCCGAGAAGAGAGGAGTCGCTATCCGCTTCTTCTTCTTCGTCTTCGAGTTCTCCTCCTTCTTCAAAGCTCACGGCAAACACCCTTGTTGGTGTTGTGGTTGGGCGCCGGCCCTAGAGAGGCTAGGGTGCGCCGGCCCTAAGGGAGGAAGAAGAGGAGGAGGAGAGGAGATTAAGAGAAAGAGAGAGGGAGTAATTAATCTCTTAATTAGTTAGGAATAAGGGCTAGCCTTTGGTTCCTTTATATAGTAGCAACTCCTTTGCTAAGTCTCCCTCTAAACCGAATTAACGGAATTAGTTATAAGAAATTTATCTTATAAATTTTCTTATTAATTATTCCGTTTAAACCGAGTCTTTATTATAAACCAATTTATAATAAAACTAATTCTTTTTCTCTTTAAATTATGGAATAAATTTTTATAAGAAATTTATAAACTTTCTTATTATGGAAAAAATCAATTCATAATTGATTTTATAAAATTAAAATAAACCAATTCATGGATTATTTTAATCTTCCATAAAAGAATAAATTTCTACAAATTTTATTTATATAAATTTCTCTATACAAATTTATTTATCCATAATTTATAAAATAAATCATACTAGATTTATTTTATTAATTAAACCAATTAAATTGGTTTTTCTCCTCTTATTTGGCCGGCCACCAAAGAGGGTTTAACACCCTCTTTGGCCGGCCAAAACCAACCCATTAAACCGCGAATTAAACTCATTTAATTCGCCCAAAAAGCCTTCAAAAGACTTAGCCATTTTTGGCTTCCATTGCGCCTCTGACTAACTCAGATTCGACTCGTTTCTCTTGATCGGAAAATCTAATTTTCAACTCGTTTTAAATCCCTCGGATTACTCGTATTGCGTGTGACTAAATAGGCTTTCGATTTATGTTGGCCGTCTATAATTAACCCATTAATTATAGAACGATCATGAGTGGCACCTAGTAGTACATCATGATCCCCAATTAATCGAAAGATCAACGGTTTGACCTCAGAAGAAATTATTCTGAAACCCTTCAGCAGCTCTAATGAATCGTGCCTCATTCCCTTCACCACCTTATACCCACTTGGTTCAGGACACGGTCTATGGTGTCAGTCCCCACTACGCTGACTACGTCACACCTAGCCCAAGTAGTGTCTTTCTCGTCCTTTGGATTTCTAATTACTCTCATGTATTTAAGAGACTCACACTCTTATTATGATATGCTCTGGCCAGAGGCTTTGAGTAACAATCCAACGATAGGCCTGGGTATACATCTCCTCGCAAGGAGTGGTGAATCCTTTGTAGGCTGTTCAAACATCTTCGGGCACTTCGGCTTATACCCGATCATCCTGGGTCCACACCTCCTTAGAGATGCTTGCTTAAGATGTCAAAGTATAAGTCTCCATGACCAAGATGACTTGAACACCGCAAGTCAAAGGAACATCGCACTTAAGCCGCAGTAAGATCTTCATTGACATATCTACATGTAGATTCCCATATGAAGTCTTACAGCTACTCACTCCAATGAACTAGTTCCCTTAACTAGCATCCATGTTTATCTCCGGACATCCCAATGTCACCAGCTAGTGAGAATCAGCTGATTAGAGAATAACCCATGCTAGTCTCAGCAGAATTGATAGTGTCCATTTTTATCAATTCATCGACTAGGGATAATTTCAATACTTCACAATTGCACATTAGAGATAATCACTAGTTGTGATCCTATCACAAATTCTCTTATGCTGTGAGTTGTATTGCGGAAATTCAGTAGATGAGTTTAAGATCCCAATCAAATACACAAAACATGTATACTCAAATAGTGAATTATCATTTATTAAAATAAATGTTTACATCATAAGGCGATTGCCTTAGGACACTTCTCTCATATCACTAACAAACTCCCACTTGGCCTAATGCCAATCGCTACGGTATCCAATACCACAGGCTCTAACATGACCCTCAAACTTGCTTTGAGGCAAGGCTTTAGTTAAAGGATCCGCTATATTCCTTTCAGTGGGAACCCTCTCAATTTGTATGTCATTCCTACTTATAATCTCTCTGATCAGATGATAGCGTCGAAGCACGTGTTTGGATCGTTGATGAGACCTTGGTTCCTTCGCTTGTGCAATAGCTCCATTGTTGTCGCAGTATACCGGCACTGCTTCATCAATGGTTGGAACCACGCCAAGTTCGGAGACAAACTTCTTGATCCAGACTGCTTCCTTTGCTGCTTCCGAAGCTGCGATATATTCCGCTTCCGTGGTAGAATCCGCTACAGTGTCTTGTTTGGAACTCTTCCAACTTACTGCGCCTCCATTCAAAGTAAATACGTATCCAGACTGCGATTTGGAGTCATCCTTATCTGTCTGGAAACTGGCATCTGTATACCCACGTATTTTCAAATCTCCTTCTCCATATATTAGAAATACATCCTTAGTACTTCTTAAGTACTTAAGGATTGTCTTAACAGCCGCCCAATGATCCATTCCTGGATCAGATTGGTATCTGCTCGTGACGCTTAGAGCATACGATACATCGGGCCTAGTACATAACATAGCATACATGATAGATCCTATTGCGGATGCATAGAGAATCTTATTCATGCTAATCCTCTCGTCTTCTGTGCGCGGACACATAGACTTCGAAAGGTTGATCCCATGCCTGATGGGAAGGTAACCTTTCTTTGATTCCGACATGCTAAACCTTTTTAGCACTCGGTCTATATATGTAGACTGCGAAAGACCAAGCAACCGTTTTGATCTATCTCTATAGATTCTAATCCCAAGGATATAGGTTGCTTCTCCCAGGTCTTTCATGGAGAAAGTTTTGGACAACCAAATCTTAACTGTCTGTAAAACTGATATATCGTTTCCTATAAGTAAGATGTCATCGACATATAATACTAGGAATACGACTGCACTCCCACTAACCTTCTTGTACACACAAGGTTCGTCAGGATTTTGTGAGAAATCAAACTCTTTGATTGTCTCATCAAAACGGATGTTCAGCTCCTAGATGCTTGCTTTAGTCCATATATGGATCGTCGAAGCTTGCATACCTTGGTTTTATCAACCGATGTGAAACCTTCAGGTTGTATCATGTATACATCCTCAAGTAGGTTTCCATTAAGGAAAGCTGTTTTCACATCCATTTGCCATATCTCATAATCATAATGAGCTGCTATGGCTAGGAGCATCCGAATGGATTTAAGCATAGCTACTGGCGAATAGGTTTCGTCATAGTCAATTCCTTGTTTTTGACGATATCCTTTTGCCACTAATCTAGCCTTAAAGGTAACAACATTACCTTCCATGTCGGTTTTCTTCTTGAAAACCCACTTGCACCCTATGGGCTTAATCCCTTCAGGTGGGTTAACCAAGTCCCATACTTGATTTTCGTACATGGAATCCATTTCCGACTTCATGGCCTCAAGCCATTTGTCCCTTTCTGAATTTTTCAGAACATCTTCATAACTGATAGGTTCGTCATCGCCAATGAGCAACACGTCGTTCGATTCACTTACGAGAAATCCGTATCTCTCTGGAATGTTGCGTGTCCTATCAGACCTACGAAGAGGTGGTGTAGTTTTAGGTTCAACTGATAGCTCATCACTATGAATTATCGGTTGTGGGCCTAGACTAGGTGTCTCTGAGATGTCTATTGGAGTTTCTTGAACTTCATCAAGTTCAATCCCACTCCCACTGTTTTCTTGTAAAAGAAACTCTTTTTCTAGAAATACAGCATGCCTTGAAACAAACACCTTTTGTTCCAAGGGATGATAGAATTGGTAACCCTTCGTTTCCTTAGGGTATCCAATAAATAGACATTTATCAGACTTAGCATCCAATTTGTCTGATACAACCCGCTTCACATAAGCAGGACAACCCCATATCTTAAGGTGAGTTAAGTGAGGTTTCTTACTATTCCAAATCTCATATGGAGTAGTAGAGACTACCTTGGTCGGGACTCTGTTTAGCAAGTAAACAGCTGTCTTAAGTGCATAGCCCCAAAAGGATTTTGGAAGAGTTGCATGATTCATCATAGACCTAACCATGTCCATCAAGGTTCGGTTGCGCCTCTCAGATACACCATTATGCTGTGGTGTATACGGCGGAGTCCATTGGGACAGTATCCCATTGTCCCTTAGATAATCTTGAAACTCTTGACTTAAGTATTCACCACCTCGATCGGATCGAAGTATCTTAATACTTTTGCCAAGCTGTTTCTCTACTTCATTTCTGAACACTTTGAATTTCTCAAAGGCTTCAGATTTGTGTTTCATCAAGAACACATACCTGAATCGTGAGTGATCATCGATGAAGGTGATGAAGTAGCTATAGCCTCCTTGTGCAAGAGTTGACATTGGTCCACATACATCGGTATGTATTAGACCAAGCAATTCTCCCACTGGATTACCTTTTCCGGGAAAGGGTAATTTGGTCATCTTGCCTTTTAAGCATGATTCGCATGTATCAAATGAACCGGGTTCAAATGATTCCAAAATTCCACATCGGTGTAATTCGGTCATGCGTTTCTTACTTATATGGCCAAGATGACAGTGCCACGTGTAGGAGTCTATTCGATTATCTATTCGAGCACGTTTGTTGGTAACTTCGATATTGAAAACGTCACTGGATAAATCTAACGTGTAGATGCCATTGTACAAAGTTCCATTCCCATAAAGAACGCCATTTAAAGTTATGTAACAACAATTGTTACTGAAAGTTAAATGATAACCTTTTTCATTCAAACATGAAATAGATACAATGTTCTTTATTAACGAAGGAACGAAATAACAATTATCCAATTCTAAGACAAGTCCAGTCGGGAGCTTTAGCAAATATGTTCCGATGGCAATAGCAGCAACCTTTGCTCCATTTCCAACTCGCAAATTCGCTTCTCCCTTGACGAGCCTTCTTCTATTCCTTAGCCCCTTTATGTCATTACATATCTGTGAGCCACACCCAGTATCAAGTACCCAGGTATTTGAGGAAATAGAGTGACATTCAATAACGAAGATACCTAAAGAAGATGGGGCATCGGATGCCTTCTTCTTCAAGGACTCAAGATAAACCTTGCAGTTTCTTCGCCAGTGACCCTCCTTGCCACAATGATGGCAAGTGTCTTTTTGGGGTTTTTTCGATCTTTTTGGCCTTTTTCTTCTTCCCTTTATTCTGTTCTTTGGCCTTCCTCTTAGAACCTTTCTTCGAGGATCCAACTAACAGTATTGTCTTCTGATCCTGCTTTACAGAAGGCTCTACAGTCTTCAGCAGGTTGAGCAACTCTGGAAACTGGTCTAGAGTTGCATCTTTAGAAGGACGGTTGGGAAGTTGTTTTTCAAGGACATAAGCAAGCTTTTCTTCCTTGAGGACTATCCTCAGGTTTCGAAGCCAGTCCATGTAGTTCGGCCCAGTCAGTTTATTGGTGTCCAAAATGGAACGCAAGTTCAGAGAAGACATGCTCGAGTGATTATCCTAAAAATACAAATTGAGATTATGTGAGAAGATTTATTAATGAATGTATCAACATACATAAATAAAATCCTATTTATTTTTCAAATTGAATAACCCTTATTATCAATTCGGGAGATCGTAGGAACATCTCCAAATAGGTTGATATCCAACCATAGATAAGAATCACCATGGCTGTGGCCATCAAGTTTTCTTAGCTATGAAGGTAGGTATTATACCGATTACATATCACATATATGTAACTATCACGTTATGCTATCAACTAATTGAATGTTTGCATAAATCATTGGGTTGTTAACTCATTAACAAGTATGCATCATATACATAGCACCCAACTGCACCTCTCTTCACATCGACCTTGGCTGTGGCACAACAAATCGATGCTCCAAGCTTAAGGCTGACCCATTAATCAAGAAATAGTTTTAACATGGTTGGAGCTCATTCAACCGTTTAGTCAGGCTTGGATGTGTCCAACAACCAAAACTAAGGATTAACCTCTGACTCCAACTATATTATTCATAAACTAATCCATGGTCTGAACATGTTAGGTTCAAGTTGGGCATGGATGTGTCCATCAACCCAAACGAGAAACAAAACTCCGATTCTAACCATATTAATGGAAGGTGTTGGCCTTAATATTTTGTAAGGGGTTTTGGTCTCATCTTTTCCTTTTAATGCACATTCATGACATATGTCATGACTAACGATTTCCTTAATAAAGTATGTATGTGACTTAATTTATCAAGTCTCATGAAATGAATTAGGAACCGGATTTCCTTAATTCTAATTTCACACTTTATTAAAGGAATTGCTTTGGGAAACAATTTCCTAAATTGTCATAATTAATTTCGGAAATAATATGTTCAAGACTTTGATTTCTCTAAATCAAATCTTATTAAATTAAGAGACAAATCCCTTAATTCAACTACATATTATTTTCATGAAAATCTCATTTAAGAAAACTCTATAGGAAACCATTTTCCTAATTAATTTTGGAGACAACAATATGTAAGAGCATCACCTCTTAAAACATATTTTATTCATGGATTTGATTAATTACAACAAATCGTTTTCTAAGGGTGGCTCCCCGAGGCTCAGATACCCAAAGAAAAGTAAAGTGTTGTAAATCCAATTGGACGGCTCCCCGAGGCTCAATCCAAATCAAACATGACAATTTCAATAAAAAATTGGGAAGTTGAATTACAACATCTAACTTTAAATTGGACGGCTCCCCGAGGCTCAATCCAAAATAAAGAATTTTGTTGTCAATTCAAAAACCAATTCAAATTTAATTGTCAATTAACTGTCCATGAATTTGTCTAGACTTTCTCAAAAGAAAGTGCCCAAAATTGCGAGATTTCAAAAATGATTTTTCAGAATAATTGTAAGTTCTGGTAAAAGGAAACTTACATATTTCCAAAATTGGAAAATTTCTAAAATAGAAAAATTTCCAAAA
>JAGFNQ010000376.1:119387-184674 GCA_024364735.1 Boesenbergia rotunda | reverse complement strand
TTTCTTACTTATATGGCCAAGACGACAGTGCCACGTGTAGGAGTCTATTCGATTATCTATTCGAGCACGTTTGTTGCTAACTTCGATATTGAAAACGTCACTGGATAAATCTAACGTGTAGATGCCATTGCACAATGTTCCATTCCCCATAAAGAACGTCATTTAAAGTTATGTAACAACAATTGTTACTGAAAGTTAAATGATAACCCTTTTCATTCAAACATGAATACATACAATGTTCTTTATTAACGAAGGAACGAAATAACAATTATCCAATTCTAAGACACGGTCCAGTTGGGAGCTTTAGCAAATATGTTCCGATGGCAATAGCAGCAATCCTTGCTCCATTTCCAACCCGCAAATTCGCTTCTCCCTTGACGAGCCTTCTTCTATTCCTTAGCCCCTGTATGTCATTACATATATGTGAGCTACACCCAGTATCAAGTACCCAGGTATCTGAGGAATAGAGTGACATTCAATAACGAAGATACCTGAAAGAGGATGGGGTATCGGATGCCTTCTTCTTCACGGACTCAAGATAAATCTTGCAGTTTCTTCGCCAGTGACCTTCCTTGCCACATGTTATGGCAAGTTCCTTTTGGTTTCTTTTCAGTTTCTTGGCCTTTTTCTTCTTCCCTTTGTCTGTTCTTGGCCTTCCACTTAGAACCTTCTTCGAGGAACCAACTAACAGACTGCTTTTTGATCTGGCTTTACGAAGGCTCCACAGTCTTCAGCATGTTGATCAACTCTGGAATGGTAGTCTCTAGTTTGTTCATCCGATAGTTCATCACAAATTGTGAATAACTCTTGGACAAACAACTCAGAATTAAGTCAATACTTAGTTCATGATCCATTGCAAAACCGAGTGCGCTCAGTCGCTCAATGTACCCCAACATCTTTAACACAAACTGCGAGGCAGAAGTGCCTTCCTGCATCTTAGTGGTGAAGAGGAGTCTGGAGACTTCGAACCTTTCGGATCTCGCCTGCTCTTCAAACAACTCATGAAGATGGAAGATGATGGTATTAGCATCCATATGCTCATGCTGCTTTTGCAACTCAGGTACCATAGAGGCTAGCATGATGCAACTCGCAAGTTCAGAATTGGTCACATGTTTCTGATAGGCCAACAATTGGTCTGGAGTTGCATTCTCTGGAGGATGGGTGGGAAGTTGTTCTTCAAGGACATAAGCAAGCTTCTCTGCCTTGAGGACTATCCTCAGGTTTCGAAGCCAGTCCATGTAGTTCGGCCCAGTCAGTTTATTGGTGTCCAAAATGGAACGCAAGTTCAGAGAAGACATGATCGAGTGATTATCCTAGAAATACAAATTGAGATTATGTGAGAAGATTTATTAAAGAATGTATCAACATACATAAATAAAATCCTATTTATTTTTCAAATTGAATAACCCTTATTATCAATTCGGGAGATCGTAGGAACATCTCCAAATAGGTTGATATCCATCCATAGATAAGAACCACCATGGCTGTGGCCATCAAGTTTTTCTTAGCTATGAAGGTAGGTAATTATACCGATTACATATCACATATATGTAACTATCACATGATGCTATCAACTAATTGAATGTTTGCATAAATCATTGGGTTGTTAACTCATTAACAAGTATGCATCATATACATAGCACCCAACTACAACTCTCTTTACATCGACCTTGGCTGTGGCACAACAAATCGATGCTCCAAGCTTAAGACTGACCCATTAATCAAGATATAGTTTTAATATGGTTGGAGCTCATTCAACCGTTTAGTCAGGCTTGGATGTGTCCAACAACCAAAACTAAGGATTGACCTCTGACTCCAACTATATTATTCATAAACTAATTCCATGGTTTGAACATGTTAAGGTTCAAGTCGGGCATGGATGTGTCCATCAACCCAAACGAGAAATAAAACTCCGATTCTAACCATATTAATGGAAGGTGTTGGCCTTAATATTTTGTAAGGGGTTTTGGTCTCATCTTTTCCTTTTTAATGCACATTCATGACATATGTCATGACTAACGATTTCCTTAATAAAGTATGTATGTGACTTAATTTATCAAGTCTCATGAATTGAATTAGGAACCGGATTTCCTTAATTCTAATTTCACACTTTATTAAAGGAATTGCTTTGGGAAACAATTTCCTAAATTGTCATAATTAATTTCGAAAATAATATGTTCAAGACTTTGATTTCTCTAAATCAAAACTTATTAAATTAAGAGACATTCCCTTAATTCAACCACATATTATTTTCATGAAAATCTCATTTAAGAAACTCTATAGGAAACTATTTTCCTAATTAATTTTGGAGACAACAATATGTAAGAGTATCACCTCTTAAAACATATTTTATTCATGGATTTAATTAATTACAACAAATCATTTTCTAAGGGTGGCTCCCCGAGGCTCAGATACCCAAAAAAAAGTAAAGTGTTGTAAATCCAATTGGACGGCTCCCCGAGGCTCAATCCAAATCAAACATGACAATTTCAATTAAAAATTGGGAAATTAAATTACAACATCTAACTTTAAATTGGACGGCTCCCCGAGGCTCAATCCAAAATAAAGAATTTTGTTGTCAATTTAAAAACCAATTCAAATTTAATTGTCAATTAACTGTCCATGAATTTGTCTAGACTTTCTCAAAAGAGAGTGCCCAAAATTGCGAGATTTCAAAAATGATTTTTCAGAATAATTGTAAGTTTCTGGTAAAAAGAAAACTTACATATTTCCAAAAATTGGAAAATTTCTAAAATAGAAAAATTTCCAAAATTTAGAAAGTTTCCAAAGATGGGAAGTTTTCACAATTATTATAAAATTTCAGAAACTAGAAAATTTCAAACGTTTGCGAAATTTAATGAGGATTTCCAAACTTTGAAATTCCTAAATCTAAAATTTATTATAATTTGAAAGTTTCCATAATTGAAATTTTTTTCCGAAATTGTGATCATGACAAAGTTTTTCACAAAACAATTATACGATTATGTCGACACTAACCGGCTCTGATACCACTGTTGGGACCGGGTGCATGTCGACAAGGATACGAGTTCGTAAAATTCAAAATTTTTACGTGCAACGGAAGAGTTTGAATAAAATAATTTTCTAAATTATTTTAACTTCGTATCTAGCATGCAACCTTACATTGTGTTGACATAATCATAAAATAAAACGTTGCGGAAAGGTAAACAAATTTACCAAGTACCTCTCGTAACTCGAAGTAAGGGACGAGATCCAACCGTAGCGTCCCTTGGAAGCTCCGCCTCTATTCGCGTCCACGCCGAGTTCTCTTCGGGATGACTTCGCAAAGTCAAAAGTTTTGTGCCGACGAGAACTACTAGATTCTCTATAGACACAACTTGAAAGATCAAGAGAGGAGTTAGAAACTAACCAACAAGAAGTAACGGAATCGTATTCCGGAAGAGAGGAGTCGCTATCCGCTTCTTCTTCTTCGTGTTCGGGTTCTCCTTCTTCTTCAATGCTCACGGCAACCCTTGCCTTGGAGTAGTTGGGCGCCGGCCCTAGAAGGTGGAAGGTGGCCGGCCTTGGGTGGAAGAAGATGGAAGGGGCGCCGGCCCTAATCTCCTTAGGGTTGGCGCCGGCCCTAGGCAAGAAAGGAAGAAGGAGAAGATAAGAGAAGAGAGAGAGGGAGAGCTCCAATTAATCTCTTGATTAATTGATGTAGAATAAGGGCTAGCCTTTGGTTCCTTTATATAGTAGCAACTCCTTTGCTAAGTCTCCCTCTAAACCGAATAACGGAATTAACGGAATTAGTTATAAGAAATTTATCCTATAAATTTCTTATTAATTATTCCGTTTAAACCGAGTCTTTATTATAAACTAATTTATTAAAAAACTAATTCTTCTTCTCTTTAAATTATGGAATAAATTTTATAAGAAATTTATAAACTTTCTTATTATGGATAAATCAATTCATAATTGATTTTATAAAATTAAAATAAACCAATTCATGGATTATTTTAATCTTCCATAAAAGAATAAATTTCTATAAATTTTATTTATATAAATTTCTTTATACAAATTTATTTATCCATAATTTATAAAATAAATCGCGCTAGATTTATTTTATTAATTAAACCAATTAAATTGGTTTTCTCCTTTTATTTGGCCGTCCACCAAAGAGGGGTTAACACCCTCTTTGGTCGGCCAAAACCAACCCGGACCGTCGCGAATTAAACTCATTTAATTCGCCCAAAAAGCCTTCAAAAGACTTAGCCATTTTTAGCTTCCATTGCGCCTCTGATTAACTCAGATTCGACTTATTTCTCTTGATCGGAAAATCCAATTTTCAACTCGTTTTAAATCCCTCGGATTACTCGTAGTGCGTGTGACTAAATAGGCTTTCGATTTATGTTGGCCGTCTATAATTAACCCATTAATTATAGAACGATCATGAGTGGCACCTAGTAGTACATCATGATACCCAATTAATCGAAAGATCAACGGTTTGACCTCAGAAGAAATTACTCTGAAACCCTTCAGCAGCTCTAATGAATCGTGCCCCATTCCCTTCACCATCTTATACCCACTTGGTTCAGGACACGGTCTATGGTGTCAGTCCCCACTAGGCTGACCACGTCACACCTAGCCCAAGTAGTGTCTTTCTCGTCCATTGGATTTCTAATTACTCTCATGTATTTTAGAGACTCGCACTCTAAACATGATATACTCTGGCCAGAGATTTCTGAGTAACAATCCGACGATAGGCCTGGGTATACATCTCCTCGCAAGGAGTGGTGAATCCTTTGTAGGCTGTTCAAACATCTTCGGGCACTTCGACTTATACCCAACCATCCCGGGTCCACACCTCCTTGGAGATGTTTGCTTAAGATGTTAAAGTATAAGTCTCCATGACTAAGGTGACTTGAACACCGCAAGTCAAAGGAACATCGCACTTAAGCCGCAGTAAGAACTTTATTGACATATCTACATGTAGATTCCCATATGAAGTCTTACAGCTAGTCACTCCAATGAACTAGTTCCCTTAACTAGCATCCATGTTTATCTCCGGACATCCCAATGTCACCAGCCAGTGAGAATCAACTGATTAGAGAATAACCCATGCTAGTCTCAACAGAATTGATAGTGTCCGTTTTTATCAATTCATCGACTAGGGATAATTTCAATACTTCACAATTGCACATTAGAGATAATCACTAGTTGTGATCCCATCACAAATTCTCTTATGCTGTGAGTTGTATTGCGGACATTCAGTAGATGAGTTTAAGATCCCAATCAAATACACAAAACATGTATACTCAAATAGTGAATTATCATTTATTAATATAAATGTTTACATCATAAGGCGATTGCCTTAGGACACTTCTCTCAAATCACTAACAAGCGGTTCTGACCGTACCATGCGGGACTAGACCATTGGATCCCACAGTATTAGCACCGGTGCCAGCCACTGCATACCCAGCAGGACCATCATCGGTACTTATTGCTACACCTGTAGCGGTGCCTGCAGTTCCGTTTCTAATTATACCACCGTCGGCACCACCCACAACGTACCCTGCAGTACCTACACCCCCGGCGGTGACTACGGTTGTCTACCCTTCAGTGCCTTCGTCAGTACCTTTCACGGGAGTTTCTGTGGCACCCTTAGTTGTTCCTGCTTCGGCAGTTTATCTGACCCCACTAGTGGCACCTGTTCTGGGATTTTCCATGGTGTTGTCTACTGTTTCTGTTGCGACACCCTCTGTAGTTCCACTGGTAGGTCCTACTACTCCGACAGATTGGGTCAGAGCCCGAGCATGGATACCAGCACTAGTAGAGTCAGTGAAAGGTCGATTTACGTTGTTCCACGGAGGATCTGACCCTCAGGTTGCCCGTTCCTGGTAAGAGACACTAGAGGGTACCTTCTATTATATGGCCTGCTCCGATCGCCCCCTACGCGAGTGCCTCCAATGCACCTCCACCAGTGCCCCTCCACCTACGTGAACCCCTCCCCTATGCCAGCGTCTTCAACCAGCGCACCTCCACCAGCACGGTCTGGGCTGCGCGAGCGCCTCCCTACGCGCGGCGCTTCTCCCCGCCACGCCGTCTGCCCACCAACGCGGTCTGCCCTTCTCGCGCGCCTCCCCATCAGCACGGTCATCTACCCTACTCATCCCTCCTCACCACACGCACACCTCCCCACCAAAGCCATCAGCACGGTAATCAGGTCTCAGTCATGCATATTGATTTTACATCCTCTTGATTTCTTTGTTTTCTATAACTATAAGATGATTTTGCATCCTCTTGGTTGCGATGTTATTCAGTTCTTCTAGCTAGCCTCCTATGAGGAAAAGGCATGAGAACAGTACAAAACTCCATAGAGAAGGGAGCTCTGTAACCCTTCATCAAACGCAACATGAACAAAAATGCACCTTCATCTTCTAAAACCATTGATAACTGGTAGAAACCTTTCACTGGTGGATCAGAAACACATAAAGCCTGATAATACATCAACGTAAAATTCCCAACTGGTGGAGAAACATTATAGATTGCTTATCATCTCCATGCCCTGATGCCTGAACATAATGGTGAAATGATAATATTTCAACTCTAGCATTCTTTAGTCCAGTCAGAGGCAATGAGACATCAGGCAATCCTTCTAAGTCTGCTCTGTTGTTCACTTGCCCTGAAATTGAAACAGAGTGATATTTCTTCATGATCATACATTGCTGCATTTATAGTCTCATGAATTGTGAACAATATTCGTTGTTTTCCTTTGTATAAATATGGCTTCCAGGCTGGTTGCTTGAGTTCTATATGGTCTTTGTTGCTGCGTGCCTGAATTGATCTGAATTGCAACTTCAGATACTTTGTTCTAATACTTTGTTGCTGCGTGCCTGAATTGATCTGAATATGGGTTGCCTCTACAAGTTCTGCAAGTTCAGAAATATGGGTCCTCTGCAATTGTAGTTCGAATATTGCAGTCTGATACATTGGGTTGCATGACTTTAATTCTTTAACTGAATTTCTTTAACTGCAATGGGGATACTCTTCTTCATTACTAATGGTTTTTTGGAAATGGATGTTCTGTGGAGAATTCTATGATGGACTGTTTGGTAAAAGATGCAATGGATGATGCTAATATTATTTTGATGGCCTGCCTTGTTTTTTTGTTGGGGCTTATGGCTACTTTGTTTGTGTGATCTTATGGCTAATATTAACCAAGTTTCAACATGCCAGTCTCTTACAACTAACCAAGAATTACTTTCCTGTTTGTGTGCTTCCAATCAGTATATGACAAAGAGGTGGCATCTTTCTCTTACGTTGATCATGCAATTAGATTTTATGCTTAATAGTTAGCAACTAGATCATGCAATTGATCCATGTTTTTTTTTTAGTATAATTGTTCCATGTTTTTTTGTAGTAGTTTGTACTGCATAACACTGAAACATGTTTTTTGTAGAGTGAATAATATATTGGTTGATTATTTACCGTGTTCATTTTACTAACCTCAAATCTTATATAAAATCATACAGATTTGACTTCAAGGATTAAATTCAACACTAATCCACCGAATGAAATAAGAATCTATAAGTGTTGAGACTACACCAAATGAAACACAGGTTTGTTGTAGTCTTTTCAATTCATTTCTTTTTCATCTTGATAAGATCTGAAACAGGTATTTTTTTGGAAAGAAAGTGCAAGTCATCCAATATGTCTTGAGTAGAGGGCGAATGCTGGTGGGGAAATTATCATAAAAAGGAGATAAAAGAAGTTGTTTTGTTGACAATGAGGAGAGGTTTTAGTCTCTCAACAAGCATCATTTATGAGAAAAAATACTAGTCATAGCATCTAATGTTTGTCTTGCATTTCCCTGCCCATTAGTTTAGCCAATTAATGCAGTCAGTAGTCAACTAGACTTGTATTTCTCATCATTTTGATCTTTAATGAGATTTCAGGGTGTTAGAACAAGGATATTATGCTTCTCATGCATGACTCTTGCTAAATTGTTGCTTTGGCTCTACAACTTCTAATTTGCTTCTTATGGAAGTTACTCATTTGGAATCACATTCTGGATTCTATATTTGAATTACTTGAGAAAGACTCAGCTTCTGTAGTTTTTGAACTAAACCAAACTCTATATGGGTTTTTTGTGTTTCAATTCCAATAATAAAGATCTCAGTTTTTTGTATTAATGCCAAACCAATATACTTTGACACCTAATTAATTTGCTATAAAGTAGGATGCTCTGTTGTTTTGTTACCATAATTCATCTCTGTAACTTATTATGATTCCGATCTATGATATTCTCCTCCCATCATTTCAAAAGCAAAATTGAATGAATATTCAGAAAAGAATGAAGCCCTTACTGCCAAGTTAGCTGCTCCTTTGGTAAGTGTGTTTTCTTCCCTGAATCAAAAATATGATTTCATTTGGATACTATTTGAATTAGTAGATGTTAAAGAATGTTTGCTAGCTAACTGCAGATATATCTGTAGCTTAATAATTAGAAGATGTTAAAGAATGTTTGGATACATTATGATCCCGATGAAGAACATTAGATATATATATATATATATATTGCTTGTTAATTATCTGTTAGTGTTAAGTTGTGGCACTGAATTACGATATATCTATATATAAACAGAAAATTCACAAAGTTATTTCTTGATCGATCGACTTGGTGATCAAATTGAACGAATCTCTCTTCATGCCTTTTGGCTTGTGAAAATCTCTACTCTACCCTGTATAAATATATATATATATCTATAGATATAGAGATACAGTCAGTGAAATTAATGTAACAGCTAGCTATCTATCAACCTTCTTGGTTTGTTTGTACAGTGAGGTAAACATCTTTAGATTGCCAAAACTTTTCTTTGTTTGTTATTGCATGGATGAGATGATCGATCGTGCTTTACCTTCAGTTTGACAACGCAACTACATGCCTAAACACATTTAGTTTGACAACGCAACTACATGATCGATCGTGCTTTATCTTTCAGATTTGGCAAATTTGAAAGACATCTTTCACTTATTAAGATCAATGAGTTTTTTTGGAGAGCCAATATCAGTACTGTTGAGATTTGTTTGTTTTAATTTTATTTCATTTACACAAATTAATATATGATTTTTTTTGTAGGTGACAACAATATTGGATTTTGATCAAGATGTGATGGTTGAAGATTGAAGATGCATCAAAGTTTGGAAGTTTGGTTATGTTTTGATTTAGGAGAGACTTAATTTTTTGCTAGTTTTTAAATTAAATACATTGGGTATATTTGTTATTGTGATTAGTGAATAGATATTTTTTGAGGTGACCAATTTGACAGTCTTCTATTGCAAAAAAATTAACAATTATTGATTAGCACTTTAATTTCAATTTAAAATTTTTATTTGTATTTATGCTAATTAGTTATATGTGTAAATATTTATATCATGAAAATATTGAAAATGGGTGAGATATTTATTAATATATGATATTTTTATGTCACAATAGAATACCAAATCATATAGATAAAAATATCATTATAAAACTCATATGAAGACATTTCAAAATGTCATAATAAATAACTATTAATGATAATTTTAAATGCCCTTATAGGCTAATATAGTAAACATTTATACGTGTCACTATAAATTACATAACGAGACATTTTAAATTAACTTTATAAACTATCATTAGTGACATTTTTTATTATGACTATAAATAAAATTTAAGACACTTATAATTGTCTTGATAAATAATTTTAAAGGACATATAAATTTGTCATCATTACTATAATAAAACAACATGTATAAATGTCATTATAAATCTTATAGTGACACTATTTTTTTGTCACTATAACAATTATTCATGCTATTAGTGTTGTCACTATTTTTATTTTATAGTGACATTAAGAATTGTCATAAGTGATAAGACTTTAGACGACATCACTATAGAGGACATTTTAACTTAATGTCACTATATCAAAAATGTCAGTATAAGTAATATATGATGACACTTTTAAATGACATTAAAAGCATTTTTTCTTGTAGTGTCCCCTGTACGGCGGACAATATGGGGCAAATATATACATACACTCTCACCCATATAACTTAGCCACATGCGGCTAGCATCACAATAAATAGAAGAAACACAACCATGCAGTTCTTATATCAACAAAAGAAATAATGGGTGGCTCAGCCACCTTAGGCATAAAAGAAACCACAGCATAAAAAGAAACTCCACAACGAATAAACCCGACCAATAAGACATGACTCCAAATTTGTCAGGACCATATCAGAAAGTAAAATAAAATGCGGAAACAAAGAAATTACGGAGAACCAACTCTGAAACAACTCCAAATAAAAAATCCGGTGGAATTGAGGGGCTGAGGGGCTGGATCATCCCCTGGCTCTAAGCAAAATATCTAACTGCTACCTGAAACAAAAATGGGAGGTAGCGGTAGTGAGTCCGGGCGGACTCTGCGGGTATATGAGTAGACAATAAGCATGGCATAATAAAGGATAATTAAGTAGAGAGTCAATAGAGTACAATCCATAAGAAATATAGAATCACCTAAACATCCATAACATATATAGAACAGCATGTTATAAAAACCGAATAACAACTAAATAGACGTAAAATAACGCAACAACAATAAAACCAAGATATAGATGCATGTCAATCAAGTGCAACAACCATAGCTCATATAAATGCAATAATCACAAGAAAATGCATAAACGAAATACGTATGCATATGATGCAATGACATGTGTCACCCCTGACGCCAGTCAAGCCGCCAACACATCTCATCTGTGTGACCAAGTGGGTAGGGCTGTGACAACTGTACGCACTCCAACGAATACCACAAAGGTGTGGTTGAGTGGATAGGATGCTGGGGAGTCCCCACTCCAGACCCCGGTACATAGGGGGAGTTATCAACAACTACAATATCCCTCGAAAACAACGGTGAGGGTGAGCCACCAACGGCTCTAATATCCCTCGAAAACAATGGTGAGGGTGTCACTGTTTGCCTACAGCTACAACATGTGTGGCATAACAGGACAGTTGCTCGCACTCTAAGAACTACCACGACAACAAGTGGTTGAGTGAATCGAGCAACAAAATGACTAACGACGGCTTAACCATATGGAAGCCCAACAGTCATTAGTATGCAATGTGCAAATATGGTGCATGCTACGAGATGCACGAACAACCGGAGAAACAATGATGCAACCAAAATCCAATAAGTAAACGATGCATCAATACATTCAATCGTAAATCGAAACCAACGGTTATGCACCTATACTACTAGGTAGGATATTTCTAATGTCAAATAAACCTATCTGTGTTTAATGGACTTCTAAGTACTCGCGTACAAGCGGCACTTTATAGAACAGAAAACCAATAGAGGACTGTGCAGATACGAATTTGGAATACTCAAAGATCAACGAAGAGTAAGTATCAACGGCGATGTTAAAATAACAAACAATAAGAAATAAGGTCAAGCAACCTACTAGACATAATATAGCCATGCATTAAGGTAAATAAACTACTCGAGTACAAAGGAGAAGTAGCCGCCTTATAATTGTAGAAGTCCGTAAACGAGAACCGTCCATGATCAACCAAACGAGTCCGAATCAAGGTCCTGTATCAAGGACTAATTTTTAGCTATATAACAAAAATATATGATATCAAGCTAAATGAACTACCTTAATCATCTAGGATTAATCTTAATCTTATAGGAATAATCCTAATCCTTGTAACCATTCAATTAATCGAAAACAAATGGCTAACTCTTATTAATTGAAACATCGTGATTAGGATTAATTGCTTCCTAATTATATCAGGGGCTAACTCTACTAATAATTATAATGAGACAAGGAAAAAGACCCCTACTCAAATTATTATACTCTGCTACTGGCACATTACTAAATCAACTACACCTTCACACTATATTAACACTCACATAAGGATTTGCATACTATAAACTACTAACCCACTTCCTTTTTACCATACGAGCCACAATTAACCCAATTCAAAACCAAGAATTTCATTCAAGCAGGATACAAACCAAACAACACTCACCTAAAACCAAGTCAAAATCCCAATTCAGAACCTTACTTGGATCCTACACCGGCGGTGAGGAGCAGAGGCGGTGTCGGCAGCGTGAGGTGCGGCGCCGAAGAGAAGAGGAAGGAAGAAGATGAAGACTGTGAAGAGATCTCGGTGGCAGGCAGCGCGATGGAGCGTCAGGTAGGGTTCCTCGCGAAGGAGAAGAGGAAGGAGAACCACGAAGCTGGGAGACCAAACGCTCGGCTCCTCCTTCGAGTGCTCTGAACCAGACGAAGAAGAAGAACAAGAAGGAGAACAGAGGGCGCGGCGGCAGCGTCCCTCGCTGCGGCGTCAGGCGTCGGCGGCGTCAGGGAGAAACCTAAGAGAATCAGGCGACATCAAGGCAGAACATGAGGAAGAGGAAGGAAACTGATTTGGGTGGAAGTTTTAGGGCTTTTTAAGGGTTTTGGCATTTTGCAAATAAGCCCAACAGATTTTGAAATTTGAAACTAGGGCCCAAATATTCGAAATTCACTTTTTCATCCCCATAAAATTTGGTATTTAACAGACTTAGTCTTCATTCCGTCATCCAAGGTCCGCCACTCCAGCAGCTGTTTACTGTATGTACGGATATGAGCCCTCCAGCACTCCAGCAGTGTCACCCTTTACTACCTCAGGGTCTCAGTATCAGACTGCTCCTCCGTATCAGTATTGTCCATGATATCAGCCACAGTATCAGCCACAGCAATATCCGCCAGTGCCACAGCCACAGCCATAGCAGTATCAGGCAGTGCCACCACCACAACCACATCAGTATTCGACAGCCCCACCTCCACCGCCAGAGATGGGATGAGTATATGTTGCCACTAGAGAAGAGGCACCACGGACCAAGGGATCAACTTTTCACGGTATGATGTGTCATTCATGCATTTCCAGTTAAATAGTGATAGATATGAGTAGTGTTCCATTTTTATGGTCGTCACGGATACCTTTGACTGAGGTTTGGCAAGTGCTTACGACTAGATCATGGGGTCTAGGGGTGCCTTACTAGTTATAGGGATTTGGCCAATAACCAGTGGATATGGGAGACCACTGGTTTCGGTAGGCTGTTACCTTACCCGGGAATGTAGGGTTAATACCCGTCAGCACTTATATGGTAAGTGTTGGTAGTATTAGTTGTTGGTGGATACCGTACCCAATGACGAAATTTGCGGACCAAATTTTTATTAGTGGGGGAGGATATTAAATCCTAAACTTTATCATCGCTCGAGGGAAATTTTTTGGAAAAGGGTCCTAGGATTTCTGAGCACTTAGACGAAGGTTAGGGGATTTAAATGATTTAAAACTAAACCATAAATGCGTTGTTTGCTAAAATTTTAAAATTTAGGGGTGCTATTTGAATTAACTATGAAGGTTGGGCATAAATGCAAAATGACCCAAATAAGAGGCTATTAGGGCTCAGTGTTCGCTCGCACACCTCTTCTGGCCAATCGAAGCCAACGCCACCATCGCCTTCGGCGTCGTCTATATCTCCGGCGAACCCTAGCTGCAACTTCATCTTCTTCCTCGCCTTCCTTGCAGATCATCACAGAGGTCTATCTCCGCCGGTCTCTTGGTTTCCACAACCCAGCTCACCGCCCTGTGAGCTCGGAATTGGCAAGCTGAAGAGGGATTTCTCTAGAGCGCATGCTTTCCCTAGTAGTTGACCGAGCATTTGTCTATTGAATGGTCTATTTTTGGTAGGTAAGCATTCCCTCTTAGATCTTGTGAAGCGACTCTTGCATTGTGGGATTGTAGCGATCGCGATGCTATCCCTGGTGTTCAAATTGCATCCGGCTTGTTTGACAGGATGGGAATTTGAGTGTTGACTTGAAGATGAACTGAACTCCTACGGCAGAAGGGGATGGTTTGCTCAGTCCTGGATCTAAAACTTTCCGATCCTTCTTCTGTCCCTTAATCCTCTCGTGGCTATGGTTGGATTCTTGATCTGCGATAGTTAGGTAAGGATAGTTGTTTTGGTTTTCTCTTTGGCATTTTCTTGAATTAGGGATTGCTGGTTTGATCTGTGTGTTTAGATCAGTTGATGGCTAGGTCTCTGTTCTTGACATCTTCTTGTAGCTTAGTCTCCGGATGGGTGGTAGCAATCCTCTAAGTAGAATCGGGTAGGATTGAAGCTTAATCATGGAAGTTCAATTTATCCTTTTCTGTTGGCACCTTGTATGTGTAGAGAGGTTGGGTGGTGTTTTTGTGCTTTGCGTGAGTCATCTTGAGATTTTAATCCTGTGTTATTCTGTGTTGAAGAAATCATTGATTGAGAGTTTGATTCCTAGGAATTTCTCTTAATCCTTTGATCGACTTTGGATTATAGGGCTTCATTTGCAGGGCTGCTCAATGGTTGATCAGTTTTAAATTAATGGAGAATTAGCATGATCTGTGAGTTTATACTCTTGGTGATCTTGAGATGGTCTTTCCCTTAGCCGTGTGTTGGGTCAGGGAGGGCTATGGTATTGTGATGTTGGTTTGGTTCTAATGTTAGGTTGGGTTGGATCATGGTTTAGGTTTGGACTAAACCTAAGTTGAACTCAATCGCGGAAACTTATGCTAATCATCCAATTTGGAAGAATTAAAATGATTACAGTAAATAGGTTAACCCTAATACAGTTTAGGGATTTGTTTAGCTATTTGATAATTGTTATGATAGCTAAAATTGTGTCCGTTAATACAGGACACTTATCGCTTATGGATTATTAGCGGGTGGTTCTTTCTGCTTTAAGATGGACTTCTACACTTTGAGGCGGGTACTTCTTGTTGGTCTTCTTTAGATCCACGTTAACTTTATGCATGACTTTTTGTTGTTGATGTAGTAGGCTGATATTGACCTTTATCTGCTACCGTTATGTTATCCTTCTTGATAGTTATGCTTGACCTTGGATATGATCTAAATTTTCTTCTATACAGTCTCGTTTATTTGTTATCTGATTCTGTATAGCATGGGTATGACATGAGTATGTAGATGTAGAATAGCAGACCACTGTATGGTTGCATTGATTGTGTCTAGTCATACTTGCACGTGTGTCTAGATATGAACTGATTGGGTTATTGTGGCATGTCATTTGATATCTAAATTGATTTGATTGATGTTATTACTTGCATGTGCACCTAGACGCATGATGGTTAGGTTATTATACCTGTGATCGACCTATGCATGTTATGTTAAGTTCTGTATGATGACCTGGTAGGGGTTTCATATGTTTGAGTCATGCACCATACCTGCACTGTTGCATGTCGGCGATCAGCGACTCTCTTGTGGTTGAGCCTATCATCTTCCGGTACATGTTATGCACAAACAACCACTCATGGGTTAGTGGATATAGTTGGGTGTGTGCATTTGCTCTGTTTTGCTCTGCTCGACCGCTCATGTGTAGTGGTTTCGGAGCGTGATAGCAGGCAGGGATCCCTTCTCTTCCCATAGACCAGAGTAGATGAGAGCGACACTCCCTCATATATACATGGGGTAGGGGGATGTCCCCCACCAGCATCCTGTCCACTCGGTCACTTAGGAGCAGTGATAGCAGGGTGCGTACAGTGTCACAGCTCTACCCACTCGGCCGACACAGTTTCGCCTGTCTCGGTGGCTTGATTGGCGTCAAGGGTGACCATGACATTGCATCATATGCATATGATGCATTGTGCATTTTGATTGTGATTGCTGCATTTATTTGCTGCACTTATTTGACATGCATGTACAGGATATACTTATGTGTTGTTTCATGACCTTGCACTTGCTCGTGTTGGTACGAGTCTTTAATGGTCAAGATAGAATGATTTCTGGTACGTACAGTCAATGGTATTTTTAGTTATGCATATTCTGATATTCCTGTTGTGACTGTATCCTATTGTTTCTTTATAGCTTACTCAGCTATTTTGTTCAGCCATGCATATCATTCTATATACCCGCGGAGTCCACTTGAACTCACTACTCGTCACAATATTTTTATTTTCAGGTTGATAGCTAGCTGGAGGAGCCCAATTGCCGGTCCCGGGTCCCCACGACTCCATTTGGATGGGTGCTTCCGCTGGTTTTATTTTCTTTTGATAGCATTGTCTATGTTTTGTATTCGTTTTGTTACTGTGGACTTGTATTGGATTTATTCTTGCGGTATTGTATTTTTGAGTCCTCTGTTGGACTATGTGTTGGTTGTTTTGCTACGCGTCTTCCATGGGGATAGCTCAGGTGAGTGTTACGGATTTTTGGTATTGCGATATTTTCATTTTCCATAAATTAGATATCTGTTTTGAGGCCTGAGGCCCAATTATAAACTGCGTGTGTTGTATGTATGTGTAAATTATCCGCCGAACAGGGGAGATGTTGTCCGATTCTATATTGGATCAGCGGCTCCAATGGTCTCGGGGTGTGACATCGGATTCCGATGATGATGCTAGTGATATGAGAGAAGTGTCCTAAGGCAATCGCCTTATGATTGTAATCATTGATTCTAATAAATGAATATTTACTATTTGAGTATACATGTTTGTGTATTTGATTGAGATCTTAAACTCATTTACTGAATGCCCGCAATACAATTCACAGTATGAGAGAATTTGTGATGAATTCACAACTAGTGATTATCTCTACATGTGCAATTGTGAAGTATTGAAATTGTCCCTAGTCGATGAATTGATAAATACGAACACTATCAATTATGTTGAGACTAGCATGGGTTATTCACTAATCAGCTGATTCTCACTGGCTGATGACGTTGAGATGTCCGGAGATAAACATGAATGCTAGTTAAGGGAACTAGTTCATTGGAGTGACTGCCTGTAAAACTTCATATGGTAGTCTAAATATAGATATGTCAGTGAAGTTCTTACTGGAGCTTAAGTGCGATGTTCCTTTGACTTGCGGTGTTCAAGTCATCTTGGTCATGGAGACTTATACTTTGACATCTTAAGCAAGCATCTCCAAGGAGATGTGGACCCAGGATGATTAGGTATAAGCCGAAGTGCCCGAAGATGTTTGAACAGCCTACAAAGGATTCACCACTCCTTG
Organism: Boesenbergia rotunda; assembly: GCA_024364735.1. Classification (NCBI taxonomy): domain Eukaryota; kingdom Viridiplantae; phylum Streptophyta; class Magnoliopsida; order Zingiberales; family Zingiberaceae; genus Boesenbergia; species Boesenbergia rotunda. The sequence goes on along the minus strand of JAGFNQ010000376.1, from coordinate 167,623 downwards.
CGAGGAGATGTATACCCGAGGCCTATCGTCGGATTGTTACTCAAAGCCTCTGGCCAGAGCATGACATGTTCAGAGTATGAATCTCTTAAATACATGAGAGTAATTAGAATCCGTAGGACGAGAAAACGGGCTAGGTGTGACGTAGTCAGCCAAGTGGGGACTGGCACACATAGACTATGTCCTGAACCAAGTGGGTATAAGATGGTGAAAGGAATGAGACACGATTTATTATAGCTGTTGGAGGGTTTCAGAATTGTTTTTGAGGTTAATCGTTGATCTTTCGATTAATTGGGGATCATGATGTACTACTTGGTGCCACTCATGATCGTTCTATAATTAATTGATTAATTATAGACGACCAACTTAAATCGAAAGCCTATTTAGTCACACGCACTACGAGTAATCCGAGGGATTTAAAACGAGTTGAAAATTGGATTTTCCAATCAAGAGAGATTAAGTTTGGTTTAGCCAAACGATAAGATGAATCTGAATTTTTCAGAGACGCATCGGAAACGTAAAATGGCTAAGTCTTTTGAAGACTTAATAGATGAATTAAATAAGTTTAATTTATTGGGCCTTGGCTTGGATGGGCCGGCCAAAGAGGGCCTCCATCCTCTTTGCTTGGCCGGCCACAACAAAGGGAGAGAACCAAGTTTTTGGTTCAATTTATAAATTAAACCAAGTGTGGTTTGTTTTATAAAATTATAGATGATATAAATTTTTATATATAATAAACAAAGGTTTGGTTTACTTTTCATGGAAATTAAAATGAACCATGGATTGGTTTATTTTATAAAATCAATCATGGATTGATTTACCATGATAAGGAAATTTATTCATCGATGTATCGTATACTCTGAGCGTCACAAGCAGATACCAGTCTGATCCAGGAATGGATCATTGGGTGGCTGTCAAGACTATCATCAAGTACTTAAGAAACACTAAGGATGTATTCCTAATATATGGAGAAAGTGATATGATAATACGTGGGTATACAGATGCTAGTTTCCAGACAGATAAGGATGACTCCAAATCTCAGTCCGGATACGTATTTATTTTGAATGGAGACGCAATAAGTTGGAAGAGTTCCAAGCAAGACACCGTAGTGGATTCTACCATGGAAGCGGAATATATTACAGCTTCGGAAGCAGCAAAGGAAGCAGTCTGGATCAAGAAGTTTGTCTCAGAACATCGTGTGGTTCCAACCATTGATGAAGCAATACCGGTTTACTGCGACAACAATGGAGCTATTGCACAAGCGAAGGAACCAAGGTCTCATCAGCGATCCAAACATGTGCTTCGCCGCTATCATCTTATTAGAGAGATTATAAGTAGGAATGATATACAAATTGAGAAAATTCCCGCTGAAAGGAATTTAGCGGATCCTTTAACTAAGGCCTTGCCTCAAAGTAAGTTTGAGGGTCATGTTAGAGCCTGTGGTATTGGGTACCGTAGCGATTGGCATTAGGCCAAGTGGGAGTTTGTTAGTGATGTGAGAGAAGTGTCCTAAGGCAATCGCCTTATGATTGTAATCATTTATTCTAATAAATGAATATTCACTATTTGAGTATACATGTTTATGTATTTGATTGAGATCTTAAACTCATTTACTGAATGCCCGCAATACAATTCACATCATGAGAGAATTTGTGATGAATTCATAACTAGTGATTATCTCTACATGTGCAATTGTGAAGTATTGAAATTATTTCTAGTCGATGAATTGATAAATACGAACACTATCAATTCTGTTGAGACTAGTATGGGTTATTCTCTAATCAGCTGATTCTCACTGGCTGGTGACATTGAGATGTCCGGAGATAAACATGAATGCTAGTTAAGGGAACTAGTTCATTGGAGTGATTGGCTGTAAAACTTCATATAGTAGTCTACATATAGATATGTCAGTGAAGTACTTACTGCAGCTTAAGTGCGATGTTCCTTTGACTTGCGGTATTCAAGTCATCTTGGTCATGGAGACTTATACTTTGACATCTTAAGCAAGCATCTCCAAGGAGGTGTAGACCCAGGATGATTGGGTATAAGCTGATGTGCCCGAAGATATCTGAACAGCCTACAAAGGATTCACCATTCCTTGCGAGGAGATGTATACCCGAGGCCTATCGTCGGATTGTTACTCAAAGCCTCTGGCCAATGCATGACATGTTTAGAGTATGAATCTCTTAAATACATGAGAGTAATTAGAATCCGTAGGACGAGAAAACATTACTTGGGCTAGGTGTTGTTGGGACTGGGTGCATGTTGACATGGATACGAATTCGTAATTTTTAAAATTTTATTACGTGCAGCGGAAGTTTTAGCATAAATAATTTCTCAAATTATTTTAACCACGTATCTAGCATGCAACCTTATGTTGTGGAGACATGATCATACATTTAAAATTTTGCAGAAAGTAAACTAATTTACTTAATACCTCGCGTAACTCGTAGAAAGGGACGAGATCCAACCATAGCGTCCCTCAGAAGCACCGCCTCTATTCGCGTCCACGCCGAGTTTTCTTCGGGATGACTTCGCAGAGCCACGAGTTTCGTGCCGACAAGAACTACTAGATTCTCCAAAGGCACGACTAGAATATCAAGAGAGAGAGATGGAAAACTAACCACCAAACGAAAAATGGAATCAAGATTCCGGGAGGATGGAAGGAGTCGCGACCAGCTTCTTCTTCTTCTTCGGCACCTTCTTGGTGGAGGTGGCTCACGGCAACCCTAGGGGAGCCCTCTAGGGCCGGCGCCTACTAGAGGAGGGAGAGGGAGAGAAGGAGAGGAAGAGAGGCTAGGCAAAAATCCTTGATCTCTTGAATTGATTTCCAAGCCTTGCCTTGGTACCTTTATATAGTAGCCTCTTTATCGCCAAGTCTCCTTTTAACGGAATAAATTTTTCATAAGAAATTTATCTTATAAATTTTTCTATGAATTATTCCGTTATGTCAAGTTTTTATTATAACTTAATTTATAATAAAAACAACTATGTCTCCCCTTTTATTATGGAATAAATTTTTACAAGAAATTTATTATATACATTTTTCTTATCATGGAAAAATTAATTCATAATTGATTTTATAAAATAAAATAAAATAAACCAATCCATGGTTCATTTTAATTTCCATAAAAAAGAATAAATTTCAATAAATTTCTTTATATAAATTTCTTTATCCATAATTTTATAAAACAAATCACGCTCGATTTATTTTATAATTTAAACCAAACAATTTGGTTTCCCTTTTATTATGGCCGGCCAAACCAAAGAGGGTGGGGACCCTCTTTGGCCGGCCAAATCCAAGCCGTCACCTTACGAATTAAACTCATTTAATTCGTCCAATAAGCCTTCAAAAGACATAGCCATTTTAAGCTTCCGATGCGTCTCTGATAAATTCAGATTCGAATTATCACTCTTGATCGGAAAATCTAATTTTCAACTCGTTATAAATCCCTCGGATAACTCGTAGTGCGTGTGACTAAATAGGCTTTCGATTTATGTTGGCCGTCTATAATCAACCAATTATAGAACGATCATGAGTGGCACCTAGTAGTACATCATGACCCCGAATTAATCGAAAGATCAACGGTTGACCTCAGAAATAATTCTGAAACCCTTCAGCAGCTATAATGAGTCGTGCCTCATTTCCTTCACCATCTTATTCCCACATGGTTTAGGACACGGTCTATATGTGTCAGTCCCCACTAGGCTGACTACGTCACACTTAGCCCAAGTAATGTCTTTCTCGTCCAACGGATTCTAGTTACTCTCATGTTTCTAAGAGATTCATACTCGGATCATGTGATGCTCTGGCCAGAGGCTTCGAGTAACAATCCGACGATAGGCCTTGGGTATACATCTCCTCACAAGGAGTGGTGAATCCTTTGTAGGCTGTTCAAACATCTTCGGGGACTTCGGCTTATACCCAATCATCCTGGGTCCACACCACCTTGGAGATGCTTGCTTAAGATGTCATAGTATAAGTCTTTCTGACCAAGATGACTTGAACATCACAAGTCAAAGGAACATCGCACTTAAGCTGCAGTAAGAACTTCATTGACATATCTATATGTAGATTACCATATGAAGTTTTACAGCTAGTCACTCCAATGAACTAGTTCCCTTAACTAGCATTCATGTTTATCTCCGGACATCCCAATGTCACCAGCCAGTAAGAATCAGTTGATTAGAGAATAACCCATGCTAGTCTCATTAGAATTGATAGTATCCGTATTTATCAATTCATCGACTAGGGACAATTTGAATACTTCACAATTGCACATGTAGAGATAATCACTAGTTGTGAATTCATCACAAATTCTCTCATGCTGTGAATTGTATTGCGGGCATTCAGTAAATGAGTTTAAGATCTCAATCAAATACACGAACATGTATACTCAAATAGTGAATATTCATTTATTTAAGTAAATGATTACAATCATAAGGCGATTGCCTTAGGACACTTCTCTCATATTACTATCAAACTCCCACTTGGCCTAATGCTAGTCGCTACGGTATCCAATACCATAGGCTCTAACATGACCCTCAAACTTGCTTTGAGGCAAGACCTTAGTTAAAGGATCCGCTAAATTCCTTTCAGTGGGAATTTTCTCAATTTGTATATCATTCCTACTTATAATCTCTCTGATCAGATGATAGCGGCAAAGCACGTGTTTGGATCGCTGATGAGACCTTGGTTCCTTTGCTTGTGCAATAGCTTCATTGTTGTCGCAATAAACTGGTATTGCTTCATCAATGGTTGGAACCACACCAAGTTCCGAGACAAACTTTTTGATCCAGACTGCTTCTTTTGCTGCTTCCGAAGCCGCAATATATTCCGCTTCCGTGGTAGAATCCGCTACAGTGTCTTGCTTGGAACTCTTCCAACTTATTGCGCCTCCATTCAAAGTAAATACGTATCCAGACTGAGATTTGGAGTCATCCTTATCTGTCTGGAAACTGGCATCTGTATACCCACGTATTACCATATCTCCTTCTCCATATATTAGGAACACATCCTTAGTTCTTCTTAAGTACTTAAGGATTGTCTTGACAGTTCGCCCAATGATCCATTCCTGGATCAGATTTGGTATCTGCTCGTGACGCTCAGAGCATATGATACATCGGGCCTAGTACATAACATAGCATACATGATAGATCCTATTGCGGATGCATAAGGAATCTTATTCATGCAAATCCTCTCGTCTTCTGTGCGCGGACACATAGACTTTGAAAGGTTGATCCCATGCCTGATGGGAAGGTATCCTTTCTTGGATTCCGACGTGCTAAACCTTTTTAGCACTCGGTCTATATATGTAGACTGTGAAAGACCAAGCAACCGTTTTGATCTATCTCTATAGATTCTAATCCCAAGGATATAGGTTGCTTCTCCCAGGTCTTTCATGGAGAAATTTTTGGACAACAAAATTTTAACCGACTGTAAGACTGATATATCGTTTCCTATAAGCAATATGTCATCGACATATAACACTAGGAATATGACTGCACTCCCACTAACCTTCTTGTACACACAAGGTTCGTCAGGATTTTGTGAGAAATCAAACTCTTTGATTGTCTCATCAAAACGGATGTTCCAGCTCCTGGATGCTTGCTTCAGTCCATATATGGATCATCGAAGCTTGCATATTTTGGTTTTGTCAACCGATGTGAAACCTTCAGGTTGTATCATGTATACATCCTCAAGCATGTTTCCATTAAGGAAAGTTGTTTTCACATCCATTTGCCATATCTCATAATCATAATGAGCTGCTATGGCCAGGAGCATCCGAATGGACTTAACCAAGTCCCATACTTGATTTTCGTACATGGAATCCATTTCCGACTTCATGGCTTCAAGCCATTTGTCCCTTTCTGAACTTTACATAACATCTTCATAACTGATAGGTTCGTCATCGCTAATGAGTAACACGTCGTTCGATTCACTTATGAGAAATCTGTATCTCTCTGGAATATTGCGTGTCCTATCAGACCTACGAAGAGGTGGTGTTGTTTTAGGTTCAACTGATAGCTCATCATCATGAGTTATCGGTTGTGGGTCTTGACTAGGTGTCTCCGTAATGTCTATTGGAGTTTCTTGATCTTCATCAAGTTCAATGCCACTCCCACTGTTTTCTTGTAAAAGAAATTCTTTTTCCAGAAATACAGCATGCCTTGAAACAAACACCTTTTGTTCCAAGGGATGATAGAATTCGTAACCCTTTTTTTCCTTAGGGTATCCAATAAATAGACATTTATCAGACTTAGCATCCAATTTGTCTGATACAGTCCGCTTCACATAAGCAGGACAACCCCATATCTTAAGGTGTGTTAAGTGAGGTTTCTTACTATTCCACGTCTCATATGGAGTAGTAGAGACCACCTTGGTCGGGACTCTGTTTAGCATGTAAACAGCTGTCTTGAGCGCATAGCCCCAAAAGGATTTTGGAAGAGTTGCATGATTCATCATGGATCTAACCATGTCCATCAAGGTTCGGTTACGCCTCTCAGATACACCATTATGCTGTGGTGTATACGGCGGAGTCCATTGGGACAATATCCCATTGTCCCTAAGATAATCTTGAAACTCTTGACTTAAGTATTCACCACCCCGATCGGATCGAAGTATCTTAATACTTTTGCCAAGCTGTTTCTCTACTTCATTTCTGAACTCTTTGAATTTCTCAAAAGCTTCAGATTTGTGTTTCATCAAGAACACATACCCGAATCGTGAGTGATCATCGATAAAGGTAATGAAGTAGCTATAGCCTCCTTGTGCAAGAGTTGACATTGGTCCACATACATCAGTATGTATTAGACCAAGCAATTCTCCCACTGGATTACCTTTTCCGGAAAAGGGTAATTTGGCCATCTTGCCTTTTAAGCATGATTCGCATGTATCAAATGAACCGGGTTCAAATGATTCCAAAATTCCACATCGGTGTAATTTGATTATGCGTTTCTTACTTACATGGCCAAGACGACAATGCCACGTATAGGAGTCTATTCGATTATCTATTCGAGCACGTTTGTTGCTAACTTCAATATTGAAAACGTCAACGGATAAATCTAACTTGTAGATACCATTGCACAAAGTTCCAGTCCCATAAAGATCGCCATTTAATGTTATGTAACAACAATTGTTACTAAAAGTTAAATGATGACCCTTTTCATTCAAACATGAAATAGATACAATGTTCTTTATTAATGAAGGAACAAAACAATAATTATCCAATTCTATGACACGTCCAGTAGGGAGCTTTAGCAAATATGCTCCAATGGCAATAGCAGCAATCTTTGCTCCATTTCCAACTCGTAAATTTGCTTCTCCCTTGACGAGTCTTCTTCTATTCCTTAGCCCCTGTATGTCATTACATATATGTGAGCTACACCGAGTATCAAGTACCCAGGTGGTTGAGGAAATAGAGTGACATTCAATAACGAAGATACCTGAAGAGGATGGGGCATCAGATGCCTTCTTCATCAACGACTCAAGATAAACCTTGCAGTTTCTTCGCCAGTGACCCTCTTTGCCACAGTGATGACAAGTTCCTTTTGGGGTCTTTTCAGTCTTTATAGCCTTTTTCTTCTTTCCCTTATTCTATTCTTTGGCCTTCCTCTTAGAACCTTTCTTCGAGGAACCAACTAACAGTATCATCTTCTGATCCTGCTTTACAGAAGGCTCTACAGTTTTCAGCAGGTTGAGCAACTCAGGAAACTGGTCTGGAGTTGCATCATCAGGAGGAGGGTTGGGAAGTTGTTCTTCAAGGACATAAGCAAGCTTTTGTGCCTTGAGGACTATGCTCAGGTTTCTAAGCCAGTCCATGAAGTTTGGACGGCCCAGTCAGTTTATTGGTGTCCAAAATGGAACACAAATTCAGAGAAGACATAATCGAGTGATTATCCTAGAAATACAAATTGAGCTTATGTGAGAAGAATGATAAAGAATGCATCAACATACATTAATTAAATCCTATTTATTTTTCGAATTGAATAACCCTTTTTATCAATTCGGGAGATCGTAGGAACATCTCCAAATAGGTTGATATCCAACCATAGATAAGAACAACCATGGTTGTGGCCATCAAGTCATTCTTAGTTATGAAGGTAGGTAATTATACCGATTACATATCACATATATGTAACTATCACTTTATGCTATCAACTAATTGAATGTTTGCATAAATCATTGGGTTGATAACTCATTAACAAGTATGCAACAATATACATAGCACTCAACTGCACCTCTCTTTACTTCGACCTTGGCTGTGGCACAACAAATCGATGCTCCAAGCTTAAGGTTGACTCATTAATCAAGAAATAGTTTTAATATGGTTGGAGCTCATTCAACCGTTTAGTCAGGCTTGGATGTGTCCAACAACCAAAACTAAGGATTGACCTCTGACTCCAACTATATTAATCATAAACTAATTCCATGGTTTGAACATGTTGAGGTTCAAGCCAGGCATGGATGTGTCCATCAACCCAAACGAGAAACAAAACTCTGGTTCTAACCATATTAATGGAAGGTGTTGGCCTTAATATTTTGTAAGGGGTTTTGGGTCTCATCCTTTCTTTTCTAAGCACATTCATGACATATAATGTCANTGTTCTCTGCCTGACGTTTATTCTGCAAATAAAAATAAAATGAAATGAAAAATAAAATGAAAAATAAAGTAAAAGATGAAGATAAAAGGTGAGAATTTGGGTTGCCTCCCATATAGCGCTTGTTTACGGTCATTAGCTTGACCAAAATGATGTAATTCAAGTTGACTCGAGGAGGTTCCGTTCTCCTCCCTTAGGAATTGGTTCGCTTAGATATTTTTTTAGGCCTCTGCCCATTCACTTTGAAACTCCGGAGGTTTCATTCGATATATCTACAGCTCCAAAAGGATAAACTTTCTTCACTTCAAAAGGACCTGTCCATCTGGATTTAAGCTTTCCTGGGAAAAGTTTTCAATCGAGAATTGAAACAATAATACCAGATCTCCCTCTTGGAATTCCCTACGCATAATGTGTTGATCATGCCAACGCTTAGTCCTTTCTTTATAGGATTTTGCATGCTCATAAGCGTCAAGTCGGAGTTCGTCTAGCTCATCAAGTTGAAGTTTTCTTTTCTCTCCAGCATTCTTTAGATCGAAGTTCAATAATTGGATTGCCCAGAAAGCCTTGTGTTCCAACTCTATAGGAAGATGTCAGGATTTCCCATACACCAAGCGAAACGGCGTCATACCAATAGGAGTCTTGTAAGCTGTCCGATATGCCCACAGAGCGTCATCCAATTTTGCTGCCCAATCCTTTCGTGAATGTGTCACAGTTTTCTCTAAAATGCTTTTGATTTCCCTATTCGATACTTCCACTTGCCCACTGGTTTGAGGGTGATATGGAGAGGCAATCTTATGAGTTACTCCATACTTTTTGAGAAGATTTTCGAATTGTCTTTCAATAAAGTGTGAACCTCCATCGCTAATCACTGCTCGAGGAACTCCAAATCTAGGAAATATGATTCCCTTAAAAAGTTTTATCACAGCCTTCGCGTCATTCGTTGGAGATGGTATAGCTTCAACCCACTTAGACACGTAGTCCACTGCCACCAGAATGTAGACATTGTTACGAGACGGGGGAAATGGTCCCATGTAATCAATTCCCCAAACATCAAAAAGTTCAACTTCCAGAATTGAATTCTGTGGCATCTCATGTCTCTGTGAGATGTTTCCCGTCCTTTGGCATCTATCACAAGTCAATACATACTCACGAGCGTCTCTGAAAATATGTGGCCAGTAAAATCCTGCATGTAAAACTTTAGCTGCTGTCTTTGAAGTACTAGCATGACCGCCATAAGATGAAGAATGACAATGATAGAGTATATCTTTTATTTCATCCTCCGGTACACATCTCCTATAAATAGTATCCGCACACTTCTTGAAAAGCAGTGGATCATCCCATACATAGCTTTGATATCGGCGAAAAACTTCTTTCTCTGTTGGTAACTCATCTGATGAGGTAAAATCCCACAAGCAAGAAAATTTGCATAGTCTGCGTACCAGGGAGAGTCAAATTTTTTTATAGCAAGGAGATGTTCATCAATAAAAGAGTCATCAATTGGGAGGTCTCCCTCCTTGATCCAATTCTGTCCCTGATATAGTCTTGATAAGTGATCTGCTACCACATTCTCAGTCCCCTGCTTATCCTTTATTTCTAAATCAAATTCTTGTAGAAGAAGAATCCATCTGATGAGCCTTGGTTTAGCATCTTTTTTTCTCAATAAATACCTTATAGCTGCGTGATCTGTGTAAACAATAACCTTAGAGCCAACGAGATATGATCTGAATTTTTCCAAAGCAAATACAATCGCCAAGAGTTCCTTCTCCGTAGTTGCGTAGTTCATCTGAGCATCATCCAAAGTTCGGCTAGCATAATAGATGGCATGTACCTTCCGGTCTGTTCTTTGTCCCAAAACTGCTCCTACTGCATAGTCACTTGCATCACACATAATTTCAAAGGGTAAGGTCCAATCGGGAGCTTGCATTATCGGAGCTGAGATCAAAGCTTCCTTCAACCTGGAAAAAGCGTCCAAACATTTTTCATCAAAAACAAATTCAACATCCTTAACTAACAAATTTGTCAAAGGTTTAGAGATCTTTGAAAAATCTTTGATAAAACGCCGATAGAATCCTGCATGTCCTAAAAAGCTCCGCACTCCCTTGACATTTGTCGATGGAGGCAGATTTTCAATCACTTCCACCTTTGCCGTGTCTACTTCAATTCCTCGCTCTGAAATCAAATGTCCCAACACGATGCCCTCTCTCACCATAAAATGGCATTTCTCCCAGTTTAAAACCAAATTTGTCTCTTCGCATCTCTGCAAAACATTAACCAAGTTGGACAAGCAATTATCAAAGTTAGTACCATAAACTGAAAAATCGTCCATAAAAACTTCCATAATGTTCTCAATCATATCAGAAAAAATAGCCATCATACACCATTGAAAAGTAGCCGGTGCATTACAAAGACCAAAAGGCATTCTCCTATAGGCAAAAGTACCGTAAGGACATGTAAACGTGGTTTTTTCCTGGTCATTAGGATGTATATATGGGGATTCGATAAAAACCAGAATATTCATCTAGATAACAAAAATAAAAGTGTTTTGCCAACCTTTCTAACATTTGATCAATGAATGGGAGTGGGAAGTGATCTTTCCTGGTTTCTTTGTTCAATTTCCTGTAGTCAATACACATTCTCCACCCAGTAACCGTCCTAGTGGGAATCAACTCATTATTTGAATTTCTAACTACAGTCATCCCACCTTTCTTTGGCACAACATGAACCGGACTTACCCATTCACTATCAGAAATTGGATAAATTATTCCTGCATCCAGTAATTTCAAAACCTCCTTCTTAACCACCTCCTTCATATTAGGATTAAGCCTCCTTTGTCTCTCAACTGAAGGTTTAAAATTTTTCTCGAGTAGAATTCTATGCATGCACAATGAAGGGCTAATTCCTTTGATGTCTTCAATGGTATACCCTATGGTTTTAATATGCATTTTAAGCACACGGAGAAGCTTTTCAGTATCCACTTCATTTAAACTTGCATTTACAATCACAGGGAATGTAGAGTTATCACCAAGAAATTCATACCTGAGGGTCGATGGAAGAGGTTTAAGTTCTACCTGCGGTAATTCATGGTTTTCACTTTCCAGTGATTTTTGTTCTAACCTCGCTTCTTCAGTCATATGCCGCGCAAGGTTTACGTGTCCACCATCATCCCTGCTCTTTCCAACGTCTTCTTCATCCAAGTATGTGTCCAGTGTATCACTGAATTTGAGAAATGGTTCTTCTTCTTCCTCGACCATCTGCACTTCATCAATCCTGCAACACACATTCTCCAGGAAGGGTTGTTTAATAGATTTAGACAAATCAAACTCAATTTTTTCGCCACCCACGGCTAACGATAACTTATGATTTTTAACATCAATAACTGCTCCTGCAGTGGCCAAGAAAGGTCTTCCCAATATAATAGGAATGTATGGATCTTCATCCATTTCTAGGACAACAAAGTCTGCAGGAACAACAAATTTCCCAACCGTGACAGGTACATTTTCCAATACACCTAGCGGATACTTCACAGAGCGATCAGCAAGTTGCAAAGCTAGTGTTGTAATTTTCAATTCACCCAAGTTTAATTTCTTACACAATGAAAATGGCATAAGATTTACACTAGCTCCCAAATCACAAAAAGCTTTATCAAAGTTATGATTCCTAATCATGCATGGGACTGAAAAACTACCTGGATCTTTGAGTTTAGGTGGTAACCTATTTTGAATTAGAGCACTACATTCCTCCGTCAATGCCACCGTTACACACTCCTCAATTTTTCTTTTGTTGGTCAATATATCTTTCAGAAATTTTGAGTACGTGGGCATTTGCTGCAAGGCTTCCGTGAATGGAATGTTAATATACAACTTCCTTAGGACATCAAGAAACTTACCAAATTGTTCATCAAGTTTGGCCTTAATTATCCTCTGGGGAAATGGAATTGGGGGTTCGTATTTTTCCACGCGTGCATGGGTTCTTTGGCTTTCAGGCATCTTTTTCCCTTCAGTAGCAGAGGATGACTCGGGCACGGGCGTGTCAGGCAACACGTCCTGGGCGTGTTGTTCACTGGCAGCTCTCTCGGTGATAGGCACGGGCGTGTTAATCAGCACGTCCTGGGCGTGTTGTTCACTGGCAGGAAATAGCTTTGGGTCTTCCTTAGGCTCATTTACTCTCCTCCCACTTCTCAAGGTAATCGCGTTACAATGCTCCACAGGATTTGTTTCTGGTCTCCCCGAAAATCTCCCCGGTGTTCTTGAAGACGAATCGGCAACCTGCGCAAGTTGATTTTCCAACATTTTAGTATGATTTGCCAAATTATCTATCTTACCTGATAATAGGGAGATTCCTTCGACTGTCTCAGAATGCTTCCGATTAGATTCCACCATGTGTTGTCGAAAGTCATCATTTTGTTTCGTTTGGCTAGCAATGAAATTTTCCATCATAAGTTCCAGGTTAGACTTCTTTTCTTGCTGAAATCCTCCAGATGCTCCACAATTATTCTGCCCGGATTGATTTTGATTGTTTCTGTAAGAAAAATTTGGGTGGTTCCTCCATCCTGGATTGTAGGTGTTTGAATACGGGTTGTTGTTTGGCCTTTGAACAAAATTATTGATCGCTTCAACTTGTTCCACCTGCGCTCCAGTAGGTTGCGTGACCCCTACTTGGCAATTCATGGCCGAATGTCCTGTCACTCCACAAATCTCACAGATGATATTAGAAACAGCGTTAACATTAAAATTTTCAAATTTATAGGTTAATGCATCAACCTTTGCAGCAAGGCTGTCTAAAGCGCTCACCTCATACTTACCTGCCGATCGAACAGGATTCTCTCTCTCTCGCGCCCATTGGTGATGATTCAATGCCACGCTTTCGATAATATCGAACGCCTCCTCTAAGGTTTTGTTCATGAGCGCACCACCTGCAGCAGAGTCTAAAGAGACTTTAGTGGAGTAGGAAATTCCGTTATAGAAAGTATGGATTACGAGCCATTGCTCCAGTCCGTGATGTGAGCATTGCTGAAGTAGTCCCTTAAATCGATCCCAAGCTTCAAAAAGAGATTCTCCATCTTTTTGCACAAAATTTGTGATTTGGCTACGGAGTGAAGCGGTCTTGCTCGGTGGGAAGTACTTGTCTAAAAATCTCTGCTCGAGTTGCTCCCATGTTGTGATACAGTTCGATGGAAGCGAATGTAACCAAGCTCTTGCTCTGTCCCTTAAGGAAAAAGGAAAGAGTCGCAATCTTATCGCATCTGCAGAGGCTCCATTAAATTTGAGAGTTTCACAGAATTCCAGGAACACTTCCAGATGAAGATTTGGATCCTCCGTAGGCGCTCCTCCGAACTGATGTTGTTGGATCATAGACAGTAAAGAAGGCTTCAGTTCAAAGTTGTTTGCTTCAATTGGAGGCCTTCTAATGCTTGATCTCAGGCCTCTAGCACTTGGCGCAGCATAGTCTCTCAACGGCTTGTTCTCTACTTGATTGTTCTCTTCTTGATCAGCCATCTCTCGTTGTTTTTGAAGTCGTCTCAGAGTGTGAAAGGTTCGTTCTATTTCAGGATCAGCTTCAAGAAGTACTCCCTCTCGATCTGACCTAAGCATTCAACGAGAAAGGTACACTTCCAATGCAAGTTAGAGAGCAAAATTGCAAAATTGAAACAGGACAACGCAGAAATCTGGATTAATTAAACTGCACTATTCCAATATTGACGCAGTCCCCGGCAACGGCGCCAAAAACTTGATTGATTATATTCCGCAAGTGCACGGTTTGTCGTCAAGTAATAAAGTATCGATCCCACAGGGACTGGGACAAGTACTAGAATTTTACGAGTTTTAATTATCCAGATGAAGGTTCTAATGATAAATTTTCTCTAAATCAAACAATTCAAACGATCGAAAATCAGCGAAAGTATTGAGGGATAAAAGACAATCTTAGGATTACGGTTTCACCACGCTAACTATTATCATGACAGTTCTCCGTTGACGACTGCTTATACCCAAGTCGGTTTCTTTTCTTCGAAGGCAACTTTACCTATCAAGGTTTCCGAAATAGACGATCTTTTTATGCTTTGAAATCCTGTCACTGGATTCCCGCAGACCTATCTAAACGTCTACCAGATTTGTAAGCTGATTCCTAATTTATCGACTGCCTCTTTTGAAGATCACGCCAATGTATCTACTTTAATTCATCTCTAGTCCTATGGCATACGTATGTAGATGACTCTTAATTGCTTTGGATCCTGTCACATGAATCCTGCAAAGCCTATCTAAACAATTACCATTTTCGTAGAAACAAATCAAAGCATCATTCAACAATCAATTCAACCAACAAGGATATGCGTAGTCGAGCAAACAGAGTTAATAACAAATCATGAAAATAGTTAGGGCTACTCCCTCCTCCTAAGATTTACACGACTACTCCATAAATCCGGAGAATTTGACAAATAGATGGGAAATAGACATTACAAATCCTCCTTGATGTTGCTTTCCCCTCCAAGTCTCGACAAAAGCAAGTTTTTTCTCTGATTTCCGCCGCCTCCCCCAGTCTTTAGGTCTTCTCCCTTTTTATAGAATCTCAGCGGCACGCCCGTGCTGATCGACACGTCCCGGACGTGTTCTCTGCTGCTTCTCGTTCTTCAGTAGCATGCCTTGCCCGTGCTTAACTGGCACGGGCGTGCTCTTCATGTGCCACGGCCGTGCTTAACCAAGACACGGGCGTGTCTTCACGTGCTGAGTGGTTCGACTGGTTTTGTGTATCCTGTCATCAAAATCCAACACACAGCAGTATCTTCGCCCAAAATATGTTAAACCAAGTAAAAACTATCAAATATGCCTCTAATAAGATAAAAACAAGATGAAATGCATATATATTTCATGCCCCAAAACTATACATGAGTTCCACACATCACTATATAAAGGGGTTTATCCCCTCAACTCAGGATATCTACCACAACAACATTCTAAGCATTCCAAGTGACGACAAAGCGCTAGAGATGAAGCTCTGCGACCAAGGAGGCTCCACGGGGAAGTGCGTGGCCCTTTAGGAGTTCCAGATCGGCTGAGTCTTCGATATTTTGTTTGGTTTGATTTGTTTTATGAAATTAATTTCCTTATCTTTTTTATTGTAAAACGTGCACTGTATGACGGGTTTCTTTGCCTTCGGAAAGTCCGGAAAGGAGACCATTAGTGGACTGGTGTTTCCCGTGCTTAGGCCTTGGATGTACTTACCCGGGGGGGGGGGGGGGGTTGGGAACCAAGTAAAAATACGTGTGCATTATGACTTGTTAATTTTTCATTCTTTCTGTTTTCCACTGCTACTAACTCTGTATCTAGAACGAACGATCGAAAGACAAGTTTCCCAAAGTTTTAACGGGTCGATATTCAACCCCCCCTCTATCGGCGGCACCGACCCCCACATTATCTTCAACATTATCTAGAGTATTATCTTCAATATTATGTTCAGAAATATTAAGATTATCCGCAATATTATTAGAAGTTAAAATTTTAGCACCGTCCTTAGCATTATCAAAAATATTAGAAATTAAAGTATTATTATCATCCTTAACATTATCAGAATTATCAAAAATTAAAGTATTATTATTAATTTAAAAAATTCTACCATTAATATTAAGGATTAAAGAATTAATATTTGGTACTATATTATTATGAATATTGGATCCATTGCTAACTAATTTGTCATGCAATACATGTAACTTATTATGTATATAATTTAATTTAGCAGGAAGATCATAAGAATTATCTAACTCAACAGACAAATTATCTAATTTTGTAGGAATTTGAAAAATATTTTTGCCAAAATTAACTTTTCGTTCCTTCTTCACAGTCGTCGGACACTTGTTGTTGTAATGCCCCAGCTTTTGGCACTTGAAAAGCGGATGTGACTCTTGTCCCTCTGGACTCTGGCGCTGGAATCTCCGTTACAGCTGGTGGTGATGAACGAATCTTACGAGTAGGACACTGGTTTTTATAGTGTCCTCTCTCCCTGCGCTTGAAACAAATAATATGGAATTTAAAAATAGACATAATTTAAATTATACCTGTATTCACCCTTGCTCCCCCTCAAATTCTGGCATTATTGCTCCTTCGGTTGTTAGACTGATGAAGGGCTTTCTACTATGATACCACTTGTAGGATCGGTGTCGGTCGATAGAGGGGGGGGGGGGGGGTGAATATCAACTTGAATAAATTCGTCTGAAAACATCATCGTTCATCATGCTATCAAAGTTAGTACGCAGCAGAAATAATAATAAAGAAAAACAAAGACAACAGTACGCGCGGGATTTATTTACTTGGTTCCCAACCCCCCAGGGTCAGTACGTCCAAGGCCTATCTACTCGGTGTGAGTCCACTAATGGTCTCCTTTCCAAAATGTCCAGAGGTGGAGAATACCCATCTTACAGTTTGAATTATAAGTAAAAAAAATAAAATTTAAGACAACTTGTAAATGAAAAAAGCAAACCAATGGAAAAGTGAAGATCCGCCCAATTCGGAAGTCTGAACTGCAGTGCACTTCCTCCTGGAGCCTCCTTGGTCGCAGAGCTTCGCCTTAAGCACTTTTTCTTTGCACAGATTGCTTTAGCGGATGTAGAAATTGATGTATTAAAGTGAGGGGTCGAACCCCTTTATATACTGAGTTCTCGGGCGCTTGGGAGCTCTTGGGCGCCTGCCACATCACAGTCAAATCTTCATCGCAACACCAAAATCACAGCATGGATATGGTAGCCTTCCCAGTTGCCTAGGAAGCCTCAGGCACCTGGCTTACCAGGCACCTGGGAGGGGCTTCCCTGAACTAGGGCGCCCAACCCTCTTGGGAGCCTGATTCATTCAGGGTCCCAGGAAGGTTCTTCCTAGGTCCACTTTTTCCTGTGTTTGCTCTCCTATCTTACCTCCAACTCCAAGTACCTGCAAGCCAACAAACACAAGACAAACATACAAAAATCTTACCCTCAACTGATTGGTTATGATTTTGGATTTCACCTGAAACCCTTGGACGAACCGACGCCAAATGTTCCCTTTCCTGGGGAACGTGTCCTCACCTACTCCACCCTGGAGAAGTTATCTTTTGCCAACTGGGACCTCCAGTTGGACTTTTGTTTAGCCTCTAAGAACCCGGATCTCAAGACATCCGGCTTTGACCTATTTCTACTTTGTCCGCAATTCCTGCTCGACTAAAGCTTTTGCCAACCAGGACATCCGGCTGGACTTTTGCTTGGCCTTCGAGAACTCAGATCTTGAGACGTCCAACCATGACCCGTCTCTACTTTTATTTGCAATCTTGACTCGGCTAAGACTCCATTGCCTGATCCCCGACCAGGACTTAGTGCTCAGTCCCCTGAATCAAGACTTCGTGCCCAGCATCACTCATCAGGACATAGTCCACCTAGCTTCACTCACTAGGACCCAGCTTCACTCTCTAGGATTTAGTCCACCTAGCTTCACTCACATGGATTTTTTTCCACCTAGATTCCCTTGCTAGGACCCAGCTTTACTCATCAGAGTTTCTTTCACCTAGCTTCACTCATTAGGATTTCTTCCACCTAACTTCACTCACTAGGGTTTCTTTCACCTAGCTTCACTCACTAGGGTTTCTTCAATCTTAATCACTTCTTTGCTAGTCATCTTAATCCTAACTAGACTTCTTCCAATCTTCAGGTAAGTATACCAAACTTCAAGTCTAGTTTAGTTTAATCCCTCGGTCAAACTGACCAACCCTGGGTTCTATTCACTCTGCCAAACATCAGATCCTGTTTGGCTAACCCTTTGTCATGCTTGATCAAACCTGAGTTTATCCTACCAAACATTAGGTCCTGTTTGGCTTAACCCATGATCACATTGACTAACCTTAGTATATTATCAAACATCGAAATCCAAGAGGATGAGTGTTCATCACTGATGCTCTTTGCACCAACATATACCAGATTAACTTGAACCCTTTGCTACTTATCAAAATAAGGTTCGATCTAGTGCTTCCGTCACCAATAGTTACTTCAAACTTTTGGGTCAATGTTGGATCTTGGAGTATTTTGCCCATGAAATATGTTTGGGTTTAGCTTCTTAGGATTAAAAGTCTAGTTTCAATATTGGGTTAATCCTAATGCGGCTAAGCGTATAGTTTGTATCATTTGTCATGATAGCTATTTAAATATTTCCTTTGATACAGGGCCTTGATTATGATTATTGTTGCGGATTATTCCATTTGGAGGTGGGTGGTTCTCTTCACATACGGATTCTTCCATTTGAAGGTGGGTAAATCTTGCTTGTTTCTTTAGACCCACTTTATCTTTATGCATGACTGTTTATTTTTGTGCAGTAGGTTATATTTACCTTAAATCTGCTACCATTATTATCCTGCTTTATACATGTTGCTTGATCTTAGATATGATCTATTTTCCTTCTATACAGTCTTGTTCCATTATTATCTGATTTTGTATAGCATTTGTGCGAGCATATATACGTAGATATAGTAGCATGTCATTATTTGTTTGCATTGATTGATTCAAGCTATACATGCATGTATACCTAGATGTATGATAATTAGGTTATGATATATGTTTTTGACCTATGCATATTAGGTTGTGTTATGCATTGTTGACCTGGTAGGGGTTGCATGAGTTAGAGTCTTGTACCATTCCTACATTGTGCATGCCGACGATCATCGACTCCCTTGTGGTCTGAGCCCATCAAACGGTATATGATATGCACACACGACCACTCAGGGTTAGTGGATACCATTGGGTGTGTGCATTTGCTTTGTACTGCTCCGCTCAGTCACTCATGGGTAGTGGTTCCGGAGCATGATAGCAGGCAGGGATGCCTCCTCTTCCCATACACCAAAGGAAATGAGAGAGATATCTCCCCCATATGTACATGGGGTGGAGCGATAGCTCCACCAGCATCCTGTGCACTCAGTCACTCAGGAGCAATGATGGTAGAGTGCGGACAGTGTCACAACTATACCCACTCGGTTGACCCATATGACATGCCTCTGTGGCTTGACTAGCATCAGGGGTGATCATGTCATTGCATCATGTGCATAAGATGCATTGTGGATTTGATTGTGATTGCTGCATTTGTTTGTTGGATATGTTTGACATGCACATATTGGAGATATTATGTGTTTGGTTAGATACCCTACACCTGCTCGTATGATGCAAGCCTTATATGATTTAGGATAGGCTGATTTCTGGTATGTACTTTCATTTGGTAGTTTCGGTTATGTATATCCTAATATTTCTGTTGAGACTATATTCTGTTGTTTCTGTATAGCTTATTCAGCTATTTATTATGTCATACATATCTTTCTCTATACCTACAGAGTCCACTTGGACTCACCACCCATCACAATATTTTTATTTTCAGGAAGATAGGTCGCCAGGGGGAGCCTAGTTGCTAATCCCAGGTCCCTACGACTCCAGTGATGGGTGCTTCTGCATTTTTTTGATTCTTTTACACCATACTCTTTGGACTATATTCGTTTTATGTCATGCACTTGTATTGTGGAACTTGTATCATCTTTGTTTTGTATTCAATATTTGACAATATACCAAGATTTGGTCAGTCTTGTTGGTGTCCCGATTGGTTTTGATGTGATCAACAAAGTTAGGTTAGGTCCTGTTGTGGTTTTGATTCCTCTGTATAAGTGTGCAAGAGCCTAGGAGCAGATGAAGTCGAGCGTAAGATGATGTGGATGTGAAGGATTGCACGAGGAAGTGAGCCATCATCCGAGGGACGAGGAAGCTGCAGAAGAGTATACAGGTGGAGCGAGGTAGACGTGCGCGATGTCCGAGGCATGAGAAGCAGGGAGGAAGGATGCTCGACGGGTGAAAGGCCGATAGTCGGGTTCGGGTGAGCCTAACTCTGGTTGACCAGAAATAACCCAAACAAAGCGTCTACCAAAAAGTCAACTCTTTTGATTTTGACCAAGTCAAAGTTTTGAGTTGGACCATAATTGACCAAAATTGTTGGAGAGGCATGGAGGCTTGACCAAAGATTTTGACCAAGCAACACACGTGGACAGCTTGCATGCACAGATGCTTCTACCGTTTAAAAGATTAACCTTATCTTTTAAAACGATAAACATTATAAAAAATAAAATTTATCTTTTAATCAACGATTATGGATAAAATTTATCTACATTCAATTAATGGATAATTACTATCCATTAATCGAATAGAAGCTTCTACCGTTTAAAAGATTAACCTTATCTTTTAAAACGATAAGTTTTATTAAAGATAAAACTTATCTTTTAATCAATGGTTAAGGATTAAATTTATCTATGATCAACGATAATAATTATTTTCTTTATCCAATAAATAGGCGTAGAAGTTAAAGAGAATTTTAATAGATTGATTGTAATTCTTCTAGGTTCTGTCTTGTGCTACAAAGTTTGTAAAAGACTTCTCTGCTAGGAGGAGATTTTCATAGTGAGCTTCAACCATCTTGGATTAGCTATGGGATCGGTGGCGGTTGATAGAAGGGGTGTGGGATCGTTGTAATCGGTAGAGGGGGGTGAATAGCGATTACATAAAATTTTTCAGAAAAAGTCAGAACACAGCGGAAGAAGCAAAAATCACAACGCTAACAAGTTTTCTTTTTTACTTGGTTCGGAGTCTTTGATGGCTCCTACTACAAGGCCCACGGTCCTTGACCGTTTTCATTGGGCAATTCTATAAGTCGCAAAAAGTATTACAGAGATATAAGTTTGTTAGGACCTTGTCATTTGCTAGAGGGGGGTGAATAGCAACTTTCTCGATCACCCACTTTAATCGTAGTTTTCTTCCTACACGTTGTTAGTGCGCAAGCGGAATGACAAATAATAAAAACTAACAACTAAGAAGACAAATCAATTTACGTGGTTCGGAGATGAAGCTCCTACTCCACGGTTGTAACGCCCCAAATTTTGGGATTGCTTTCGATTGTAAAAAGGGCACAAAAAAAAGGGTCGATATATATTATCAGATTGTATGATATTTATTTCATAAATGAATAAAATTACATTTTTGTGATGTCATGATTAAATGATATGTGATTAGAAAAAATTAGAATATGTAATTGCATAAATTAGAATATGTGATTGCATAAATTAGAATATGTGATTGCATAAATTATGTAATTGCATAAATTCGAATATGTGATTGCATAAATAGGAATATGTAATTTCATAATATGTGATTTGAGAATATGAGAGTGAATTGAGCTAATGGGCTTTGCAAAAGTGAAAATCAAAGAGGAGCAAAAATATGCTCTTGCCGAGGATCGAACCTTGGAACTCTTAGTAAGCAAAGCCTTGAAAAGCAACGAAGTGACCAATTCACCCAGCAGGGGATTGCTGAGAGAAAGGATGGGAAATTCTTGTTAAGGGTTAGGGAATGTGAAAGGGTAGAGGAAGAGACTCTTGATGAGAAACCCCTTAGTGAAGAGACACTTGGAGAAGAGGCACCTTGCCTCTTCCCTTAGTATAAATAAGAGGGAATGCTAAGGGGCTAACCATCATTGTTGCAAACCCCTCACTCACTCTCCCTCTTCAATTTTCGAAAATCCAAGAGACTCCCTCTTCAATTTTCAAAATCCTAACTTCCCTCGCCCTCTTCAATTTTCGAAATCCTAACTCCCCTCTCCCTCTTCAATTTTCGAAAATCCAAGAGAAGGATTTCATCCCAAGGGACACTCCCAAGACCCCATTGAAGGTTTGAATCTCTTGCAAGGCAAGAAGAAGTCAAGGACCTCAAGAGCAAGGACAAGCACATCCCCTCCAAACTAAGGGTATACCTTAAGGATATTTAGCGAAAGAGGTAAGTGCCCCTCACCTGTAGCATAATTGCTCTTGAATCAATTACATGACTCACATGATGCCCTCTACATGTCTCTACATGTTTCGGCCATCACCCTAACCAAGGGTTAGGGTAGGCCACATGCTTTCCTATGCTTAATGATGATGTTTGCATGAATGTATTATATTGTGTGTGAGTAAAGAAGGCTAGGAGGGAGGGGAAACCCTTCTAACCATTCGACAACCCTACCCTAGGGTTAGGTTCTTAAGCTTAACTTCATGCTATACACTCTAATGAATCTCTATGATATCACATGTGTTGTATGAATGTTCATGATGCTATGTGGCTAAAAACCCCAAAGTACTCAACCCTATACTTGGGAATGGATTAGGTCAAATGAATACCATGCATGATAAGGATCTTGTGTAAGATATGACATGCTTGTGTGATCTTGATATGGGACCGGAATGCATACTAGCCCCATTTCAACTTTCGGCCAAGAGAGAGAG
The DNA here is from genome assembly GCA_024364735.1 of Boesenbergia rotunda. NCBI lineage: Eukaryota > Viridiplantae > Streptophyta > Magnoliopsida > Zingiberales > Zingiberaceae > Boesenbergia > Boesenbergia rotunda. Next base: position 144,736 of record JAGFNQ010000376.1, on the reverse strand, counting down.
CCCTTGGACCCTAGCCTTGGTTGCTCCCATGAAATGCATGCTTTATACTAGGCTAATTATCATAATTATGAATGCATACATATGCATAAGAATGAGCCCTTTAGGGCATGAACGAAGAAGGCTTAGGGCCTAAAGAATGCTTCCCTAGAAGGTTGGGACTAAGAGCATACTTTATGAAAATGAAGAACATGATAACTATTTTACTTTGTAATGGCTTGTACTATATACTCTTAAAGCGAGTCAAATGATTATGATACTAGGCTGAAGGACTTTTGAGAAGGCCTAGTAAACCCTAGTGGTTCGGGATTAGCTACCTCGTTCCTATTCAGGGGCGCGCGCAAAACATGAAGTACAAGCCGGGCCCTAATGATTATGCTATGTTTAAGTATTATGTTTATATGTTTTTAAAAGAACCTTCTTATGAAGTTAACATGCTTAGAAGTTTAACATGCTTAAATGCTTACCATACTTGAATGTGATATATTCTATTACCTTTTCATGATATCCGGTTTTGTGAGTAGGACAGGGTCTTACTAAGCTATTGCTTATCGTTTAGTGTTTCTCCTTATGCTACAGATAAAGGACGCTAAACTATGGAGGCTGCGGGAGAAGGGCAAGTGTGTGTATGTGATAGTGCTGGTGGATAAAAAGGATCTTGCTCTTAGTTGCTTCAAGTTTTGGAACTTGTCATGTTAAACCCATGTTATGCTCTTCTTTTTATATACATGCTATGTTTAAAGATGAATACTTGATGTCCATGCTAGATTAAATAAAAAAATAATAATTATGCTTCCGCTACATGAACCTTGCATGCTTTAATGTTACATGTGGCCATGCATAGATTAGAAAGAAAAATATGAATGCATACGTGTAGTTGTAATGTATGAAAATTAAAGTAGCACCGCCGAATCCCTAGGGGATTAAGGGTGGGCGTTACAACGGTTGTCCGTAAGGTGGACGATCCCAATCCGTCGATGGATGACTCCCTGGAAGACCTCCGGCTTGCTCGTGTAGCTCCTTGTGGGTGGAGAAACCTCGCCACAATCCGGACAACACTCCTGAGCACAAAGATGACTAATGTCATTCCCCAAGATCGAGGAGTCACTGATCTAATAGAAAATCAGACAACACCTCCCCTGTCCGGCGGACAATTTACACATACATACAATATCTATGACACAACCACGCAGTTTATATGGGCCTCAGGCCTCAAATCCAAACCGAACAGCATATATATATGATAATATATTCATAGATCCAAACCACGAACTTACCTGAGCTGCCAGGGGGCAGTAACGAAGCAAAACCGCACACATAGTCCAACATAAGACTCAAAAGTACAATCTCATAAAGAAAGAGAAGTACTACAAGTCCACGAAAATCCAATGCAACGGAATTAAACATAATATGGTAAAAAAATAGAAAATAATGCATAAAAACCAAATCAGGTGTAGTAGCAAACACGGGACTAGCGACTCGGACCCTCCTGGCAGATATCAACCTGAAATCAAAAAGTATGACAATGGTGTGAGTCCATAAACTCAGCCAATACCCAGCAGATATGCATAGTACGTTATAATAACGATAAGGATCTACGTTGATATAGTCTACCCAGCAGATATGCTAAAGACACTGAATAAAGGTACATACCAGAATCCATCTATCCTCCAGAGGGTGAAATATAATCCCTATGGAACAAGTACAACATATAATCCAAGGTAAACAAGTCTCTAGTATATACATGTCAATCAAGTGCAGAAATCAAATGCAGCAAACAATGCACGATGCAAAATATGCACATGGTGTAATGATATGTGTCACCCCTGACACCAGTCAGATTATCGTCCACCTGTCATAAATGGACATCCGAAAGGGTGGAGTTATGACAACTGTAGGCACCCTGCTATCACTTGTAACGCCCGCTTTTTTTTTTTTTAGCGGTGTTACGTTAACATGCTTAGGGCATGTAGACATCATAAGGCAGCGGAATAACTTAACTTATACATGCCCTGTTAACATTCTTAACTTATTGACATGGGAACCTTAGCATATTAACTTTGAACTTAAGCATCATATCATGTCTCACATAACATCATATCATAAGGTCATAAGGTTCCATAAGTCATTATTCAAACATATAGTTTCCTGGGTCAAGTCACTACGACACACATGCGTTCTTGCCCTCCTGCTGCTTCCTTCATTGTCCCCTTGAATGATATGCAGTATAAGGAAAAAAGACTATAAGCACACAAGCTTAGTAAGACTCTTTCCTACTCACAAAACCATTCATCATTCATCATCTCATAATGAGCACATAAAACATTAACATACTTGGTGCTCTACTTAGAACATAACATCTTACGTCACTTGTCGTATACATAGCATGGCATGAACATAAACACAATAACATTCTAAGCATGGCATGATACATGACATAAACATAAACATCATAAACATTCTAAGCATGGCATAATTCATGGCATAATTCATAAACATAGTGAACATAATTGATGGCATAAATCATAATCATCGTGAACATTCTAAGCATGGCATAAACATAAACATCATAGACATTCTAAGCATGACATAATTCATGGCATAAATCATAAACATAGTTAACATTCTAAGCATGGCATAATTCATGGCATACACATAAACATCATAAACATTCTAAGCATGGCATAATTCATGGCATAAACATAAACATCATAGACATTCTAAGCATGACATAATTCATGGCATAAACATAAACATCATAAACATTCTATGCATGGCATAATTCATGGCATAAACATAAACATCATAAACATTCTAAGCATGGCATAATTCATGACATAAACATAAACATCATAACCATTCTAAGCATGGCATAATTCATGGCATAAACATAAACATCATAAACATTCTAAGCATGGCATAATTCATGGCATAAATCATAAACATAGTGAACTTTCTTTCATGGCATAGATCATTCATTCTCATGCATACTTCTTAACATGAAACATAAGCATAAAGTCTTATCATCATAGCATAATGCATAACATGAATGGATGCATGAGTGGAATCCATATACATAAGGGATGCTTAACTTTTAAAACATACTTTTAATTGCTTAAACATAATCATCATAACATCATTTGGGGTCCCCGGCTTGTACCACATACATACATCATAGCGCGCATCCCTAGCAAGTCCGAGGTCGCGAGCCCCAACCTACTAGGGTAAGGACAGCATAGTCGGTAGTCCCCGAATCGAGGCATTCTTAAGGTGCCCATCCCTGTTGCCCAGCTCCGATAGGGCCAGAACCGTGGACAGCTACGGTAGTCCAAAACCGGGGCATTCTTAAGGTGCCCATCCCTTGGACCCATACTTCGGTCCGGTACAAGCCCATACATAATGTAAAACACTTTTCATGTGTCATCATTCATCATTCATTCATAGTATATTTAACATAGCATAACTTGTTACGGCTCGGCCCGTCTACCGGCCCATTTACCGGTCCTCTCGACCGTCGTACCGTCAACCATCGACCGTGCCATTTAGCATATTTATGCCTTAAAGACATAAGCATCATCTTTCATTCATCATACTTGTCGTTCATCATCATTCATTCATCATACTTGTCATTCATCATACTTAACATCATAGCTGTGCCTTAAAGGCATGTACTTAACTTCATTCATAAGACATGGCATACATACATCTTATTCATAAATCATGGCATACATATGTATCATTCATAAGACATGGCATGTATCATTCTTATCATGAACATAAACATAACATACTTAACATGGCATCATTTTCATTCTTAAACATGACATCATTTTCATTCTTAAACATGGCATCATCCTCATTCTTAAACATAAACATAACATACTTAACATGGCATCATTCATATCATGAACCTAACATATCATAGCATCAGTTTATCGTGATCATAACCCTATCATTCTTATCATGGCATCATTCATATCCTGAACATAAACTTATCATACTTATCATGGCAACACATAAACATATACTTGATGTTAAAGGCTCAACCCTAACCCTTGGGTCCTTGAGGTTGGCCGAAACATATGGGGTCTCTAGGGTATCCCAAAAATTCCCAAAAATTGTATTAAACCTCTAGACATCATGAGAGTACATTAAACATCATGATTGGGATTTTTATCATCATTTTAGACCATTAAACATGGCGGCCGAAACCCTAGGGTGTCCTAGGGTGCTTGCTTAGGTTCCTTCATGTTGGCCGAAACCCTAGGGTATCCTAGGGTAGTCCAAAAATTCCCAAAAATTATACTTAACCTCTACACATCATAAGGGAACATTAAATAACATTATCAAGATTTTTGGCATAATTATAGACCTGTAAATCATGGTGGCCGAAACCCTTAAACTTAGGGTTCCTAGTTTTGTTTCTTTCATGTTGGCCGAAACCCTAGGGTGTCCTAGGGTACTCCAAAAATCCCCAAAAATTATACTTAACCTCTACAAATCATAAGGGGAACATTAAATAACATTATCATTATTTTTGGCATAATTATAGACCTGCAAATCACGGTGGCCGAAACCCATAAACTTAGGGTTCTTAGTTTTGTTTCTTTCATGTTGGCCGAAACCCTAGGGTGTCCTAGGGTACTCCAAAAATTCCCAAAAATTATAATTAACCTCTACACATCATAAGGGAACATTAAATAACATTATCATGATTTTTAGCATAATTATAGACCTGTAAATCATGGTGGCCGAAACCCTTAAACATGAGGGTCTTGGTTTTCTTTCCTTTCAACATCAAATTCGAAAACCAACCACTATATCATACTAAAAATCATAAAAATCAGAGGGAACTATTATACCACAGGTGATTGAGTCTTACCTTGGGTTTCTTGATTTTTTTTTGAATCTTGGAAGAGAAGGAAATGGTATGATCTTTGGACCCTTGAACACCCTTGTCCTTGTATCCTTGGAAGAGACTTTAGATCTAGGAGATGGGACCTTGGTGGAAGCTTTTCCAAGGGGAAAACCCTCTTCTTGGTGCTCAAAAAGAATGAGGGGAGGGAAATGCAAGTAATGGGAAGAAGAGGTAACTCCCAAAACCCCCCTTTAATAGCCCATTAAGGAGGCAAATGAAGAGTCTCTCCATGACTCTTCATCTTCTTCTTAATCTTAACTTATATCCACTTCATTTCCTCATAGAAATCCCTTGCTAGGTGAGTTGGTTAAGGCTTACATGGTTGTACAAGAGGTCCAAGGTTCAATCCTTGGCTCATGCACCTTTATTTTTATTTCATTTATTTTATTATTTTTATTTCCTAAATTCCGAAAATCCCCCTAAAATCACCCATAATTATGCCAATATTCCTAAATAAAATTTTTTTATATTTATATTAATTTTACCTAATTTATATTAATTTTACCTATTTAATACCCATTTTTGGAGCCCATTTAAAGCTCATTGGTACTTAGTTTTCTAAATTTAAATGAGAAAACATGAATTTTCTAGGCCTAAGTTCTCCTTAATATTTCTAGGTCCCTTGGAAAATTATTTAAACATGCTTAATATTTTAAGAAAATATTAAGAGAATTTTCCGGGTAGTTACATCACTGCTCCTGAGTGACCGAGTGGACAGGATGCTGGCGGAGGTCTCTCTCCTACCCCAAGCAATGGGGGAGTCTAGCTCTCATCTTCTCGTGTCTCAGGACGAGAAGGGATCCCTGGCTGCTACCACGCCCGGAAACCAGTCTCCAAATCGTGGTCGAACGGAGCAATACAGGGAAAATGCACACACCCTATGGTATCCACTACCCTTGAGTGGATGTGTGTGCATATCCTCATGTAACTGAGATGAGCTCAGACTACATAGGAGCCGATGATCGTCAGCATGCAATAATGCAAGGATGGTGCATGACCCAAACACATATACACCCACCAAGTCCTCAACTAACACCTCCGTGTGCTAGGTATAGGTCTGAATCCTATATCATGGAATACAAGTAACCTACTAGGTATTCTGAAAAGGTAACCAGTGATCTATCAATGTCAAAATGCAAGAGGGAACATATCTCTACATCTATGCGCATATATATATATATATATATATATATATATATATATATATATATATATATATATATATATATATATATAGCAACTTTTGAGACTGTATAGAGCTAAACGGGAGATAACCTCAAGGATAAGCAACATATAACAAATGCAGGTATACTAAGGCAGATATAACATACAATCTTACTGTTATCTATAACAAACCACGCATAGCAATATGACAATATCTATAAGATAATTCAAAGGGTACCCGCCTCAAAAGAAAAAGAAGCCCGTAAATGCAGAGAACACCCCATCCAGAAGTTCAAAAGCAAATCATTCAATCCTGTATCAAAGGATATAATTTTAGTTATTTACAATAAATGACAACTAGTTAAACCACGTATCATACTTAATTAGAATTGCTCTAATTATATTTAACCCTTCTTGCTCAAAATGAGGCCTCTCCCTTATTGGTTAGGTTAAGACCTTAACCAACCTTAGACATTTCACCATTATGCTAGTTTTGGTTAAGCTAACCTCAAATCATCCATGATCAAACTCACAGCACCCCTCAAAGCTCACGACACTCCAATTCACTACTTGGAATTGACCCACCTCTTTTCATCAACCAACCCATTACACAAAAGAACTCATAACCAAGAACAGATCCAAAACAACCCCAAATACAAATACTCAACTCCAAGCGTGATCTAATCTGACCACTGAACTCACAGAACTTGTTTCAACAAAGCTCACATTTAACCTCCATATTCATAATAAGAACCCATCTCCACCAACCAATCGGAACCAAAATTAAGCATAATGAAACTCCACAAAATAGGATCCTCAACAAAACCAAAACAATCCCAGTTGTTCTCGATCAGACTACACAAATTCAGCATGTTACAATGAATCAAACTCCAAACTCGATACCAAAAAAAAACATCTCTTACTTAGATCAATGGATTCGGCTTCCACTAACAAAGTAGCCCCTCGGCAACATTCCCTAATCCCTACCCTATTCCTCAACACGGGAAAACTCACAAAGAACAAATCCGACTGGAGTTAGTTCTCTAAAAAGGAACAAGATCAATGTCCTATGAACCTTACCTGAGATCGAAAATCACTGCTCCTTCCTGGCTCAAATCCAGCGATCCAACGCTCGGTTGCTTGGCTGCGGTGATTGATGAGTCGGTGCTGTAGCTATGGCACGCGTGAAGGGGAGGAAGGAGAGGTCGTGTGTGGCTGTGGCTAGGGCACGCGGGGGAGAAGAGAACGAAGGGGGAAGGGGCGGCGCGTCTGCGGCTAGGGCACACGGAGGGGAGGAAGAAAAAGATCGGGCTGTGGCTTTGGCTGCGGGCGAGAAGAAACGAGGAGAAAAGGAAATTATAAAGGGATGGGACTTTTACGAAAAAGTCCCTCCATTTTCTCAAATTCACACTCTGCCCTTAAGGTAAGGATTTTATCCCTTTAACCCTCCCATATATTATAATTCACCTCTATAAATCCCTAAGGTTAGACTATTTACCCTTTTGTAATTTAAGAGTTTACCTGTAAACCCTTGATAAGTTTTAAGTTTTTTTTACAATAAAGCCCCTTAGGCTCCTCCCGTAGGGCCGGAAACCCTAGACTCTATCCGGAAAAGTCCCGAAAAATTTTTTGGTCCGAATTGCCATATTTTACAACTAATTGGCCTTTAACCAAAGCCAATTTTGTCAAGAACTCTCAGCTAAAACAGAGCCCCTTTAAATAGTGCTCTAGGCTAAAATGACCGTTACTAGTCGACTGGTCCATCACTAGTCGACTGGTTCCACTTGGATTCGAACGTTACAACCCAACGTTTGAATACCAGTCGACTTCCCTAAGGTCGACTGCCATAAGAGCAGTCGACTGATCTTTCTGTGGACTTCATCAGTCGACTGCCCAAGTACTAGTCGACTGGACCACTCCTAAACTTAAGGTTTCCCCTTCTCGTGTACATTTCCCTCAGCACTCAAATCCTAGGATTTCCCGTGTACACTTCACTGAGCACTCGAACCCTCATGACTCAGTTGACTCTTTATCCAGCAGCCTCAATTTGTTCCCTTCAAGCCCTCTTCGACTTTGGCTCTCGTCCCTCGAATGCATGCAAGCCCACTGCCTGTCTCCCATGCCATCCTTCACGTATGCCTCGAAGTCCGCTTCTCTCGGCTCCTCGTCCCTGCTTTGACCACGGTCCCTCAGATACATGCAAGTCCACGACTTGTCTCCCATGCCATCCTTCACCGGTCTCGAAGCCGTCTAGCTAAGTCCATGTGTATCCTGCAAAACCTGCACACTCACATACACATATCAAATACAAGGGTGAACCTAACTTAAACCCTTTGCCCAAACATCAAAACACATGGTCACTCCAGACCATAGATTTCCCCAACAAAGTTGAGTATAAAATTTGAACAACGAAAATGAACAATGCCGACAACATCGAAAAGGATTGTAGACTATCTTGAATGGTGTGTCGATGATCTTGATCGTTTGCGGCGTGGACGAACTCGAGCACAGAAGAGTTCTGATGAGCATTGTCATGCTTGAGTTGTGAGAAAGCTTCTTTGCGTTCGAATTAGTTGATTCTGGAAAGCAAGGGGTGAAGCCACTTTTATATAGGGTTCTCGGGCACCTAATGCTTATTGGGCACCTGACACGTGTCGTGGATCCGGCGGGTCCCTATCCACAGACTCAACCAAACTCCCATCTCTTGTTCTTGGGTGCCTAGGTTCCCTGGGGCACCTGATGGCTCACGGGTGCCTGAGTTGCTGATGTGGCAACCTGCCAGCTCAGCAAAACTCCCCGGTCGAAAACAGCCATGTGGGGCGCCTGATACCTATCAGTCGCCTGGCTTCCTAGGCGCCTGACTCCTCTCAGGCACCTGGGATGTAGTGGTAAAACCTCTTAACTCCTGCACCCAGGGTTAGTCCAAAAACAATATATAATATGAATAATTGAAATAAATCATAGCCAGAGCTATCTTGGTTCTGACTTTGGATTTCAAAATGAAACCCTAGGTCCAACCGACGCCTACTGTTTCCTCTTCTAGGGAACACTTCCTCACCTACTCCTCTCAGGAGAAGTTACGTTTTGACAACTGGCTCGTCCAGTTGGACTTTTGCTCAGCCTCCGAGACTGTTGGATCTCGAGACGTTCGTTCCTCGACCCGCCTCTACTTCTGTCTGCAACTCTCGCTTGGCAAAGACTTCTGCCCAATCTTCCAGATCAGGACTTCGTTGCCCAGGCCACCACTAGGACTTCTTGCCCATCCCTTGGCCAGGTCTTCTTTCCCAGTCCTTGACCCGGACTTCTTGCTCAACCCTGCAGGTCAAGACATCGTGCCTAGGCGAACTAGGACTTTCCTGCACGCTTGGTAGATTCATTAGACAACAACACATACTTAACTTTGAACCCTTTGCCATTATCAAAACTAGGTTCGATATGGTGCTTCCGACACCAACAATCTCCCCCTTTTGATTTATGGCAATACCGTTCAAAAGTAAAGTTAAAAAAATAGAGAAAACATAATAACTATGTACTAGATCAGAATGAACAGGTAGATTTTCTATCTCCCCCTTAATTAGTTCTCTCCTTGTTTTTCTTTGGAATTTTATTTTTGAAAAATTTGGCAAAAATTTGAAACATTGCATAAGGATTTATTTTAATTTGAACATCTCCCCCAGAAACATTTGAAAATATGCAATTTTTGAAAAAAAATTCCAAAAAGATTTTGAAAAACTTTCAGAAAAACAAGTTTTAAAAAATAGAATTTTCTGAATCGAATTTATTTTTCTAAAAGTAGCTTTTCAAAAAAGAGTTTGAGTATCAAACAAATAATCTTAACTTAACATGATTTTTGAAGAATAATTTTCAAAATAATTTTGAGACTTGATTTTTTCAGACATTAATTTTGAACTTTGATTTTTTCGAAACCAAGGAAAAAATTACTTGACTTAGAAAAATTATTAAATTGAAAACAAATATCTTAACTTGGAAAAAAAATTTTAACTTGGGAAAAAAATTGTAACTTGACTTTGAAAAAAAAATTAAATTTTTAACTTGCCTTTTTTTTCTCTCCCCCTTTGCCATATATAAAAAAAATAAAAATATTTGCATGAAAAAATAATTTAACATATCAGAGCCTACTTGATTGTATCAGAGCCTATTTGATATAAAAATGATGAAGGCAACTACAGAAAGTAATTAATCCAAGTTTGACTCAAGTGACAAATTGTGAACCCAGTTAACATCCTATTGAGTCCAAGCATGAAAAAATCTTTTCATAAAGAAAATAACCAAATTAAACTCTTTCGGTCCCTGTTCAACCTAGTTAGCTACTTACTAACTATTATATAACAGCAACTTTCATTAGGGTTAGTCATGTTAAGTAGTCTGATCAAGTTAAACTGTCTAAGCTTGAATACATAACTTGATTACTGTTCAAATGTATTTATCGCCCCAACTACTCTTGATGCACTAACTTAAAGGATCCCGAGTTAAGGCATAGACCTAAGCATCTCAACCCAATATAGGTTATCAATCAAAGTACGCTAATGTACTTGTGAGATGCTGGCCTCTAGATCTATAGGAGCATGCAATTCTAGGGTTAAGTCGTAGGCTAAGTCTAGTGCGTAAAAAATTCCTAGTTTTGAATGGGGTATTTTTTAGAAAAATATAAGTTGGAAAAACATTTTAAAGATCAAAACTTAGTTGAAAAATAAGAAATGATTTTTTAAAAAATTTGAAAAATTAAAGAAAGCAGTCCTATTCTACTAAGCACATGATAATCAATGTGGAGTGCATAAAATTAAAGTGGATAATTAAGTCACTTTTATAAACAAGGAAGGTTAGAAAGAAACAAGGAAGGTCAGAAAGTAAATCCCTAGTACAATATCTATGAAGACGAGCCCGGATGCCAAGAGGGGCCAGGGTACCACGACCGAAACATCGACATCCTCTCCTCGTGTCATGCTTGGTCTGCTGAGAGCCTCTCATCATGTCGAGCCTGGTTTGCAACAACCTCTCATCATGTTGGGTCTGAAGGGCGTCCATGTGTTCGACGTGATGAGCCTCCATCTCCTCTCGAAGACTACGAACCTCCATCTCTATCTGTGTATGGCACTGGTCCGTAGTCATCGGAGGGGGTGGAGGAGACTCTCTCAGCTACTCCTCGATCTCGGTGGCGAGATTTGCTACATCAACTTCCACCTCGCCGTCTGAGTCGATCTGGGGTGGAGCACCTCATCGTCTCCAAGATAACACCCCGGTGGCCGAAATATCAACCACGGCTAGGGAAAAGTTCCTAACTCCTAGTTCATCAAACACAGTCATCATGATGATCTCTCCGGTAGTAACATCACGATCATAATGATGAAAAAGTGCGGTCAGGATGTGGCAGTAGGGGGTCCACACTCTAGAGTGAGTGGAGATGGTAGACGCATAGATGATCGTCTGGAACATATGTAGACCAATGTCTATGTCCAGATGATGGATCATCACGTAAAGAAGGAATGAGTGAAAGGGACGCATAATTGCTACATCCCGCAAAGTCAGGGGAAGAATGAAGTGGACCAGCACTAGATAAAGGGCATAGTCCTCGATGCGTAGATCCACGGATCGAAAATTCTGAACCGTTGGATCACTCTCACGTCTAAAAAAATACGAGTGGAGAAGATCAAGGGTAATGTGAGTGTAAGGGGTGGGAAAGTGAAGATTTTTAGGAGGATAACAAGAGAAGGTGGACTAAGTGGGTCGTAGTCCAAGAAATATAGTAAATAAAGAAGGAGAAATGGTATGTGGAAGGGTCTGAATACAAGTATGGTAGCAGAAATCATCAACTTTGACCAAGTTGTTATAAAACTCGGCACACAAAGTTGCGTTAATAGAATGAGTACAATATACTACTCCTTCTAGTTGGTAGAATCAGGGTGCATAGAGTAGTGAGATCTATGGGCTTCTTCAAGAATCTTCTTTCTCAACACTTCACTGTTGGGAACACATAAACAGTCACCATAATAGAGTATCCCACTATCAGATACTCTAAACTCTTTACATTTTTCCTTCTTGTATTTTTTGCTTAATCTTTTGAATATCAGAATCTTGATCTTGCTTTTTCTGTATATCCTCAAGCAGAGTTGACTCTAGTGTTAATACTGAGAGTTGCCCATATATGATCTCAACTCCATAATCTGCTATCTCTTTCTGCAATGGTGGTGACAATGATGACAGCGACATCAAAGTTGTGCAAGTCTTTCTATTTAGCGCATCAGCGACTTTATTTGCCTTACCAAGGTAGTAGAGGATTTCATAGTCATAATCTTGGACTAACTCCAGCCAGCTTCGCTGTCTCATATTAGGTCCTTCTGAGTGAAAAAATATCTCAAACTATGGTGATTTGTGTAAATCTTTCACCTGATTCCATACAGATAATGTCTCCACATTTTGAGAGTGAAGACTATTGTGGCTAACTCAAGATCATGAGTAGGGTAGTTCTTTTCATAATCCTTGAGTTGCCAAGAGGCATAAGCAATGACCTTGCCTTCTTGCATGAGTACAACTCCAAGTCCAAGCTTTGATGCATCACTGTATATATCAAAGGTTCTATCACTTTCTGGAACTGTAAGAATGGGAGCACTTGTCAATCTTTTCTTCAACTCTATAAAACTCCGCTCACAATCCTCAGTCCATTCATACTTCTTATTCTTTCGGGTAAGTGCTATTAGTGGAGAAGCTATCTTTGAAATGTCCTCCACAAATCTTCTGTAATACCCTGCTAAACCTAGAAAGCTTCTGATCTCACTAGCATTCTTTGGTCGACTACAAATACTAACTGCTTCAATCTTTGCTGGGTCAACCATAATACCTTCCTTGGAAATGATGTGGCCTAGAAAAGCCACTTGGTCAAGCCAGAATTCACATTTGGAAAACATGACATATAATTTCTTCTACTGTTAGGTCTTCAATACTACACTCAGATGTTTGTCATGTTCTTTATGAGACTTTGAATAAACTAGGATATCATCAATGAAAACTATGACGAACTTATCAAAAAACTCCTTGAATACTTGATTCATTAGATCCATGAACATTGGTGGGGCATTTATCACTTCAAAGGGCATGACTACAAACTCGTAGTGTCCATACCGTGTTCGGAAAGTATTTCTCGACACATCACTCTCCTTGACTTTGAGTTGATGGTGTTAGTAATATGAGCGAAGTGTCCTAAGACAATCGCCTTATAATTGTAATCATTTACTTTAATAAATGAATATTCACTATTTGAGTATACATGTTCGTGTATTTGATTGAGATCTTAAACTCATTTACTGAATGTCTGCAATACAATTCACAGCATGAGAGAATTTGTGATGAATTCACAACTAGTGATTATCTCTACATGTGCAATTGTGAAGTATTGAAATTGTCCCTAGTCGATGAATTGATAAATACGGACACTATCAATTCTGTTGAGACTAGCATGGGTTATTCTCTAATCAGCTGATTCTCACTGGCTGGTGACATTGGGATGTCCGGAGATAAACATGAATGCTAGTTAAGGGAACTAGTTCATTGGAGTGACTAGCTGTAAAACTTCATATGGTAATCTACATATAGATATGTCAATGAAGTTCTTACTGCAGCTTAAGTGCGATGTTCCTTTGACTTGCGGTGTTCAAGTCATCTTGGTCATGAAGACTTATACTTTGACATCTTAAGCAAGCATCTCCAAGGAGGTGTGGACCCAGGATGATTGGGTATAAGCCGAAGTGCCCGAAGATGTTTGAACAGCCTACAAAGGATTCACCACTCCTTGCGAGGGGATGTATACCCAAGGCCTATCGTCGGATTGTTACTCAAAGCCTCTGGCCAGAGCATGACATGTTCAGAGTATGAGTCTCTGAAAGACATGAGAGTAATTAGAATCCGTTGGACGAGAAAGACATTACTTGGGCTAGGTGTGACGTAGTCAGCCTAGTGGGGACTGACACACATAGACCGTGTCCTGAACCAAGTGGGTATAAGATGGTGAAGGGAATGAGGCACGATTCATTAGAGCTGCTGAAGGGTTTCAGAATTATTTCTGAGGTCAACCGTTGATCTTTCGATTAATTGGGGATCATGATGTACTACTAGGTGCCACTCATGATCGTTCTATAATTGGTTAATTATAGACGGCCAACATAAATCGAAAGCCTATTTAGTCACACGCACTACGAGTAATCCGAGGGATTTAAAACGAGTTGAAAATTGGATTTTCCGATCAAGAGAGATAAGTCGAATCTGAATTTTTCAGAGACGCATCGGAAGCATAAAATGGCTAAGTCTTTTGAAGACTTATTGGACGAATTAAATGAGTTTAATTCGTACGGTTACGGCATTGGTTTGGCCGGCCAAAGAGGGTCCCCACCCTCTTTGGTTTGGCCGGCCACAATAAGAGGGAGAACCAAATTGTTTGGTTCAAATTATAAAATAAACCGCGCGTGGTTTGTTTTATAAAATTATGGATAAAGAAATTTATATAAAGAAATTTATATAAAGAGATTTATTTTCATGGAAATTAAAATAAACCTTGGATTGGTTTATTTTATTTTATAAATCAATAATGGATTGATTTACCATGATAAAGAAATTTATAGAAATTTATTCTTTTATGGAAATTAAAATGAACCATGGATTGGTTTATTTTATTTTATAAAATCAATTATGAATTGATTTTTCCATGATAAGAAAAATTTATAAGATAAATTTCTTGTAAAATTTATTCCATAATAAAAGGGGAGACATGGTTGTTTTTATTATAAATTAAGTTATAATAAAAACTTGGCATAACGGAATAATTCATAAGAAATTTATAAGATAAATTTCTTGTAAAATTTATTCCATAATAAAAGGGGAGACATGGTTGTTTTTATTATAAATTAAGTTATAATAAAAACTTGGCTAACGGAATAATTCATAGAAAAATTTATAAGATAAATTTCTTATGAAAAATTTATTCCGTTAAAAAGGAGACTTGGCGATAAAGAGGCTACTATATAAAGGTGCAAAGGCAAGGCTTGGAAATTAATTCAAGTGATCAAGGATTCTTGCCTAGCCTCTTTTCCTCTCCTTCTCTCCCTCTCCCTCCTCAAGTGGGCGCCGGCCCTAGAAGGGCTTCTTGTTGCCGTGAGCCACCTCCACCAAGAAGAAGCCGAAGAAGAAGAAGAAGCGGATCGCGACTCCTTCCTTCCTCCCGGAATACGGATTCCGTTCTTCGTTTGGTGGTTAGCTTTCATCTCTCTCTCTTGATATTCTTGTCGTGCCTTTGGAGAATCTAGTAGTTCTTGTCGGCACGAAACTCGTGGCTTTGCGAAGTCATCCCGAAGAGAACTCGGCGTGGACGCGAATAGAGGCGGAGCTTCCAAGGGACGCTACGGTTGGATCTCGTCCCTTACTTCAAGTTACGCGAGGTATCAAGTAAATTAGTTTACTTTCTGCAAAATTTTAATTTATGATCATGTCTACACAATATAAGGTTGCATGCTAGATACGTGGTTAAAATAATTTGAGAAATTATTTATGCTAAATCTTCCGCTGCACGTAATTAAATTTTAAAATTACGAACCCGTATCCATGTCAACATGCACCCGGTCCCAACAGTGGTATCAGAGCCGGTTAGTGTTCGACATAATCATATAATTGTTTTGCGGAAAACTTTGTCATGATCTCAATTTTGGAAAATTTTCCAATTATGGAAACTTTCCAATTATGATAAATTTTAGATTTAGGAATTTCAAAGTTTGGAAATCCTCATGAAATTTCGCAAACTTTTGAAATATCCTAGTTTCTGAAATTTTATGATAATTGTGAAAACTTCCCATTTTTGGAAACTTTCTAATTTTGGAAATTTCCTATTTTGGAAATTTTCCAATTTTAGAAATATGTAAGTTTTCTTTGTACCAGAAACTTACAATTATTCTGAAAACCTATTATGAAATCTCGCAATTTTGGGCACTTTCTTTCAAGAAAGTCTAGACAAATTTATGGATTGTTAATTGACAATTAAATTCGAATTGGTTTTAAATTATTAACAAAATTCTTTATTTTGGATTGAGCCTCGGGGAGCCGTCCAATTTAAAGTTAGTTGTTGTAATTTAATTTCCTATTTTGAATAAAATTGTCATGTTTAATTTGGTTACGCCTCGGGGAGCGGACCAAATTAGATTTACAACAAATTCCTTTTTTTTGGGTATCTGAGCCTCGGGGAGCCACCCAAAGAAAATAATTTGTTGAAATTAATAGATCCATAAATAAAATATGTAATCAAATCTTGGAAATTTTGAGGTGATTCTCAAACGATAATTTCCTTATTTGATTTAAGAGGTGATGCTCTTACATATTGTTGTCTCCAAAATTAATTAGGAAAATGGTTTCCTATAGAGTTTTCTTAAAAGAGATTTTCATGAAAATAATATGTGGTTGAATTAAGGGAATCTGTCTCTTAATTTAATAAGATTTGATTTAGAGAAATCAAAGTCTTAAACATATTATTTCCGAAATTGATTATGACAATTTAGGAAATTGTTTCCCAAAACAATTCCTTAAATAAAGTATGAAATTAGAATTAGGAAATCCGGTTCCTAATTCAATTAATGAGACTTGATAAATTAAGTCACATACATACTTTATTAAGGAAATCGTTAGTACATGACATAATTATATGTCATGAATGTGCTTAGAAAAGAAAGGATGAGACCCAAAACCCCTTACAAAATATTAAGGCCAACACCTTCCATTAATATGGTTAGAACCGGAGTTTTGTTTCTCGTTTGGGTTGATGGACACATCCATGCCCGGCTTGAACCTCAACATGTTCAAACCATGGAATTAGTTTATGATTAATATAGTTGGAGTCAGAGGTCAATCCTTAGTTTTGGTTGTTGGACACATCCAAGCCTGACTAAACGGTTGAATGAGCTCCAACCATATTAAAACTATTTCTTGATTAATGGGTCAGCCTTAAGCTTGGAGCATCGATTTGTTGTGCCACAGCCAAGGTCGATGTAAAGAGAGGTGCAGTTGGGTGCTATGTATATTGTTGCATACTTGTTAATGAGTTAACAACCCAATGATTTATGCAAACATTCAATTAGTTGATAGCATAAAGTGATAGTTACATATATGTGATATGTAATCGGTATAATTACCTACCTTCATAGCTAAGAATAACTTGATGGCCACAGCCATGGTTGTTCTTATCTATGGTTGGATATCAACCTATTTGGAGATGTTCCTACGATCTCCCGAATTGATAAAAAGGGTTATTCAATTCGATAAATAAATAGGATTTAATTAATGTATGTTGATGCATTCTTTATCATTCTTCTCACATAAGCTCAATTTGTATTTCTAGGATAATCACTCGATCATGTCTTCTCTGAATTTGCGTTCCATTTTGGACACCAATAAGTTAACTAAGGACAAAAGGATTGAAAAGGCACCAAAAGGCACTTGCCATCACTGTGGCAAGGAGGGCCACTGGCGAAGAAACTGCAAGGTTTATCTTGAGTCCTTGAAGAAGAAGGCATCCGATGCCCCATCCTCTTCAGGCATCTTCGTTATTGAATGTCACTCTATTTCCTCGTACACCTGGGTACTTGATACTGGGTGTAGCTCACATATATGTAATGACATACAAGGGCTAAGGAATAGAAGAAGACTCGTCAAGGGAGAAGCGAATTTGCGAGTTGGAAATGGAGCAAAGATTGCTGCTATTGCCATCGGAACATATTTGCTAAAGCTCCCTACTGGACTTGTCTTAGAATTGGATAATTGTTATTTTGTTCCTTCGTTAATAAAGAACATTGTATCTATTTCATGCTTGAATGAAAAGGGTTATCATTTAACTTTTAGTAACAATTGTTGTTACATAACTTTAAATGGTGTTCTTTATGGGACCGGAACTTTGTGCAATGGTATCTACACGTTAGATTTATCCGGTGACGTTTTCAATATCGAAGTAAGCAACAAACGTGCTCGAATAGATAATCGAATAGACTCCTATACGTGGCATTGTCGTCTTGGCCATGTAAGTAAGAAACGCATGACCAAATTACACCGATGTGGAATTCTGGAATCATTTGAACCCGGTTCATTTGATACATGCGAATCATGCTTAAAAGGCAAGATGACCAAATTACCCTTTTCCGGAAAAGGTAATCCAGTGGGAGAATTGCTTGGTCTAATACATACTGATGTATGTGGACCAATGTCAACTCTTGCACAAGGAGGCTATAGCTACTTCATTACCTTTATCGATGATCACTCACGATTCGGGTATGTGTTCTTGATGAAACACAAATCTGAAGCTTTTGAGAAATTCAAAGAGTTCAGAAATGAAGTAGAGAAACAGCTTGGCAAAAGTATTAAGATACTTCGATCCGATCGGGGTGGTGAATACTTAAGTCAAGAGTTTCAAGATTATCTTAGGGACAATGGGATATTGTCTCAATGGACTCCGCCATATACACCACAGCATAATGGTGTATCTGAGAGGCGCAATCGAACCTTGATGGACATGGTTAGATCTATGATGAATCATGCAACTCTTCCAAAATCCTTTTGGGGCTATGCACTTAAGACAGCTGTTTACTTGCTAAACAGAGTCCCGACCAAGGTAGTCTCTACTACTCCATATGAGACGTGGAATAGTAAGAAACCTCACTTAACTCACCTTAAGATATGGGGTTGTCCTGCTTATGTGAAGCGGACTGTATCAGACAAATTGGATGCTAAGTCTGATAAATGTCTATTTATTGGATACCCTAAGGAAACAAAGGGTTACCAATTCTATCATCCCTTGGAACAAAAGGTGTTTGTTTCAAGGCATGCTGTATTTCTGGAAAAAGAATTTCTTTTACAAGAAAACAGTGGGAGTGGCATTGAACTTGATGAAGTTCAAGAAACTCCAATAGACATTACAGAGACACCTAGTCTAGACCCACAACCAATAACTCATAATGATGAGCTATCAGTTGAACCTAAAACAACACCACCTCTTCGAAGGTCTGATAGGACACGCAATATTCCAGAGAGATACGGATTTCTCATAAGTGAATCGAACGACGTGTTACTCATAAGCGATGACGAACCTATCAGTTATGAAGATGTTCTGAAAAGTTCAGAAAGGGACAAATGGCTTGAAGCCATGAAGTCGGAAATGGATTCCATGTACGAAAATCAAGTATGGGACTTGGTTAACCCACCTGAAGGGATTAAGCCCATAGGGTGCAAGTGGGTTTTCAAGAAGAAAACCGACATGGAAGGTAATGTTGTTACCTTTAAGGCTAGATTAGTGGCAAAAGGATATCGTCAGAAACAAGGAATTGATTATGACGAAACCTATTCGCCAGTAGCTATGCTTAAATCCATTCGGATGCTCCTAGCCATAGCAGCTCATTATGATTATGAGATATGGCAAATGGATGTGAAAACAGCTTTCCTTAATGGAAACCTGCTTGAGGATGTATACATGATACAACCTGAAGGTTTCACATCGGTTGATAAAACCAAAGTATGCAAGCTTCGACGATCCATATATGGACTGAAGCAAGCATCCAGGAGCTGGAACATCCGTTTTGATGAGACAATCAAAGAGTTTGATTTCTCACAAAATCCTGACGAACCTTGTGTGTACAAGAAGGTTAGTGGGAGTGCAGTCGTATTCCTAGTATTATATGTCGATGACATATTACTTATAGGAAACGATATATCAGTCTTACAGTCGGTTAAAATTTGGTTGTCCAAAACTTTCTCCATGAAAGACCTGGGAGAAGCAACCTATATCCTTGGGATTAGAATCTATAGAGATAGATCAAAACGGTTGCTTGGTCTTTCGCAGTCTACATATATAGACCGAGTGCTAAAAAGGTTTAGCATGTCGGAATCCAAGAAAGGTTACCTTCCCATCAGGCATGGGATCAACCTTTCAAAGTCTATGTGTCCGCGCACAGAAGACGAGAGGATTTGCATGAATAAGATTCCTTATGCATCCGCGATAGGATCTATCATGTATGCTATGTTATGTACTAGGCCCGATGTATCATATGCTCTGAGCGTCACGAGCAGATACCAGTCTGATCCAGGAATGGATCATTGGGCGGCTGTCAAGACAATCCTTAAGTACTTAAGAAGAACTAAGGATGTGTTCCTAATATATGGAGAAGGAGATATGGTAATACGTGGGTATACAGATGCCAGTTTCCAGACAGATAAGGATGACTCCAAATCTCAGTCTGGATACGTATTTACTTTGAATGGAGGCGCAATAAGTTGGAAGAGTTCCAAGCAAGACACTGTAGCGGATTCTACCACGGAAGCGGAATATATTGCGGCTTCGGAAGCAGCAAAAGAAGCAGTCTGGATCAAGAAGTTTGTCTCGGAACTTGGTGTGGTTCCAACCATTGATGAAGCAATACCGGTTTACTGCGACAACAATGGAGCTATTGCACAAGCAAAGGAACCAAGGTCTCATCAGCGATCCAAACACGTGCTTCGCCGCTATCATTTGATCAGAGAGATTATAAGTAGGAATGATATACAAATTGAGAAAATTCCCACTGAAAGGAATTTAGCGGATCCTTTAACTAAGGCCTTGCCTCAAAGCAAGTTTGAGGGTCATGTTAGAGCCTGTGGTATTGGATACCGTAGCGATTGGCAATAGGCCAAGTGGGAGTTTGTTAGTAATATGAGAGAAGTGTCCTAAGGCAATCGCCTTATAATTGTAATCATTTACTTTAATAAATGAATATTCACTATTTGAGTATACATGTTCGTGTATTTGATTGAGATCTTAAACTCATTTACTGAATGTCCGCAATACAATTCACAGCATGAGAGAATTTGTGATGAATTCACAACTAGTGATTATCTCTACATGTGCAATTGTGAAGTATTGAAATTGTCCCTAGTCGATGAATTGATAAATACGGACACTATCAATTCTGTTGAGACTAGCATGGGTTATTCTCTAATCAGCTGATTCTCACTGGCTGGTGACATTGGGATGTCCGGAGATAAACATGAATGCTAGTTAAGGGAACTAGTTCATTGGAGTGACTAGCTGTAAAACTTCATATGGTAATCTACATATAGATATGTCAATGAAGTTCTTACTGCAGCTTAAGTGCGATGTTCCTTTGACTTGCGGTGTTCAAGTCATCTTGGTCATGAAGACTTATACTTTGACATCTTAAGCAAGCATCTCCAAGGAGGTGTGGACCCAGGATGATTGGGTATAAGCCGAAGTGCCCGAAGATGTTTGAACAGCCTACAAAGGATTCACCACTCCTTGCGAGGGGATGTATACCCAAGGCCTATCGTCGGATTGTTACTCAAAGCCTCTGGCCAGAGCATGACATGTTCAGAGTATGAGTCTCTGAAAGACATGAGAGTAATTAGAATCCGTTGGACGAGAAAGACATTACTTGGGCTAGGTGTGACGTAGTCAGCCTAGTGGGGACTGACACACATAGACCGTGTCCTGAACCAAGTGGGTATAAGATGGTGAAGGGAATGAGGCACGATTCATTAGAGCTGCTGAAGGGTTTCAGAATTAATTCTGAGGTCAACCGTTGATCTTTCGATTAATTGGGGATCATGATGTACTACTAGGTGCCACTCATGATCGTTCTATAATTGGTTAATTATAGACGGCCAACATAAATCGAAAGCCTATTTAGTCACATGCACTACGAGTAATCCGAGGGATTTAAAACGAGTTGAAAATTGGATTTTCCGATCAAGAGAGATAAGTCGAATCTGAATTTTTCAGAGACGCATCGGAAGCATAAAATGGCTAAGTCTTTTGAAGACTTATTGGACGAATTAAATGAGTTTAATTCGTACGGTTACGGCATTGGTTTGGCCGGCCAAAGAGGGTCCCCACCCTCTTTGGTTTGGCCGGCCACAATAAGAGGGAGAACCAAATTGTTTGGTTCAAATTATAAAATAAACCGCGCGTGGTTTGTTTTATAAAATTATGGATAAAGAAATTTATATAAAGAAATTTATATAAAGAGATTTATTTTCATGGAAATTAAAATAAACCTTGGATTGGTTTATTTTATTTTATAAATCAATAATGGATTAATTTACCATGATAAAAAAATTTATTGAAATTTATTCTTTTAATGGAAATTAAAATGAACCATGGATTGGTTTATTTTATTTTATAAAATCAATTATCAATTGATTTTTCCATGATAAGAAAAATTTATAAGATAAATTTCTTGTAAAATTTATTCCATAATAAAAGGGGAGACATGGTTGTTTTTATTATAAATTAAGTTATAATAAAAACATGGCATAATGGAATAATTCATAAGAAATTTATAAGATAAATTTCTTGTAAAATTTATTCCATAATAAAAGGGGAGACATGGTTGTTTTTATTATAAATTAAGTTATAATAAAAACATGGCATAACGGAATAATTCATAGAAAAATTTATAAGATAAATTTCTTATAAAAAATGTATTCCGTTAAAAAGGAGACTTGGCGATAAAGAGGCTACTATATAAAGGTGCAAAGACAAGGCTTAGAAATTAATTCAAGTGATCAAGGATTCTTCCCTAGCCTCTTTTCCTCTTTTTCTCTCCCTCTCCCTCCTCAAGTGGGCGCCGGCCCTAGAAGGGCTTCTTGTTGTCGTGAGCCACCTCCACCAAGAAGAAGCCGAAGAAGAAGAAGAAGCGGATCGCGACTCCTTCCTTCCTCCCGGAATACGGATTTCGTTCTTCGTTTGGTGGTTAGCTTTCATCTCTCTCTTGATATTCTTGTCGTGCCTTTGGAGAATCTAGTAGTTCTTGTCGACACGAAACTCATGGCTTTGCGAAGTCATCCCGAAGAGAACTCGGCGTGGACGCGAATAGAGGCGGAGCTTCCAAGGGACGCTATGGTTGGATCTCGTCCCTTACTTCAAGTTACGTGAGGTATCAAGTAAATTAGTTTACTTTCTACAAAATTTTAATTTATGATCATGTCTACACAATATAAGGTTGCATGCTAGATACGTGATTAAAATAATTTTAGAAATTATTTATGCTAAACCTTCCGCTGCACGTAATTAAATTTTAAAATTACGAACCCGTATCAATGTCAACATGCACCCGGTCCCAACAGATGGTAACCTGACCGCATATCTATTTTGGAAAACATTGTTGCCCCTTTCAACTGATCAAACAAATCATCTATCCTTGGCAATGGATATCTGTTGTTGATGGTCACCTTATTCAGGGCTCGATAATCTATGCACATTCGCATAGATCCATCTTTCTTCTAGACGAACAATACGGGAGCCCCCTAGGGTGAATGACTAGGGCGGATGAAACCCTTATCGAGTAGCTATTGTAGTTGTTCTTGCAATTCCTTCAGTTCTGTTGGCGCCAGACGATAAGGTGCCTTTGAAATTGGGTTGGTTCCTAGAGCCAACTCAATTTCAAATTAAATTTCTCGGTTAGGAGGGAGTCCTGGTAAGTCTTCATGAAACACCTCCGAATTTCAAATTCAATTTCTCGGTTAAGAGGGAGTCCTTGCATCTACTACATATGCTAAATAACCAGAACATCCATTATCTAACATCTTGTGAGCTTATATGTAACGCCCGCCCTTCCCGTCCTACGATGTAGGCGAAAGGCGGCGCTACGCGAACATACAATACGCATATGGAGATCTTAATGCAACGGAATAATCTAAAACTTCCTACATATGCGTTTAAACCATGAAATTTAAAACTTGAATCATGTTGACTTCTCTTAGCTATCATTGTTAAACATGGTTACTTGGTAAACTTAGCATTGTCATAACATAAGACATAGCTATTAGTAGGAGCCCTAGAGCCAATTATATGATGATTGACTAGGGACATTTTGTATCATATTCTATTATTAATAAAGGCATGTTTGGTTATTATACTTACTTTGTATTTGTGTCAAATAACTAAGTATAATAATGTCCTTGGGTAGTAGGTTCTTATCTACATTATATCGATTAGTTGAATCGATAGTGAGATGATGTAGAGAACACTACTCTAAACTATTCCTAGTTAAGTATTAATATTCAAGGACAATATTAATACATGGAGACTAGCATGTAGGTCAACTGATGACTTGAGCTCACAAGTCATGGATATGTGATATCAAGTTGACACATGGGTATACATTGGAGAATGTGTACTGAATGACCCACCATGAGAAAGTTTCATAGATTGTCATATGAGTGTCATAAACTTTCTCATGTGACTATTGGTATGAATAGTCCTTAGACCTGAAATCACTATGGTTCCCTACATAAGGAGTTATGTACTTTGGTATCGTCAAACGTCACCCGTAACAGGGTGGACTATAAAGGCGATCACTGGGTATGTAATGAATTATGCGGAGGGATGTGAGTGATGTAGATGGGATCTATCCCTCCCATATGACGGGAGTGATATCTGTGGGCCCCTTGATCGAGTAGGACTGCTAAAACGTATGGTCATGCTCAATTGAGTCAATCTAAGATATTGATCTCAATTGTTTGAGTGAGTCTACTCGGGGATCAAGAAACACAAAGATTGATCGAGGATGACACGGTCTATGCCTCATTGGTCAATCTAGATATCGAGGATAGAAGGACAAGGTCATACATTGCCATAGTCACGGAGGTTAAGTCGGATCTCGACTTTCTTGTTACTTGGGTAGCATTGATGCATTGCTAGATGCCGCTCATTGCTTTTGTGTCTAAATTGGTTTAGACACATTGCCAAAGTTACGAGAGCCTATTGCGTCACACACTAAGGACACGATGCTTCGGAGATTAATTTATCTTGGTTTGGCAATGATTTAATCGGAATTGGATTAATTGAGTTAGACTCAAGTGAATCCAATTGGATTATGGATTGAGATCTAATTTGAGTTAAACTCATTTAGATTAGACTCAACCACATTTGGATAAAATATTAATTCATTAAAATGTTTAATGAATTAATAAGAGAGGAAGATGGAGAGTTTCTCACCATTAGAGAGTTACATGAAAAGTTAGAGAGTTACATTAAAATGTTTAATGAAGGGAAGTTTAAAAGGCAAAAACTCCTCTTGATATGAGTATAAAAGAGTTTGTCCCTTGTCATTTGGATGACAACTTCTCATTTTCTTTCCCCTCTTCCTTCTCTTCTCCATCTTGGCCGAAACCCACATCTTGGGTTCTTGGTGTTTTGTGAACTACCTCAAGTTGCTAGCACAACTAAGGTAGTTCTTCTCCG
>JAGFNQ010000376.1:52107-115843 GCA_024364735.1 Boesenbergia rotunda | reverse complement strand
ATGATGAGTCAGACGGATCTTCCTACTTCCTTCTGGGGTTTCGCTCTAGAGACAGCTCTTTTCACACTTAACCGAACTCCATCAAATGCTGTTATAAAGACACCATATACGATATGGACTGGGAAGAGTCCCACGATGTCTTTTATGAGGATTTGGGGTTGTGAGGCTTACGTTCGACGTCAAGTCTCAGATAAACTAGGACCCAAATCTGATAAGTGCTACTTTGTAGGATATCCCAAGGAAACAAAGGGATATTATTTTTACAATCCCACACAAGGCAAAGTATTTGTCGCTAGAAATGGTGTTTTTCTAGAAAAGGAGTTTATTTCTAGAAGGACTAGTGGGAGTAAAATCCATCTTGAAGAAGTTCAAGATGCAGATAGTACTGAGGCCTTAATGGATATTGAACAGGCACCACAAGATGTTGTGGATCATGAGGTTGTTACACAAGAAGTTGTGGAACAACAGGCTGTTCAAGTAGACCAACCTCCTCGCAGATCTGATAGGATACGTCCTCAGCCTGAGAGATACTCTTTTCTCTTGTCTGACCATGATGACGTGATGCTCATTGAGTTGAATGAGCCTACATCCTATCAAGAAGCTGTGATGAGCCCAGATTCTGAGAAATGGCTAGAAGCCATGAGGTCCGAAATGGAATCCATGTACACTAACCAGGTATGGACCTTGGTTGATCCACCTGAGGGGATTAAACCCATTGGGTGTAAGTGGGTCTTTAGAAGAAAGACTAACATGGATGGACTCATGCATACCTACAAAGGGCGATTGGTAGCTAAAGGTTTCAAGCAGATTCATGGTATCGACTATGATGAAACCTTTTCCCCAGTTGCGATGCTTAAGTCTATTCGGATCCTGCTTGCTATTGCAGCTTACCATGATTACGAGATCTGGCAGATGGATGTCAAAACCGCATTCCTAAATGGGAAACTACTTGAGGATGTGTACATGGCACAACCTAAGGGTTTTGTAGATCCAGAGCATGTTGGAAAGGTATGTAAGTTGCAAAGGTCCATTTACGGGCTAAAGCAAGCTTCTCGAAGCTGGAATCTTCGATTCGATGATGCAATCAAAGCGTTTGGTTTCATCAAGAATGAAGATGAACCCTGTGTCTACAAGAGGGTTAGTGGGAGCACAGTTATCTTACTGATCTTGTATGTAGATAACATACTCCTCATTGGGAATGATATCCCTTCACTACAGTTTGTGAAGACGTGGCTCGGGAATTATTTCTCAATGAAAGACTTAGGTGAAGCAGACTACATCCTAGGCATTAAGATCTATAGAGATAGATCTAAGAGATTGCTTGGCTTAAGTCAGAGTACATATGTTGACAAGGTGCTTAATTGTTTTGCCATGCAGAATTCCAAAAGGGGATTTCTGCCAATGTCACATGGTGTGAGTCTTTCGAAGACTCAATGTCCCTCTTCTAAGGAGGAGAGAGATCGTATGGATCAGATCCCTTATGCAACCGCTATAGGGTCTATCATGTACGCCATGCTATGTACTCGTCCAGATGTTTCGTATGCTTTGAGCATGACGAGCAGGTACCAGTCAGATCCAGGTGAATGTCACTGGACAGTTGTCAAGAATATTCTTAAGTACTTACGAAGGATGAAAGAATATTTCTTGATATTTGGAGGCGAAGAGGAGCTAGCTGTAAAGGGTTACAGTGACGCAAGCTTCCAAACAGACAGGGATGACTATAGATCGCAGTCAGGGTATGTATTTTGCCTGAATGGTGGCGCTGTGAGCTGGAAGAGTACGAAGCAGGACACAGTCGCAGATTCTACAACAGAGGCCGAGTATATTGCCGCGTCAGAGGCGGCAAAAGAGGCTGTTTGGATCCGGAAGTTCATTATAGAGCTTTGTGTGGTTCCTAGCATAGCAGACCCGATAGACCTCTATTGTGACAACAATGGGGCTATTGCGCAGGCTAAAGAACCTCGCTCCCATCAGTGGACCAAACACATACTACGGCGCTTTCATCTCATTCGAGAGATCATCAATAGAGGAGATGTGAGGATATGCAGAGTACACACTAATTCTAACATCGCAGATCCTTTAACCAAGGCTTTGGCACAAAAGAAGCATGATGGTCATACCAGGTCACTCGGTATTAGATACTACAGTGATTGGCACTAGTGCTAGTGGGAGATTGTTAGTAGGAGCCCTAGATCCAATTATATGATGATTGACTAGGGACATTTTGTATCATATTCTATTATTAATAAAGGCATGTTTGGTTATTATACTTACTTTGTATTTGTGCCAAATAACTAAGTATAAAAATGTCCTTGGGTAGTTGGTTCTTATATACATTATATCGATTGGTTGAATCGATAGTGAGATGATGTAGAGAACACTACTCTAAACTATTCCTAGTCAAGTATTAATATTCAAGGACAATATTAATACATGGAGACTAGCATGTAGGTCAACTGATGACTTGAGCTCACAAGTCATGGATATGTGATATCAAGTTGACACATGGGTATACATTGGAGAATGTGTACTGAATGACCCACCATGAGAAAGTTTCATAGATTGTCATATGAGTGTCATAAACTTTCTCATGTGACTATTGGTATGAATAGTCCTTAGACCTGAAATCACTACGGTTCCCTACATAAGGAGTTATGTACTTTGGTATCGTCAAACGTCACCCGTAACAGGGTGGACTATAAAGGCGATCACTGGGTATGTAATGAATTATGCGGAGGGATGTGAGTGATGTAGATGGGATCTATCCCTCCCATATGACGGGAGTGATATCTGTGGGCCCCTTGATCGAGTAGGACTGCTAAAACGTATGGTCATGCTCAATTGAGTCAATCTAAGATATTGATCTCAATTGTTTGAGTGAGTCTACTCGGGGATCAAGAAACACAAAGATTGATCGAGGATGACACGGTCTATGCCTCATTGGTCAATCTAGATATCGAGGATAGAAGGACAAGGTCATACATTGCCATAGTCACGGAGGTTAAGTCGGATCTCGACTTTCTTGTTACTTGGGTAGCATTGATGCATTGCTAGATGCCGCTCATTGCTTTTGTGTCTAAATTGGTTTAGACACATTGCCGACGTTACGAGAGCCTATTGGGTCACACACTAAGGACACGATGCTTCGGAGATTAATTTATCTTGGTTTGACAATGATTTAATCGGAATTGGATTAATTGAGTTAGACTCAAGTGAATCCAATTGGATTATGGATTGAGATCTAATTTGAGTTAAACTCATTTAGATTAGACTCAACCACATTTGGATGAAATATTAATTCATTAAAATGTTTAATGAATTAATAAGAGAGGAAGATGGAGAGTTTCTCACCATTAGAGAGTTACATGAAAAGTTAGAGAGTTACACTAACATGTTTAATGAAGGGAAGTTTAAAAGGCAAAAACTCCTCTTGATATGAGTATAAAAGAGTTTGTCCCTTGTCATTTGGATGACAACTTCTTATTTTCTTTCCCCTCTTCCTTCTCTTCTCCATCTTCGAAGAAACCCACATCTTGGATTCTTGGTGTTTCGTGAACTACCTCAAGTTGCTAGCACAACTAAGGTAGTTCTTCTCCGAAGTAGAGATATCGTGTTCGTGTGGATACGAATAGAGGCATGGACACTTGAACGTGTAAGAGATCCGGCGGTGCTTGGACGAGCGGGATAAACGTAAGGGCACGCTCCAAAGGTATATACTTTAGATAGATCTATTAGATAGATGATTTCGTACGAGTTTTTCTTTCACATGGATCGCTCAAGGGATCTTGTTTCCACTGCGTTTTTGTGTTTATGTCACCTGAAGATCCCAACAATAGCATGGGACACATAACATTCTTGAACATGCTTGCATTAAACATAACTTATCCTAACTTATTCTTGAACATGCTTGCATTAAACATATTGTTCTAAACGAACACATCATGATATAGAATGTTAACATCATAATTTAGCAATGATAATTATGACAATAAAGTACGATATAGAAATCTACATAAGTTGTTCATAAGCAACATAAGAAATAACATATTCCTAGTAAGTTGTTCTTAAGAAAAACCATCATAAAGTATAGCATGAAAACTAAGATGACCATGCAAAACATAAGACATATGACAATTATGAGTAATAGGATCTTTTTCTTTTTCTTTTGTCATGTCACAGCCACACACACACACTTGCCCCTCCTGCTGCTTCCCTTATCTTAGTATCCTCTTGCTTGATCTGCGGTATAAGAAAATAAAACTTATAAGTACATAGGCTTAGTAAAACCCTTTCCAACTCTCTAAAACTATACGTCACATATAGTCAATGGAAAGAGCATAACATAGAGAGTGTAACATAAAACAAAAGTATATCATGAGAAGGTATTCATAAAGCATTTGACATGAGGAGGCATATAGATGTACATGAAAACACATAATCATATGGAAGTGCTTAACATGTAATGAAAGTGCATATGACATAAGAAGTACTTGACATAAACATAAGCACATAACATAGTGACATAGAGAAGTTCTTGACATAAAACATAAGCATATAAAATACTTGACATAGAATAGATGCATAACATGAATCAATGCATGAATTAAATGCACATAATATAAGGATGCTTATTTGAAAATCATAATTGTAAGTACTTAAACATAAATCTCAACATCATGGGGGGCCCCGGCTTGTACCACATACATACATCCATCATTTGCACGCATCCCTAAGTAAATGTGAGATAGCTAGTCTCGACCTACTAGGGTACTAGGTTACCTTCAACCTAGGGACATCTATGGTAGTCCAGAACCGAGGCTTTCTAAGGAGCCCATCCCTGTTGGACAACTACGGTAGTCCCATAACCGGGGACAGCTACGGTAGTCCAGAACCGAGGCTTTCTAAGGAGCCCATCCCTGTTGGACAACTACGGTAGTCCCATAACCGGGACAGCTACGGTAGTCCCATCACCGAGGCTTTCATAAGGAGCCCATCCCTTGGACCTTACATGGGTCCGATACAAGCCCATCCATAAAGTAAAATAGCTTCACATGCTTCTTTTTAGATCATAAGAAATGCTCTTGGCATTCATCATTCATAGGACTTACGTAGCATATTTAAAGACATAAACATGATCTTAATACATGGAGCATGGTGTAAAGCATACTTAGCATTTCATCATTAATAGTTAATGCATAACATCATTATGCCTTAAAGGCACAAACATAGACTTGATTCATAAGGTATGTCATGCACACATCATTATGCCTTAGAGGCATGAACATCATCTTCATTCATCATCTTCATTTATAAGGCATGACATACATACATAATTATGCCTTAAGGCATAAACATCATCTTAGTTCATAAAGCTTGCATGATCATGGTACATAAGATAAGCATGCATAGATAAGTTTTTACATACATGGTATATATCACATAGCATACATGATCATGGTATCTATCATAAAGCATGCATGGGTAGGATCCATATGAACATGATACATATTACATAGGTTCATGACATTCAACATAAAACATGCGTAGATCTACATAACCATAATATACATATGTTCAAGGCATTTAACCTAATGCATGCATAATTCTACATAAACATGATGCATACTTCACAACACATGTGTTCATGGTATATAGTTTAAAACATTCATGAATAAAACCTACTAAAACATGGCGCATAACATAAGCATTCAAGGCTGTGATGCATAACACATAAAGTTAGGGTTTAGGCATCATAAAATTCATACAACATGCTTGAACATATATCCACATCATAATAAGCCATAAACAAGTACACTTGAAACCTTTGACTAACCCAAATCCTAAACTTGCTGCTTGGCCGAAAGTTGTAGATGGAAGTCCCATTATTCAAGCAACATGTGAGGTACCATAACTAAAGTAATGCCCATACAATACATACAATGCCATAGGAAGCCATTAGAACACATTATTGGGGCTAACCCTAATTCCTAGCCCTAAAGTAGGTCTTGGCCAAAACCCTAGAGAGGTCACAAGTACATGGAAAATTCATATAACTCACAATTAACATCCATTGTATCATAGGGAATCATAATAAGCATGCTTGGAGGTTTAGATCTAATCCTAACCATGAAAGGGGAGAGGGGCCGAAACTTCATAGGGCTTTTGGGTGCTACAAAAATTCCACAACTCACAATTTATTCTTATTTTATCATGAGAAAGCATTAGGAAGTATAAGTGAGGTTTTAACATCATCCCAAACCCTAAAAGGGTGCTTGGCTGAAACCCTAGCAAGCCCTAATCTCATGGTTTTCTCAACATAGAGCCCAAACAAAGTCTTAAATCATGAAAGGCAACATAAAAACTATTATACCACAGGTGAAGGAGTCTTACCTCTTGTTGTCTTGGTTATAAACCTTAAATAGAGAAAAAGTGAAGACCTTCTTGACCCTAGAACACCCCCTTGCCCTTGTAGCCTTGTAGAAAATCCTGGATCTTCAAGAGGGAGTCCTCTCGTGAAGTTTTCCAAGGGGAAAACCCCTTGGTGAGTCTCGGCAAGGAGGAGGCAAGGAGGAGGAAGAAGAGAGGAGAGGAAGAGCCTTGGTGGAAGAAAACAGGAGAAAGTAACTTAAGTGTCTCTTCACTCCTCATCCCCCTCTTTTATACTAAGTGAAGGGGCATGGTGCCTCTTCACATGGTGCCTCTTCAACTTCCTTTAGCCTCAACTAAATTCTTCATTCTTTCCCAATAGCACTTCCTTGATAGGTGAATTAGTTAGTACATACATGATGAGACTTTGCCTCTAATCTAGGTCCAAGGTTCAATCCTTGGTGCATACATTTTCTTTTTATTCCATTTACTCTTATTTTTGTCAAGGCCCACATAAGGGCCCACCAAGAGTCATGTTAATATTCCTAATTGGAACTCATTTCTATTTATGTTAAAATTCTACCCAAGGTCCACTAATAGTCATGGTACAAGAAGGGCCCTTGCAAGGACCATTAGTACTTAGCTTTTTAGTTCATATATGAAATCATGCTAAGGTTCATGCTAGTATTCATATGTTACTCAAGGATCCATATAGGCATGATCAATATTTTAAGGAAAAATATTGAGAGGATTTTACGAGCGTTACAATTCCCCATATCTCGTGAAAGTTCATCCTCGAACTTAGAATAGCTCCGGGTACTTGCGTCTCATCTCGTCCTCGCGTTCCCAGGTGGCTTCCTCGAACCGTTGACTTCGCCATAGGACCTTGACTAAGGGTACCTCCTTGTTCCTTAGCTTTTTGACTTCTCGATCAAGGATCTGGATAGGTCGGCATTCAAAACTTAGGTCCTCCTGAACTTGTACTGTCTGCAGCTCGATCACTTGATCTGCATTTGGAATACTGTAACGCCCGCTTTTTTTATTTTTTTTCCATAAAGCGGCATTACGCTAACATACGTAGGGGCATGTGAACATCGTAATGCAGCGGAATAATTTAAACTTACACATACATGCACCTAACTATCCTTTCTAACATAGTGACATGGGAACTTAGCATATTAACATCATACTTAACATCATGTCATAAAATCACATAAGTCATCCATTAGGCACCTAAGTAGCAAGTGTAAATTGTTCTTGACAACATCATTCTAGGTTTAACATATGGCTTGTAAGTATATCTTTCCTTGACCAAGTCACTACCACACACACCTTCTTGCCCCTCCTGCTGCTTCCTTATTGTCCTCTTGCTTGATCTGTGGTATAAGGAAAATGAGACTATAAGCACATAGGCTTAGTAAGACCCTTTCCTACTCACTAAAACCATTCGTCACTTAATCATAAGCACATGAAACATTAGCATGACTTGGTGCTTCACATAGAACATAAGCATATAAAATCATTTAGCATGACATAGTTCGTACATAGTACATGAGCATAAAATACACTTAACATGGCATGATACATGGCATAAATATAAATATAAATATACTTAACATGACATGATTCCTAACGTAAAACATGGGCATATTCTTAATATAAACATAAGCATAAAACATTTACTATCATGCATAATTCTTAACATAAAACATAGGCATAAAACATTTTCTATCATGGCATAATTCTTAACATAAAACATAAGCATATAACATTTTCTATCATGGTATAATGCATAACATGAATGAATGCATGAGTCAAATGTATATACATAAGGATGCTTAATTTTAAAATCATACTTTTAAATACTTAAACATAATCATCACATCATTGGGGTCCCCGGCTTGTACCACATACATACATCATATGCGCGCATCCCTAAGTAAATACGAGGTAGCTAGTCTCGACCTACTAGGGTAAGGACAACTACGGTAGTCCTAGAACCGGGGCGTTCTTAAGGTGCCCATCCCTATTGGACAGCTTCGGTAGTCCCAGAACCGTGGACAGCAAAGTCGGTAGCCCAGAACCGGGGCGTTCTTAAGGTGCCCATCCCTTGGACCCATACTTCGGTCCGGTACAAGCCCATTCGTAAAGTAAAATAACTTCACATGCTTCATCATTCATAGGACATTCATAGCATATTTAAACATTACATAACCTTGTTACATGAAGCATGACATAAAGCATACTTGACCTTTCATCGTTCATACTTAATGCATAGCATCGTTATGCCTTAAAGGCATGAGCATTATCTTCATTCATAAAACATGGCATGCTTATATAAAACATCATTCTTGTTCATAGTGCTTGCATGGTCATGATACATAAGGTAAGCATTGCATTGCATACATAAGCATAGTATCCATCACAAACATACATGGGTAGGACTCCTATAAACATGCTACATGCTATCATGGCATAGAACATAAGACATTCATGAACATACCCTATTAAGCATGACATCTAACATAACATACCAAACATGAAACATAACACTTAAGATTAGGGTTATAGGTAACGTAATTTCTACCACATGCTTGAACCTATATATGTATATATACATCATAATAAGCCATAAACAATCATTCTTGAAATCCTAACTCCACCTAAACCCCAATCAAGTTTCTTGGCCGAAACTTGTAAGGAAGGGGTTCTATCATTCAAGTGACATATAAGGTAGCATAAGAAAAGGGAAGACCATACATTACCTATAAGGCCATAGGAAGCTATTAGGGCTCATGATTAGGGTTAACCCTAACTCCTAGCCCTACTTCTTGGGGTTGGCCGAAACTTGCAAGGGCCATGGGTACATGGAAAAAAAATTCATAAAATTTCCAATTAATCATCTAACACCATCCATACCATATCATAGGAGCCATTGGAACCCATACTTGAAGTAAACCCTAACTCCTTGCCCCAAAAACCCATCTTGGCCGAAACTTGTAGGGTTACAAGGCCATGTGAAAATTCACATAAATCACCCTCAACCTCCCTTGTATCATAAGGATACACAAGATACATACTTGAAGGGTTAGATCCAACCCTAACCATGTAATCATGGTGTGGCCGAAACCCTACAGAGTCTTAGGGTACTCCAAAAATTCTTCAAATCCTATTTTATTCTTTATTCATCATAAGAAAACATTAGAAAGCATGAGTGAGATTTTTAACATCATTTTTGAACCCAAAAGCATGGTGGCCGAAAGTTATAGGGCCAAGTTCATAGTTTTCTCAACATAAAACCTAAACGAATCTTCATATTATGATAAACATCAAGGAGAACTATCATACCACAGGTGAGGGAGTCTTACCTTTCTTGATCTTGATTATAAACCTTGAATAGAGAAACCAAAAGAATTTTCCTTGACCTTGGACTACCCTTATCCCTTGTAGCCTTGTAGAAAAGCCTTTAGATCTTGGAGAAGAGGTCTCCTTGTGAGACT
Organism: Boesenbergia rotunda; assembly: GCA_024364735.1. NCBI lineage: Eukaryota > Viridiplantae > Streptophyta > Magnoliopsida > Zingiberales > Zingiberaceae > Boesenbergia > Boesenbergia rotunda. The sequence goes on along the minus strand of JAGFNQ010000376.1, from coordinate 105,977 downwards.
TTTCCAAAGGGAAACCCTCCTTGTAGGTTTCGGCTAGGAAGAGAAAGATGAGAAGAAGGAGTTTTGGAGGATGAAGAGACAAATGCTTAAGTGCTAAGGTGTCTCTTTCATTCCTCCCTCTTATATACTAGATGAAGGAAGCAAGTGAAGAGACAGGATGCTATGACTCTTCACTTCCCCTAGCCTCAACTAAAATCTACTTCATTCCTTCATAGCACTCCCTTGCTAGGTGAATTGGTTAGTACATGCATGATGGTATACTAGGTCCAAGGTTCAATCCTTTGTGCATGCACTTTATTTATTTTTATTTTTATTATTTTTTCTTAATTTTGAAAATTCCCCTAAGACTCACCCATAATCATGCTAATATTCCTAATTAAAACCCATTTATATTTATATTAAATTTTATCTAAAATCCACTAATAACCATGGTACTAGAAAAGCCCATATAAAGCCCATTAGTACTTAGCTTCTCAATTTAAATGGAAAAATCATGAATAACTAGGCTAAAATTCGTACTAATATCTCTAGGTTCCTCAAACACTATCTAGACATGATCAATATTTTAAAGAAAATATTGAGAAAATTTTTCGGGTCGTTACAAATACACTTCTTGAGCATCGACACATGGAGCACGTTATGAATAGCCGACATCTCTTGGGGCAGCTCCAGCTCATAAGCCACCATGCCGACTCTTTTCAGAATCAAGGACTACTAAAATGATATTCATCCCTAAATGATATCGTAATTCTTTATATCAAGGACTACTAAATCACCATAGAGTTCTCGGTTGGAAATCTAAATTGGCATAGCTCTTAGCCACTGAGTAGATACCATGACCTCTCTCGAAGGTAGGGTCGTTAAGAACTTATCATTCAGCATTTTTCATGGAATCCCTAGCTTCATAGAGAATGATATAGACACAAAAGAATGTGATGCAGCAATATCGAATAACCCACTCGATAAGATGAGTATTCGACCTGTGACCACGGTAGGAGAATTTGCCACCTCTTCCTTGGTGATGGCGAAAATTCTGGCGTTGGTCGGGACTGGTGAGGCTTACACTTCCTTGGTGCCACCTCTCCCTTGACTGATGTAGGGGTCATTCCAGTGCTGGCTGCATCTGGTGCAACAGTGTCGACTTTCCCCCGTACTGAATAAGCTGTGGTGGAGGCGGATTTGCTTTGGTATGGTAAGCCTTGGCCATATGCCCTTCTGCTCCACAGATATAGCACCCACTCATGCCTTGGCGACATTCTCCAGGGTGTGTCCTCCCACACTTTGGGCAAGGAGGATATTTGGGGTACTTGCTTGATGAGCTTCCTTTTGAGTTGCTTCCAGAAGTCTTCTGATCTCACTGCTTCCTTTTATTTGGGTTCCCCTTCCAGTTATGCGGGTTATCCTGGGACTTCTGGACTGCTACATGCTTCTGTTCCATCCTGGCGGCTTTTATATTGTTTAAGTAGTGCTCAGTGATCAAAGCACTGTAAGATCGTTGACGGTTGCTAAGGGGGGTGAATAGTAATTCTCGGTTTGTTCTCTACCTACGTTGTTAGTTCGCAAGTGGAAATACAATAAAAGCTAAACTAAAAAACAAACAACGCTAACAAACCTATTTACATGGTTCGGAGATGAAGACTCCTACTCCACGACAGTCCGTGAGGTGGACGATCCATCGATCCTTCGGCGGATCACTCCCCGGATGCCCTCCGACTAGCTCACGTGGCTCCTTCTGGGTGGAGAAACCTCGCCACAACCTTGAGTACACCATCCAAGCACTTATACCACTAATGAGATCTAACCAAGCTCATTTCGTCAAGAACTCCTAGTCCAAACTGAGTTCTCTTAAATAGAACTCTAGGCTGAAAAGTACTCGACCAGTCGACTACTCCCAGGGCAGTCGACTGGTCCCACTGAAAATCGACCGTTGCAATCCCAACGTTCGAATTTTCACCCTCTCACCAGCCACCTACCAGTCGACTGCTCCCAGAGCAGTCGACTGGTCTCGGGTCAGAAACCTTCTGTGAGTTTATGTGTTCGTTGGCAGTTGACTGTTATATCCCCAGTCAACTGCCCAGCTTACAAACGCACTCTTCCTCACTTCAACGACCCTCCTCCACGTGTACCTTCTGGTCCACTCCTTTGACTTGCCCCTTGAAGTCCTCATCCACCAGCTATCGTCCCTCAAATGCGCATGCAAGTCCTCGACTAGCCTCCATGCCACCCTTCACGTGTGCCCTTTTGAAGTTCACTGCCCGGCTTGCCCTTGGAGTCCTCCTCCCTTGGCTCTTGTCCCTTCATGACTTTATTGACTTCTCACCAGCAGCCCTGACTATTGCCTTCGCGCCCTTTTCGTCTTCGGCCCTTGTCCATCGGATGCACACAAGCCTCCAGCTTGTCTCCATACCATCCTTCACATATGCCTCGAAGTCCGTGCCCCTCGGCTCATCATCCCTGCTATACCAAGGTCCCTCGGGTGCACGCAAGCCTCCAGCTTGTCTCCATGCCACCCTTCACCGTACCGAAGTCGTCCAGCCATGTCAATATGTGTAAACCTACACATCCTGCACATACGTTGCCAAGACTCCATCTTAGACTTACACCACCAATGCACATGCAATGCAAACATGTATGGATCCTATCCCAAGGCATCCCCACACCTAACCCTCCAAGTTAGGATTTTTCACCAAAACAGACTTTTTAAAACCTATCCCAAGGCTCCCCCTACACTAGATTTACAATGACTTTTTAAGAACCTCTCCAAGGTTCCCCTTACGCCAAAAATGGAGCAACAATGCTCCCCCTTATTCCAAGATCCCCCTAAACCTAGGGTTTCTTGCAAAGGTGTATTTGGTTTCCCAAATTAAACCCAACACTTCTCCCCCTTTGCCTAACATCAAAAAGACTCCAACAATATCCCAATTATTGGATCTTTTAATCCCTAATGATCCTAAACATAGTGTACTAGCCCCTCATATACTTGTTTTACATCATTTGGAAACAAACCAGCTGTTGGATACCCAATTCAGCCAAGGCCAGTCGTCTGCCCCCCATGGCAGTCGACTGATACTCTAAAAATTAGCTTTTTGGCCAAATTTATAAATGCACCAGAAATTCCATAAATCTCCAAACTTTCCCAAATTTTTTGGAGAAGTTTTTGATACCCATACCTACTTGGGAAAAATGCATCCAACCATGTATCTATCACCATTCTCAAGTTTGACACAAAACCCAAAATTTTCTATGAAAATTAAGGCAAACAAGAGGCAACATCCTCCTTTACCTATGTGTCTCCCAATTTTCAATTTACCAAGGTTAAATTCTACCCAACTTAACACCATAAACTCAAGTTAAGTTCTACCCAACTTAACACCCAAGTTCTTCCCCCTTTGACACCATTAAAGGATTGCCCCATGTGACCTTACCCCTAGTGCCAAAAAGAACTCAACAAAATCCAAAAAAATCTAAATGTTTGCAAGCACATTTGTTAGGATATACCCTATCCTAGAAAAATATGGTTTCATGAAATGTATCAAATGTGCTTGACTTTTAATACATCCTCTAATTTTCTAAAAAGATGGTCATTTCGTATCAACTTGGAAATCTATCTGTAATTCCATGTGTTTACCAAGGCTCACCATTGTAATTTGACACATGGAATTGTCCTCAACTCTCTCCTTTTTATCTCCTAATCCTAGACACATATGGGAAACTTTCATATCCTTTCATTCATCAAGAGCTTATCATTTAGCATTATCCAATAGTAATTTATGATCTTTAAACCATATAATATCATTCATGACATAAACTCTCATAAGGTAACATGATCCTTTCCTATGCTTCCAATTTTGCACATTTTTATTCTGCAATATCCCTTTTCTGCTTATTCTTACGGATCAGTTGATTGCCCCCTAGGCAGTCGACTGCTAAAATGAACAGAATGTTCTCAGTGTTGAATTCACCTGGGTCAGCCGACTGCCCCCACGCCAGTCGACTGATACCTGAATTTCGGATTTTCAATCCAATTTCAGAAACGCCTAATTAATTCCACAAATCTCAAAAAAATTTGAACTTTTGTGGGGAGATTTGTGAAGCCTATATCTACTTGGAAAAAATATGTTTTCTAACAAATGTACTCTAGATCCCAAGATTGGCATGAAATTTCATTCTTCCTAAATTGTACCATTTAAACTCGTCCAAAAGTCCTAATTTAGGCCTCACCTTGATATATCTTCTAATTTCAGACCACAATACATTTCATGCACTGAATTATATGATATTTATCCATTAAACCCTAATTTTATCAAATATAATCCTATTTTCATCTTATTCACCATAAATCTCCTTTTTCAATGTGTCAATTCCCTAGGATTAAGACTTACCTTAGTCTTCCAACCCCTTTGGCACATTTCATCTAATTTCCTAGGAGAAAACCTCTTGAGATCCATTTACCATTGATCCCAAAGGCTCTTAGAGCTCCCCCTTGAGCTCTTAGCCCTAGCCACCTCCCTAGGTGACTCAATTCACACTAGACCACGTCGGTGTGCTCCCGGTGATTCTTAGCCTATAAAATGAACCCTCTTAACCTTAGATACCTTATCTTTGGTTAAATCATTTTCTTTTCCTTTGAATGACACCCCCTTGCCATTTTTGGACTTCTCCTTCTTGCCATAATTATATGCTTCCCTAGCATATTTCTTTTCCATGTCATTGGAGACATTAGACTGGTATCCCAACCCCGATCTATCATAGTTGGGTTTTAAACTACCCAACACCATATCTAAACCCTTAGATCCAACTGTGAATCTTTCTAGGGTCTTGTCTAGTTTATCAAGCCTTGCCCTCAAGGCTTGATTTTCCCTTTCTAGACTTTTAACCATAGTGTCCATATGTCCACTTTGGACATTCCTAGACCTACCCATCTTCCTAGGCATGTGTCTCCCCTTCTTGGGATTAATGCCTTGATCCTTAGGTCCTATGTGTTGGGTATAGCTTGGCGGGTTTCCCTAGAAAATACCTAGTCGATCCGAGAGACCTATCTATGCCTACAGATTAAAAAATTTAATCAGAATAGAGAGCCGTTTCTCATCGACCTTCTCGTGCTGTATCGAACGATCCAAATTGCAACTTAGCCAATTACCAAAATTGGCCATGCAATTTACTCAACCGTTCGAGCGCAGAAAAGGCGACGAGTTGATCGCCGGCATTTGTGTTTATGGTCGGGGTCCAATTAAGAATTTATTAAACATATTTTGCAAACAAAACTTTAAATTCTAACACATAAAATGACAAGGCATATTAACATGGCACATAAACGACATAAGGAAATGCAAAGGAGCGTATGGAAGGTCATACCTTTCCGATCACCTCGCAGTCTTCTACCTTATGTCCCTCCCTTCGCGGGCGTCATGTGGGTGATGATCTACCATGATCCGAGATCACCAAGAGCTCCAATCAACCATCTTCCCCAAACAGCCAAAATCCTAGCTCCTAGGGTTTTCTCCGTCGGCCACCCGCTCCCTCTTCCCTTGCGCCGCCGACCGCTGGAGCTGGCTCTAAGCCCTCCGACCAGCAAAAGTCCTTGTGAGGAAGGTGAAGAAGAAGAAGAAAGAGAAAAGCAACCTTCTTCCTAGCCTTAACAACCCTCAATCTTCTTCTTCCTCTCTTTTGCGCCGCCGCCGCAAGGTGACCCTTGCACCGCCTTCTCCCTCTTGCCGGCGCCTCCTCTGCCCTCCCCGAGCCTCACGCAAGGTAGAAGAGATTCCTACCTTGCTTCCTTGAGTCTCAGCCGGAGCTTGGTGGAGGAGGTGGAGAGAACCGAAGGGGAGAACCCTTCCTCTCTATTCGGCGCCGAGAGACCTAGGAGAGAAGGAGAGAAAGAAAAGAGAGAGGCTTTGGTGTTGGCTCTTAGGTTGATTAATTGGCTTGGTTTCTTGATCTCACAGGGTATTTATAGGGCTAAGGCAGGGACCAAGAGGAGGAGTTGGTTCTTGGCTCGCTAATGGATCCAAACCCGATCCATTAATTAAGATCCATTCCACTAAAGGATCTTAATTGAACTTACCTCACCAACCCCCATATTTTCATATGGGCTCCACATATTACAAGTCGTCCATCCCCCCGTGTTTAAGATGCACATGCACGTTAATTAATTAAATTACTGACAATTTAAATTATTTAACTTCTGGATCCTTGATTAGTACCACTCAACCTTATCAACGTGCCGGATCAAATCCACCTGCAGGGTTTGGCACGATGAACCTTTTGAGCTCATCAAGGGGCAATTATCATCCTGACTCACCAGGACACAGATTCCGTCAATAATTATCGGCACATCATATTATTAATATTATATCCCAACTTACCGGGTCTGTCGATCTAACAGAATAGATCTCGCCCTTTGATAAATCAAAATAATAATATATGGCCGATATTATTTCGGGATTAAGGTATCGTCCTCCATAATAGCAACTGAGGTCCTATCCAATTATTCAGTCAGTACAAATCGGATAACCTCTGGTTTCGGTCCTGCTCAATGTACTCATAGCACACTAGTGTAGTCCTATGGTCAAGACAAACCACACCTAACGACACTACAACCATCTTGATGGGTTGTCCAATTCCATCTAGGTTGTAAGCCTCTATTTATGCTAAGGCACTGATAACATGATCTTCTGTGTGACACCACACACCATGTTATCTACAATGCAAAGCAATGGGACTTCGTGTATGTACTATTATAAACAAACACCTAGTGTAGTGTGATTCTCTTTTCATAATAAAGATATTCATATAATAAAAGTCATGTCTTTCAATATACACATCTTACAATCTCCCACTTATACTTAAAGACACTACTGTTCTCCCATTGCCATACATCTGACTCTCATATCCTCCACATGCCTTTCAAAAGCTTTAGATGGAAGAGCTTTAATGAAACGATCTTCCACGTTGTCCTCCGATGCAATCTTGGCGACAACCACTTCTCCTTGCTTTACGATTTCTCGTATCAGGTGGTACTCGCACTCTATGTGTTTACTCGCCTTATGGGCTCATGGTTCCTTCGAGTTTGCAACTACACCACTATTATCACAAAAGATTGTGATAGATCTGGGCAAATCAAGAATCACATCCAAGTCCATGATGAAGTTTTTGAGCCATACAACTTCCTTGGCTGCCTCCGAGGCTGCCACATACTTAGCTTCCATGGTGGTGTCCGTCATGTACTTCTGCTTGACACTCCTCCAAACATTGGCTTCACCGCCTAAAGTAAATACAAAACCAGAGGTAGACTTACTTTTGTCCCTATATGACTGGAAATCTGAGTCCGTATAACCCATAGGGACTAATTGGTCTGCCCTATAAACTAGCATATAATCCCTAGTCCGTCTTAGGTATTTCAATATATGCTTTACCGCTGTCCAATGTCCCTGTCCAGGGTTACTCTGATATTTGCTAACCATGCCCATGACAAAACAGATATCAGGTCTCGTGCACAACATAACATACATGAGGCTTCCGACCGCTGAAGCATAAGGAACTGCCTTCATTTCCTCTATCTCCTTTGATGTTTTCGGACACATCTCCTTGGATAGAGGAACTCCATGCCTAAATGGTAGGAAGCCCTTCTTGGAGTTTTCCATGCTAAAACGAGACAAGACTGTGTCAACATATGAAGCTTGGGATAAGCACAACATCCTTTTCTGGCGATCCCATATGACCTTGATCCCAAGGATGTGTCCCGTTTCTCCTAAGTCCTTCATATCAAACTACTTTGATAGCCAGACCCTTACGTCTGATAACACTTTGATATTGTTGCCAATTAACAAAATGTCATCTACGTAAAGTATAAAAAACACCACGATGTTTCCATCACATGACTCATCTGGACTTTGAGTAAATCCATATAACTGGATTAGTTCATCAAAGCAGATGTTCCAAGACCTTGAAGCTTGCTTCAGTCCATAAATGGATCAATTAAGCTTACACACTAGATGCTCTTTGCCCTTGGCAATGAAACCTTCTAGTTGCTGCATGTAGATGGTCTCATCAAGACTCCCGTTAAGGAAGGCTGTCTTGACATCCATCTTCCATACCTCATAATCCATATGAGCTACAATAGATAAGAGAATCCCGAACTTGAGCATGGCTACTGGTGAAAAGGTTTCCACATAATCGATACCCTCTTTCTGAGTGTACCCTTTCGCAACAAGCCTTGCTTTGAGGTCTCAACCTTCCCGTCTGATCCTCTCTTTCTTTTGTAGATCCACTTGCATCCAATGGCTTTTACACCATTGGATGGTTCTACTAGCTCCCAGACATGGTTAGAATCCATCGATTCTATCTCGGAGTTCATTTCCCTTTGCCAAGAATCTGCATCTTTGTCTTGGAGGGCCTCGTCATAGGTCCAGGGATCCGGTTCATGTTTACCCGGGACCAAGTCCGAAGACTCTCCCATAAACATGTACTTTTCAGGCTGTCACACAACCCTCCCACTGCGACGAGGTACTACCTGTGTGTCTTGAGTGACACGCGGTGCAGTGACTTGTGGTGTGTCTTCTTGTACAATTGGTCCTGAAGTCGGAACGTCCCCCCTTAACTCATCTAGCACTAGTCTACTCTTTGGCTTATGGCTCATCATATAGTCCTCTTCCAAGAATCTGACATTTGTGCTAACAATTACCTTCTGATCCTTAGGACTATAGAACAAATCACCCTTCGTTCCCCTGGGGTAGCCTACGAACAGACGTACCTCTGTACGAGATTCCAACTTATCAGTATCTCCCTTCAGCACATGTGCTGGACTTTCGTAAATCCGAATGTGTCCTAGACTGGGCTTGTGCCCAGTCCACAGTTCTATGGGAGTACGAGAGACTGACTTAGATGGAACCAAGTTTACTATGTATGCTGCCGTTTCCAGAGTGTATCCCCAGAATGAATCAGGTATGTCTGAATAGCTCATCATTGACCTAACAATTTCCATAAGTGTCCTATTCCTTCTTTCTGCAACTCCGTTCTGCTGGGGTGTGTCGGGTGCGGTTAGCTGGGACTGAATCCCAGCTTCTGATAGGTAGCTTCTAAACTCCCCAGAGATGTACTCACCACCATGATCTGATCACAGTGTCTTGATACATTTACCTCGATGTTTCTCCGCATCAGTCTTGAATTCTTTAAACTTATCAAAGCATTCAGACTTGCGGCGCATCAAGTAAATGTACCCATACCTTAAATAATCGTCAATGAAGGTGATGAAGTATTCAAAGCCTCCTCTAGTCTGGATTGACATAGGGCCACATACATCAGAATGAATCAGTTCTAACACCTCTTTTGCCCTATACCCCTTAGCCTTGAAAGGCCTCTTGGTCATCTTCCCTTCCAAGCAAGACTCACAGGTCGGGAGATCCTCCACCACCAATGAACCCAAGGGCTCATCAGCTATCAATCTCTGAATCCTACTAAGGTTAATATGGCCAAGCCTAAGGTGCCAAAGATATGTCTGATTCATCTTAGAAGCCACTTTTCTCTTATTTAAGTTAGATGATGAGCTATTTACTTCAGTGTGCATCGTGGGAGGTTTTGGTTCTAGAGTATACAGATTGCCAATCAACGTACCCGAACAGATAATCTCTCTGTTTCTCTTAATAATAACATTATTATCAAAAGTAACAAAATATCCATCCTTAAACAACTTAGAAACTGAAATCAAATTCTTTCTAAATGAAGGTACATAAAGGCAATCTCTCAGAAATATCACTTTTATTTTCTCAAAAGATAAATAAAAGACTCCCACAGCTACTGCTGCTACTCTTGTAGCATTGCCCATGTAGACCATGATTTCTTCATTCGCCAACCGTCGGGTTTCCTGGAACCCCTACAGAGTGTTGCAGACATGGTCAGTGGCTCCTGTATCTACACACCAGGTAATGGTAGATAGCACCGCTAAGCATGTTTCAACGACTAAGGATGATGAAATACCTTTTCTTTTACGACGGGGACAGTCCGCCATATAGTGCCCAGTTTGCTTGCATGTGAAGCACTTGCCCTTCGACTTCTTCACACCAGTCCGGCGTCCTTGCGATGCTTCTGCCTTCTTGAACCCTCCTCGTTTCTTCTTCTTCTTGCCTTTCGATACTGAAGTAGAAACCTTTTGAGTTTCTAAGGTGTGTGAGTTCTATTGAAAGAGTGCCTCTGCCACCTGGAGTTATCCCAGTAGTTCACCCAACCTATAATTCTTCTTGTTCATATTATAGTTGAGGTTGAACTGCTCAAAACTCTTAGGTAGAGAATGGACTATGATATCGACCTGGGATTCCCCGTCGATTTCAGCTCCCAGTACCTCAATCTGATTGAAATGAGCCATCATCTTTAACGGGTGTCCCTTCAACCATATTGGTTGACATCAGACTCATCATCGCACTTTGCCTAGTAGCTCGACCTTGGTGCCTGAAGAGGTCTTTGAGGTTCAGCATCATGTCACTGGCAGTGGGCATGGCTTGATGCAGATGTTGCAGCACATTTGTCATCGATGCCAAAATATAATACCACGCCATCTCATCTGCCTTTTTCCACTTCCTATAACGCTCCCTCAACTCTTCACCAGAGTCTTCTCTTGTAACGCCCGCTTTTTTTTCCCATATGCGGCGTTACGTTAACATGCTTAGGGCATGTAGACATCATAAGGCAGTGGAATAACTTTAACTTATACATGCCCTGTTACCATTCTTAACTTAATGACATAGGAACCTTAGCATATTAACTTTGAACTTAAGCATCATATCATATCATGTCATACGTAACGTCATATCATAAGGTTCCATAGGTCATTATTCAGACATATAAGTAACCAAGGTGCAGTTCTAGCATAAACAGTAAACATAGAGTTTCCTGGGCCAAGTCACTACTACACACATGCGTTCTTGCCCTCCTGCTGCTTCCTTCATTGTCCCCTTGAATGATCTGCGGTATAAGGAAATAAGACTATAAGCACAGAGGCTTAGTAAGACTCTTTCCTACTCACAAAAACCATTCATCATTCATCATCTCATAATGAGCACATGAAACAATAACATACTTGGTGCTCTACTTAGAACATAACATCTTAAATCACTTATCGTATACATAGCATGGCATAACATAAACATAGTAAACATTCTAAGCATGGCATGTTACATGGCATAAACATAAACATAGTGAACATTCTAAGCATGGCATAATACTTGGCATGAACATAAACATAGTAAACATTCTAAGCATGACATGATACATGGCATAAACATAAACATAGTCAACATTCTAAGTATGGCATAATACATGCATAAATCATAAACATAGTAGACATTCTAAACATGGCATAATTCATGGCATAAATCATAAACATAGTAGACATTCTAAGCATGGCATAATTCTTATCATAGCATATGAACATCTTCCTAACATAATCATGGCATAGATCATTCATTCTCATGCATACTTCTTAACATGGAACGTAAGCATAAAATCTTATCAACATAGCATAATGCATAACATGAATGGATGCATGAGTGGAATGCATATACATAAGGGATGCTTAACTTTTAAAACATACTTTTAATTTGCTTAAACATAATCATCATAACATCATTTGGGGTCCCCAGCTTGTACCACATACATACATCATAGCGCGCATCTCTAGCAAGTCCGAGGTCGCGAGCCCCAACCAACTAGTGTAAGGACAGTATAGTTGGTAGTCCCCGAACCGAGGCGTTCTTAAGGTGCCCATCCCTGTTGCACAGCTCCGGTAGTGCCAGAACCGTGGACAACTTCGGTAGTCCAAAACCGGGGCGTTCTTAAGGTGCCCATCCCTTGGACCCATACTTCGGTCTGGTACAAGCCCATACATAAAGTAAAATACTTTTCATGCTTCATCATCCATAAGACATTCATGGCATAACCATGTTACATAAAGCATGACTTAACACATGCTTGTCCTTTCATTGTTCATTCTTATTGCATAACATCATGATGCCTGGAAGGCATGAGCATTATCTTCATTCATAAACATGGTATGCATCTTCTTTCATAAGCATGACATGCATATTTATTCATACAACATGGCATGCATCATTCTTATCATGAACATAAACATTACATACTTATCATGGCATCGTTCTTATCATGAACCTAACATAACATACCTATCATAGTATCATTCCTATCGTGAACATAACCCTATCATACTTATCATGGCATCATTCATATCATGAACATAAACTTATCATACTTATCATGGCATCATTCATATCATGAACATACACAATAACTTAGCATGGTTCTTAACATAACATGAGCATATAACTCAGCATGGTTCTTTACATCACATAAGCATGTATAGGTAGGATTTCCATAACATTTTACCTACCACTCAAATACATGGCCTAAAAGATAAACATTCATGATAACCCTATTAAGCATGGCATCCAATCATAACCTAAACATGAAACATAAACATGGTGCTTAAACCTTAGGGTTATGGTTAACATGGTTTCTACCACATGCTTGATCCTATACATATAAATACTTTATGGTAAACATGTACCATCATTCTTTGAACCTTAACTCCACCCCAAACCCTAGATATCAAGCTTGGTCGAAACTCCCAAGGTGGAGTTCCATCAATTCCATAAACATGTAACATAGCATAAGGTAAAGGAACAACCATACATCATTTAGGAGACCATAGGAAGTCATTGGAGCTCATGATTAGGGTTAACCCTAACCTTTAAGCCACTTTCCTAGGGCTGACCAAAACTCATTGTAACGACCCGGAAAATTCTCTTAATATTTTCTTAAAATATTAAGCATATTTAAATAATTTTCCAAGGGACCTAGAAATATTAAGGAGAACTTAGGCCTAGAAAATCCATGTTTTCTCATTTAAATTGAGAAAACTAAGTACCAATGAGCTTTAAATGGGCTCCAAAAATGGGTATTAATTAGGTAAAATTAATATAAATTAGGTAAAATTAATATAAATATAAAAGAATTTTATTAGGGAATATTGGCATAATTATGGGTGATTTTAGGGGGATTTTTGGAATTTAGAAAATAAAAATAATAAAATAAATGAAATAAAAATAAAATAAAAATAAAGGTGCATGAGCCAAGGATTGAACCTTGGACCTCTTGTACAACCATGTAAGCCTTAACCAACTCACCTAGCAAGGGATTTCTATGAGGAAATGAAGTGGATATAAGTTAAGATTAAGAAGAAGATGAAGAGTCATGGAGAGACTCTTCATTTACCTCCTTAATGGGCTATTAAAGGGGGGGTTTTGGGAGTTACCTCTTCCTCCCATTACTTGCATTTCGAAAACTCTTCCTCCCCTCATTCTTGCCGAGCACCAAGAAGAGGGTTTTCCCCTTGGAAAAGCTTCCACCAAGGTCCCATCTCCTAGATCTAAAGTCTCTTCCAAGGATACAAGGACAAGGGTGTTCAAGGGTCCAAAGATCTTACCATTTTCTTCTCTTCCAAGATTCGAAAAATCAAGAAACCCAAGGTAAGACTCCCTAACCTGTGGTATAATAGTTCCCCTATGATTTCCATGATTTTTAGCATGATATATTGGTTAGTTTTCGAATTTGATGTTGAAAGGAAAGGAAACCAAGACCCTCATGCTTAAGGGTCCCGGCCACCATGATTTCTAGGTCTATAAATATGATAATAATCTGTATAATGCTATTTAATGTTCCCTTATGATGTGTAGAGGTTAAGTATAATTTTTGGGAATTTTTGGAGTACTCTAGGACACCCTAGGGTTTCGGCCAATATGAAAGAAACAAAACTAAGAACCTTAAGTTTAAGGGTTTCGGCCACCATGATTTACAGGTCTATAATTATGCCAAAAATCCTGATAATGTTATTTAATGTTCCCTTATGATGTGTAGAGGTTAAGTATACTTTTTGGGGATTTATGGAGTACCCTAGGACACCCTAGGGTTTCGGCCAACATGAAAGAAACAAAACTAGGAACCCTAAGTTTAAGGGTTTCGGCCACCATGATTTAAAGGTCTATAATTATGCAAAAAAATCTTGATAATGTTATTTAATATTCCCTTATGATGTGTAGAGGTTAATTATAATTTTTGGGAATTTTTGGACTACCCTAGGATACCCTAGGGTTTCGCCAACATGATGGAACCTAAGCAAGCACCCTACGACACCCTAGGGTTTCGGCTGCCATGTTTAAGGGACTAAAATGATGATAAAAATCCCAATCATGATGTTTAATGTACTCTCATGATGTCTAGAGGTTTAATACAATTTTTGGGGTACCCTAGAGACCCCATATGTTTCGGCCAACCTCAAGGACCCAAGGGTTAGGGTTGAGCCTTTAACTTCAAGTATATGTTTATGTGTTGCCATGATAAGTATGATAAGTTTATGTTCAGGATATGAATGATGCCATGATAAGAATGATAGGGTTATGATCACGATAAAAATGATGCTATGATATGTTAGGTTCATGATATGAATGATGCCATGTTAAGTATGTTATGTTTATGTTTAAGATTGAGGATGATGCCATGTTTAAGAATGAAAATGATGCCATATTTAAGAATGAAAATGATGCCATGTTAAGTATATTATGTTTATGTTCATGATAAGAATGATACATGCCATGTCTTATGAATGATACATATGTATGCCATGATTTATGAATAAGATGTATGTATGTCATGTCTTATGAATGAAGTTAAGTACATGCCTTTAAGGCACAACTATGATGTTAAATATGATGAATGACAAGTATGATGAATGAAAGATGATGCTTATGCCTTTAAGTCATAAATATGCTAAACGGCACGGTCGATGGTTGACGGTACGACGGTCGAGAGGACCGGTAAATGGGACGGTAGACGGGCTGAGCCGTAACAAGTTATGATATGTTAAGTATGCTATGAATGAATGATGAATGATGACACATGAAAAGTATTTTACTTTATGTATAGGCTTGTACCGGACCGAAGTATGGGTCCAAGGGATGGGCACCTTAAGAACGCCCCAGTTTTGGACTACCGTAGCTGTCCACGGTTCTGGCCCTACCGGAGCTGGGCAACAAGGATGGGCACCTTAAGAACCCCTCGGTTCGGGGACTACCGACTATGCTGTCCTTACCCTAGTAGGTTGGGGCTCGCGACCTCGGACTTGCTAGGGATGCGCGCTATGATGTATATATGTGGTACAAGCCGGGGACCCCAAATGATGTATGATGATTATGTTTAAGCATTTAAAAGTATGTTTTAAAAGTTAAGCATCCCTTATGTATATGCATTCCACTCATGCATCCATTCATGTTATGCATTATGCTATAATGATAAGATTTTATGCTTACGTTTCATGTTAAGAAGTATGCATGAGAATGAATGATCTATGCCATGATTATGTTAGGAAGAGGTTCATATGCTATGATAGGTTTTATACCATGAATTATGCCATGCTTAGAATGTTCACTACGTTTATGAATTATGCCATGAATTATGCCATGCTTAGAATGTTCACTACGTTTATGAATTATGCCATGAATTATGCCATGCTTAGAATGTCTATGATGTTTATGTTTATGCCATGAATTATGTCATGCTTAGAATGTTCACTATGTTTATGATCTATGCCAAGAATTATGTTCACTATGTTTATGAATTATGCCTTGAATTATGCGATGCTTAGAACGTCTATGATGTTTATGTTTATGTCATGAATTATGCCATGCTTAGAATGTTTATGATGTTTATGTTTATGCCATGAATTCTGCCATTCTTAGAATGTTTATGATGTTTATGTTTATGCCATGTATCATGCCATGCTTAGAATGTTGCTATGATTATGTTCATGCCATGCTATGTATACGACAAGTGACGAAAGATGTTATGTTCTAAGTAGAGCACCAAGTATGTTAATGTTTTATGTGCTCATTATGAGATGATGAATGATGAATGGTTTTGTGAGTAGGAAAGAGTCTTACTAAGCCTGTGTGCTTATAGTCTTATTTCCTTATACCGCAGATCATTCAAGGGGACAATGAAGGAAGCAGCAGGAGGGCAAGAACGCATGTGTGTCGTAGTGACTTGGCCCAGGAAACTATATGTTTACTTATATGTTTGAATAATGACTTGTGGAACCTTATGATAAGATGTTATGTGAGACATGATATGATGCTTAAGTTCAAAGTTAATATGCTAAGGTTCCCATGTGAATAAGTTAAGAATGGCAACAGGGCATGTATAAGTTAAGTTATTCCGCTGCCTTATGATGTCTACATTGTTGGGACCGGGTGCATGTCGACAAGGATACGAGTTCGTAAAATTTTAAATTTTTACGTGCAGCGGAAGAATTTGCATAAAATAATTTCCTAAAATATTTTAACTTCGTATCTAGCATGCAATCTTATGGTGTGTTGACATAATCATAAAATAAAACTTTGTGGAAAAGTAAACTAATTTACTTTGTACCTCGCGTAACTCGAAGTAAGGGACGAGATCCAACCGTAGCGTCCCTTGGAAGCTTCGCCTCTATTCGCGTCCACGCCGAGTTCTCTTCGGGATGACTTCACAAAGTCACGAGTTTTGTGCCGACGAGAACTACTAGATCCTCGGAAGGCACAACTAAGAAGATCAAGAGAAGAAAAGGAAACTAACCAACGAAGTAACGGAATCGAATTCCGAGAGAGAGGGAGATGTAATCCGCTTCTTCTTCTTCTTGGTTGGTTTCTTCTTCTCCTTGAAGCTCACGGCAACACCTTGCCTTGTTGTAGGTTGGGCGCCGGCCCTAATGGAGCTAGGGTGGCCACCGGCCCTAATGGAAGGGAGGGGGAAGGAGGAGAGAAGAGAAGAGAGAGAGGGAGAGCTCTATTTCGATTATCCAAATCTTAGGAATCCAAGGCTTGCCTATGGTTCCTTATATAGTTGCTTCTCCCTTGCCAAGTCTCCTCTTAACCGAATTAACGGAATTAACGGAATTAGTTATCATAAGAAATTTATCCTATAAATTCTCTTATGAATTATTCCGTTTAAACCAAGTTTTATTATAACTAACTTTATAATAAAACTAATTAGTTATCATAAGAAATTTATCCTATAAATTCTCTTAAGAATTTTATTATAACTAACTTTATAATAAAACTAATTAATTATCATAAGAAATTTTTTCTATAAATTCTCTTATGAATTATTCCGTTTAAACCAAGTTTTATTATAACTAACTTTATAATAAAACTAATTAGTTATCATAAGAAATTTATCCTATAAATTCTCTTATGAATTTTATTATAACTAACTTTATAATAAAACTAATTAATTATCATAAGAAATTTATCCTATAAATTCTCTTATGAATTATTCCGTTTAAACCAAGTTTTATTATAACTAACTTTATAATTAAACTAATTAATCTCTCCTTTTATTATAGAATAAATTTTATAAGAAATTTATAAACTTTCTTATTATGGAAAAATCAATTCATAATTGATTTTATAAAATTAAAATAAACCAATTCATGAATTATTTTAACTTCCATATAAAGAATAAATTTCTATAAATTTATTTATATATATTTCTTTATACAAATATATTTATCCATAATTTATAAAATAAATCGCGCTAGATTTACTTTATTAATTATACCAAAATTAATTGGTTATCTTCCCAATAGGTGGCCGGCCAACCAAGGAGGGTTGGCACCCTCTTTGGCCGGCCCAAACCGAGCCGAACCAACGCGAATTAAACTCATTTAATTCGCCCAAAAAGCCTTCAAAAGACTTAGTCATTTTTAGCTTCCATTGCGCCTCTGATTAACTCAGATTCGACTTATTTCTCTTGATCGAAAATCTAATTTTCAACTCGTTTTAAATCCCTCGGATTACTCGTAGTGCGTGTGACTAAATAGGCTTTCGATTTATGTTGGCTGTCTATAATTAACCAATTATAGAACGATCATGAGTGGCACCTAGTAGTACATCATGATCCCCAATTAATCGAAAGATCAACGGTTTGACCCCAGAAGAAATTATTCTGAAACCCTTCAGCAGCTCTAATGAATCGTGCCTCATTCCCTTCACCATCTTATACCCACTTGGTTCAGGACACGGTCTATTTGTGTCAGTCCCCACTAGGCGGACTACGTCACACCTAGCCCAAGTAGTGTCTTTCTCGTCCTTTGGATTTCTAGTTACTCTCATGTATTTTAGAGACTCGCACTCTAAACATGATATACTCTGGCCAGAGGTTTTGAGTAACAATCCGACGATAGGCCTGGGTATACATCTCCTCGCAAGGAGTGGTGAATCCTTTGTAGGCTGTTCAAACATCTTCGGGCACTTCGGCTTATACCCAATCATCCTGGGTCCACACCTCCTTAGAGATGCTTGCTTAAGATGTTAAAGTATAAGTCTTCATGACCAAGATGACTTGAACACCGCAAGTCAAAGGAACATCGCACTTAAGCCGCAGTAAGAACTTCATTGACATATCTATATAGATAACCCTATGAAGTCTTACAGCTAGTCACTCCAATGAACTAGTTCCCTTAACTAGCATCCATGTTTATCTCCGGACATCCCAATGTCACCAGCCAGTGAGAATCAGCTGATTAGAGAATAACCCATGCTAGTCTCAACAGAATTGATAGTGTCCGTATTTATCAATTCATCGACTAGGGATATTTTCAATACTTCACATTTGCACATTTAGAGATAATCACTAGTTGTGATCCCATCACAAATTCTCTTATGCTGTGAGTTGTATTGCGGACATTCAGTAGATGAGTTTAAGATCCCAATCAAATACATAAACATGTATACTCAAATAGTGAATTATAATTTATTAAAATAAATGTTTACAATCATAAGGCTATTGCCTTATCACTAACAAACTCCCACTTGGCCTAATGCCAATCGCTACGGTATCCAATACCACAAGCTCTAACATGACCCTCAAACTTGCTCTGAGGCAAGGCCTTTGTTAAAGGATCCGCTAAATTCCTTTCAGTGGGAATTTTCTCAATTTGTATATCATTCCTACTTATAATCTCTCTGATCAGATGATAGCGTCGAAGCACGTGTTTGGATCGCTGATGAGACCTTGGTTCCTTTGCTTGTGCAATAGCTCCATTGTTGTCGCAGTAAACCGGCACTGCATCATCAATTGTTGGAACCACGCCAAGTTCGGAGACGAACTTCTTGATCCAGACTATGTCCATCAACCCAAACGAGAAACAAAACTCTGATTCTAACCATGTTATTGGAAGGTGTTGGCCTTAATATTTTGTAAGGGGTTTTGGGTCTCATCCTTTCTTTTCTAAGCACATTCATGACATAGAATTATGTCATGACTAACGATTTCCTTAATAAAGTATGTATGTGACTTAAGTTATCAAGTCTCATTAATTGAATTAGGAACCGAATTTCCTAATTCCAATTTCATACTTAATTAAAGGAATTGTTTTGGGAAACAATTTCCTAAATTGTCATAATCAATTTCGGAAATAATATGTTCAAGACTTTGATTTCTCTAAATCAAATCTTATTAAATTAAGAGACAAATCCCTTAATTCAACTACATATTATTTTCATGAAAATCCTATTAAAGAAAACTCTATAGGAAACCTTTTTCGTAATTAATTTTGGAGACAACAATATGTAAGAGCATCACCTCTTCAAACATATTTTATTCATGGATTTAATTAATCACAACAAATTATTTTCTAAGGGTGGCTCCCCGAGGCTCAGATACCCAAAGAAAAATAATTTATTGTAAATCCAATTGGACGGCTCCCCGAGGCTCAATCCAAATCAAACATGACAATTTTAATTAAAAATTGGGAAATTAAATTACAACAACTAACTTTAAATTGGACGGCTCCCCGAGGCTCAATCCAAAATAAAGAATTTTGTTATCAATTTAAAAACCAATTCAAATTTAATTGTCAATTAACTGTCCATGAATTTGTCTAGACTTTCTTAAAAAAAGTGCCCAAAATTGTGAGATTTCATAATAGGTTTTCAGAATAATTGTAAGTTTCTGGTACAAAGAAAACTTACATATTTCCAAGATTGGAAAATTTCTAAAATAGAAAATTTTCCAAAATTGGAAAGTTTCCAAAGATGGGAAGTTTTCACAATTATTATAAAATTTTAGAAACTAGAAAATTTCAAACGTTTGCGAAATTTCATGAGGATTTCCAAACTTTGAAATTCCTAAATCTAAAATTTATTATAATTTGAAAGTTTCCATAATTGAAAATTTTTTCGAAATTGAGATCATGACAAAGTTTTCCAGAAAACAATTATATGATTATGTCGAACACTAACCGGCTCTGATACCACTGTTGTGACCGGGTGCATGTCGACAGGGATACGGGTTCGTAAAATTTTAAATGTTTACGTGCAGCGGAAGAATTAGCATAAAATAATTTCTTAAATTATTTCAACCACGTATCTAGCATGCAACCATATGGTGTGTGGACAGAATCATAAATTAAAACTTTGCGGAAAAAGTAAACTAATTTACTAAGTACCTCGCGTAACTCGAAGCCCTACGAGATCCAACCGTAGCGTCCCTTGGAAGCTCCGCCTCTATTCGCGTCCACGCCGAGTTCTCTTCGGGATGACTTTGCAAAGTCACGAGTTTTGTGCTGACGAGAACTACTAGTTTCTCTATTGGCACAACTAGAAGATCAAAAGAAAAGAATGGAAACTAACCACCAAGAATCGGAATCCAAATTCCGGAAAGGAAGGAAGGAGACGCGATCCGCTTCTTCTTCTTCGGGGTCTTCTTGGTGGAAGAAGCTCACGCCCACCTTGGGAGTTGCGCCGGCCCTAAAGGGGGAGAGAGAAAGAGCCGGCCCTAGAGAGAGAGGCACCGGCCCTAGAGAGAGAGAGGCATTTAGAGAGAGAGAGAGAGCAACAATCTCTTGATTAATTGATCGGATTTAAGGGCTTGCCTTTGGTTCCTTTATATAGTTGCTTCTCCCTTGCCAAGTCTCCTCTTTAACGGAATTTTTCATTAGAAATTTAATTATTCCGTTTAAGCCAAGTTTTATTATAACTAACTTTATAATAAAACAAATACTTCTTCTCCTTTTATTATGGAATAAATTTTATAAGAAATTTATAAACTTTCTTATTATGGAAAAATCAATTCATAATTGATTTTATATTAAAATAAACCATTCCATGGATCATTTTAATTTCCATAAAAAGAATCAATTTCTATAAATTTATTTATATAAATTTCTTTATACAAATTTATTTATCCATAAGAAATCCTTCTCTCTTTTTAATTATGGAATAAAATTTGTATAAAATTTTCTTATCATGGAAAAATCAATTCATAATTGATTTTATAAATTAAAATTAAACCAATTCATGGTTCATTTTAATTTCCATAAAAAGAATAAATTTCTACAAATTTCTTTATAAATCTCTTTATATAAATTTCTTTATATATCAATTTATTTATCCATAATTTTATAAAACAAATCACGCTAGATTTATTTTATTAATTAAACCAAATAAATTGGTTTATCCCCTTTATTGTGGCCGGCCAAACCAAATGGGTTTGACACCCTCTTTGGCCGGCCAAACCGGGCCGAACCGATCACGAATTAAACTCATTTAATTCGCCCGATATGCCTTCAAAAGACTTAGCCATTTTAAGCTTCGATTGCGCCTCTGATTATTTCAGATTTGACTTATTTCTCTTGATTGGAAAATCTAATTTTCAACACGTTTTAAATCCCTCGGATTACTCGTAGTGCGTGTGACTAAATAGGCTTTCGATTTATGTTAGCCGTCTATAATCAACTAATTATAGAACGATCATGAGTGGTACCTAGTAGTACATCATGACCCCCAATTAATCGAAACATCAACGGTTGACCTCAGAAGTAATTCTGAAACCCTTCAGCAGCTCTAATGAATCGTGCCTCATTCCCTTCACCATCTTATACCCACTTGGTTCAGGACATGGTCTGTTTGTGTCAGTCCCCACTAGACTGACTACGTCACACCTAGCCCAAGTAGTGTTTTTCTCGTCTTTTGGATTTCTAATTACTCTCATGTAT
The DNA here is from genome assembly GCA_024364735.1 of Boesenbergia rotunda. NCBI lineage: Eukaryota > Viridiplantae > Streptophyta > Magnoliopsida > Zingiberales > Zingiberaceae > Boesenbergia > Boesenbergia rotunda. The sequence goes on along the minus strand of JAGFNQ010000376.1, from coordinate 83,881 downwards.
TTTAGAGACTCGCACTCTAAACATGATATGCTCTGGCCAGAGGCTTTGAGTAACAATTCAACGATAGGCCTGGGTATACATCTCCTCGCAAGGAGTGGTGAATCCTTTGTAGGTTGTTCAAACATATTCGGGCACTTCGGCTTATACCCAATTATCCTGGGTCCACACCTCCTTGGAGATGCTTGCTTAAGATGTTAAAGTATAAGTCTCCATGTCCAAGATGACTTGAACACCGCAAGTCAAAGGAACATCGCACTTAAGCTGCAGTAAGAACTTCATTGACATTTCTATATATAGATTCCATATAATGTTTTACAGCTAGTCACTCTAATGAACTAGTTCCCTTAACTAGCATCCATGTTTATCTCCGGACATCCCAATGTCACCAGCCAGTGAGAATCAGCTGATTAGAGAATAACCCATGCTAGTCTCAACAGAATTGATAGTGTCCGTATTTATCAATTCATCGACTAGGGATATTTTCAATACTTCACATTTGCACATTTAGAGATAATCACTAGTTGTGATCCCATCACAAATTCTCTTATGTTGTGAGTTGTATTACAGACATTTAGTAGATGAGTTTAAGATCTCAATCAAATACACAAGCATGTATACTCAAATAGTGAATTATCATTTATTAAAATAATTATTTTACAATCATAAGGCGATTGCCTTAGTACACTTCTCTCATATCACTAACAAGCTGTAGGCTCTGTACGATTGTATACTGGCGATCATCGGCTCCCCCAGGGTCTATGCCCGTCGCACAGCCAGATTTCTTCTATTGATAGAGCTATTAGCGTTGTGCTATTATCATGACCTTGAGTTAGATTTCTTGACCTTGAGTTAGATTCGAGTTTACTCAATTAGTAACTTAAAAGTAATTTTTAATAATCAGCTTCCAGGTCTTGGCGAGACACAGATGCCTTCTTCAGTCGTAGCCTTATTGGATCAAAAACGCTTTCCTTAGATAAAGCCTTATAAAGAAAGAATACTTTTAATTTACTCTTTGAAAAGCTTTGGTCTAACTAGTCTAGGATGTGGCAAGGTAGCTTTAACTAGTTTCACTTAGCTAGGTCGATCAAGTCGGGTACTCCTTACCCTTCCTGTCATCCTAGACCAAGCTTTCCTAACGTACGATCATCTCGCCCCACCCTGGTACTAGGTAAGGCAAGTATCAACCAATCTTTTACCTATCTATCCATTCTAAATTATGCAAAAAAGTAAACATGGATGACATGGCAAATATATATCAAAAGATAAGAAGATGGATGAGCATGACAATTATGCACGAGTTATTCAAGTCAAATCATTTTTATTAGGTTTCTAATAATATATCAAATTCTCGATTTGATACAGAACATGTGAACTCGCGAATATATCCATCCAGTTTGACATATTTATTATTATTAAGTTAGATGTTTTAGTTAGTATTTTATTTAGTTTCATAATTGAAGATAATTAATTAGAATTTATTTCATGGATTTTGTTGAATTACGGATTAAAGTTACATTATTAATTAATTAAGATTTTAAGTTGTTAAGTATTAATTAAGGATTAATTTAAGTTTAAGTTGTTAAGAATTAATTAATGTTACAATTATTAAGAATTAATTAAGGTTTAAATATTTAAGAATTATTTAAAATTTAAATTATTATGAATTATTTAATGTTTAAATTATTAAGAATTAATTAGAGTTTAATTAAGAATTAATTAGAGTTTAAATTATTAGGAATTAATTATGGTTTAAAATATTAAGAATTAATTAGAGTTTAAATTATTAAGAATTAATTAGAGTGTAAATTATTAAGAATTAATTAGATTTTAAATTATTAAGAATTAATTAGAGTTTAAATTATTAAGAATTAATTAATGTTTAAATTATTAAAGTTGTTAAGAAATTTGTGTTAGTTGCATCATACCCATTAATTCAACAATTTCTGATTCATCTAGTATTTCTTTTGAATTTAAGTTTTCAATTTTGTTTAATACTTCTATTTTATTGGATTTCTTGTAAGCCCTATTAAACATAGCTTTAATTTTAATGAATTCTTCTTCATCTTCATCTTCATCTTCAGAATTATATTCAGAATTATTAATTAAAGAGCAATGATAGGGAGAGTAAAAATGGGAGAGTGAAAGCAAAGTGAATGACGTGACACTTTACATGCACACGTCCGATTATCGCTTGGACACCATCGACGGCCTTCGACCGCCGCCCCGAATCAATCTATACCCTGGGGGGCACGGTGAACCCGTTGGAGATCGCAGCATTTAAAGAGTCACGTCATTCACTTTGCCTTTCACATTCCCATTTTCACTCTCCCTATCATTTTTCTTAATTAAAATTGTGTTATTATCTTCCCAATAGGTAGAATAATTTTCAAGATTATTAATTAAAGTTGTAGAATTGTATTCAAAATTGGTAGAATTAACTAAGGATTGACTATTACCTCACCATTATCTTCAGAAATAGGTTGAGTATTATTAACAATGTTATCTTGAGTATTATCTTCAACATTATCTAGAGAATTATCTGTTGGTGCAATATGCATTAGTGATGTCCTCCTCTAGTGTTTCAATGTTTAACAATATGCTTAAGTTAGTGATACATTAAACAAGGTAAGGATGAGTCAAGAATTCAGTACCAAAGTGAAGAAAAGTCCTAGTTAACCTAGGCAATAAGTCCTGGTTCGAAGAATTGGGCACTGAAGTCCTGATCATGGATTGGGCACTAAGTCTTGGCCATGGGCTGGGCACCGAAGACCTGACCGAGGGTTGGGCACGAAGTCCTGATTCGAGGAATTGGGCAATAATGTTAGTAATATGAGAGAAGTGTCCTAAGATAATCGCCTTATGATTGTAAACATTTATTTTAATAAATGAAAATTTACTATTTGAGTATACATATTTGTGTATTTGATTGGGATCTTAAACTCATTTACTGAATGTCTGCAATACAATTCATAGCATGAGAGAATTTGTGATGAATTCACAACTAGTGATTATTTCTACATGTGCAATTGTGAAGTATTGAAATTGTCCCTAGTCGATGAATTGATAAATACGGATACTATCAATTCTGTTGAGACTAGCATGGGTTATTCTCTAATTAGCTGATTCTCACTGGCTGGTGACATTGGGATGTCCGGAGACAAACATGAATGCTAGTTAAGGGAACTAGTTCATTGGAGTGACTGGCTGTAAAACTTCACATGGTAGTCTATATATAGACATGTCAGTGAAGTTCTTACCGCAGCTTAAGTGCGATGTTCCTTTGACTTGCGGTGTTCAAGTCATCTTGGTCATGTAGACTTATACTTTAACATCTTAAGCATGCATCTCCAAGGAGGTGCGGACCCAGGATAGTTGGGTATAAGCCGAAGTGCCCGAAGATGTTTGAATAGTCTACAAAGGATTCACCACTCCTTGCGAGGAGATGTATACCCAAGGCCTATCGTTGGATTGTTACTCAAAGCCTCTGGCCAGAGCATGACATGTTTAGAGTATGAGTCTCTTAAATACATGAGAGTAATTAGAAATCCAAAGGACGAGAGAATGTTACATGGGCTAGGTGTGACGCAGTCAGCCTAGTGGGGACTGACACACACAGACCATGTCCTGATCAAGTGGGTATAAGATGGTGAACGGAATGAGGCACGATTCATTAGAGCTGCTGAAGGGTTTCAGAATTATTTCTAAGGTCAACCGTTGATCTTTCGAATAATTGGGGATCATGATGTACTACTAGGTGCCACTCATGATCGTTCTATAATTGATGAATTATAGACGGCCAACATAAATCGAAAGCCTATTTAGTAACACGCACTACGAGTAATCCGAGGGATATAAAACGAGTAGAAAATTGGATTTTCCAATCAAGAGAAATAAGTCGAATCTGAATTAATCAGAGGCGTAACGGAAGCTTAAAATGGCTAGGTCTTTTGAAGGCTTATTGGACGAATTAAATGAGTTTAATTCGCGAGGGACTTGGCTTGATGTGGCCTGCCAAAGAGGGTGCCGGTTTGGCCGGCCACCAGAAGGAGAGAAACCAATTAATTTTGTTTAAATTATAAAATGAATCAAGCGCGATTTGTTTTATATAATTATGGATAAATAAATTAATTTATATAATGAAATTTATATAAAGAAAATTGTAGAAATTTATTCCTTTTATGGAAATTAAAATGAACCATGAATTGGTTAAATTTTAATTTATAAAATCAATTATGAATTGATTTTGCATTGATAAGAAAAATTTATACAAATTTTGTTCCATAATTAAAAGGAGAGATGTATTTGTTTTATTATAAAGTTAGTTATAATAAAACTTGGCATAACGGAATAATTCATAAGAAAATTTATAAGATAAATTTCTTATGAAAATTTATTCCGTTAATTCCGTTAAAAGGGAACTTGGCAATGGAGAGGCTACTATATAAAGGAACCAAAGGCAAGCCTTGAATTCTAATTAATCAAGAGATTAAGAAGCTCTCTCTCTCCCTTATTCTCTCCCTCTCTCTCTCTAGGGCCGCCGCCCACCTTCTCTCTCTAGGGCCGGCGCCACTTTCTCCTCTAGGGCCGGTGCCACTTTCTCCCTCTAGGGCCGGCGCCGACTTCCCTAGCTGTGAGCCACCACCAAGACGAAGCGGGTCGCGTCTCCTTCCTCCCTTCACGAAATCATGATTCCGTTACTTGGTGGTTAGTTTCCATATCTCTCTCTTGATATTCTAGTTGTGTCATTGGAGAATCTAGTAGTTCTCGTCGGCACAAAACTCGTGGCTTTGCGAAGTCATCCGGAAGAGAACTCGGCATGGACACGAATAGAGGCGGAGCTTCCAAGGGACGCTACGGTTGGATCTCGTCCCTTACTTCGAGTTACGCGAGGTACTAAGTAAATTAGTTTACTTTTTCGTAAAATTTTAATTTATGATCATGTCCACACATCATAAGGTCGCATGCTAGATACATGGTTAAAAATAATTTGAGAAATTATTTATGCTAATTCTTCCGCTGCACGTAGATATTTTAAAATTTACGAACCCGTATCCTTGTCAACATCCACCCGGTCCCAACAAATAAGTCCTGGTCGAGGGCTAGGCTCTGAATCTGACATAGGGTTGGGCAATAAGTCCTGGTCATGGACTGGGAACGAAGTCCTGATTCGAGGAATTGGGCAAGAAGTCCTGGCCGAGGGTTGGGCACCGAAGTCTTGGTGAAAGATGGGCAATAAGTCCTGGTCATAAGTGTGAGGACCGGTGTCGTCGATATAGGGGGGGATATCGACTCGTAAATTTTTTTCAAAAACTTGTCTTTCGATTCACTTTCGTTCTAATCAGAGGGTTAGTAGTAGCGGAAATAATAAAGAATGAAAATAGAACAACCCAGTATGCACACAGATTTTTACTTGGTTCCCAACCCCCCAGTGTTAGTACATCCAAGGCCTAAGCACGAGAAACGCCTGCCCACTAATGGTCTCCTTTCTGAACTTTTCGGAGGCAGAGAAACCCATCTTACAATGCACGTTTTACAATAAAAAAGATAAGGAAATTAATTGCATAAAATTAAAGACAAACCAAAATAGAAAAGTCGAATGCCTGGCCGATCTGGAACTCGGAATTGCTGCACACTTCCTCCTTGAGCCTCCTTAGTCGCAGAGCTTCTCCTCTAGCACTTTTTCTTCCCACAGAATGCTTAGAATGTCATTGTGATTGCTGTTCTGAGTTGAGGGGTCGAACCTCTTTATATAGCCTTGTCTAGGGCGCCTGAGTTGCTATGGGGCGCCTCAATTACAGTCAATAGTTCATCCGAAATGCTATCTTCGCAAAGCCGATATAACCTCCTATCTAGGGCGCCTGAATCATTTAGGAGCCTGACATCCAGGGGGCCTGGCTCATTGGGGGTGCCCTGGTTCAATGAGGGCGCCTAGGAAGTTGTGTTTCAGCCTCTTTGCGTTTGTTTACCCTTATCTCCAATTCTATGTACCTGTACAATACACAAACACAAGGCAAACACATATATATTCATAGCCTTAACGAATTGGTTCTGGCTTCGGGTTTCCCGTGAAACCCTAGGTCGAACCGACACATATGTTCCCTTCCCGGGGAACGCGCCTTTCACCTACTCATCTCAGGAGAAGTTTTGCCAACCGGACCATCCAGTTGTACTTTTGCCCAGCTTCACTCACCAGGACTTCGTGCTCAGTCCACGACCAGGACTTATTGCCCAACCCTAAGTTAGGACTTCGGTGCCCTGCCCTCGGCCAGGAATTATTGCCCAATTCCTTAAATCAGGACTTCGTGCCTAGTTCGCGACCAGGGCTTATTGCCCAACCCTATGTCAGGACTTCGGTGCCCAGCCCTCAGCCAGGACTTATTGCCCAATTCCTCGAATCAGGTCTTCGTGCCTAGGTTATCTAGGACTTTTCTTCACTTTGGTACTGATTTCTTGACTTACCCTTCCCTTGTCAATGTATCACTAACTTAATAATATTGTTAAACATTAAAACACTAGAGGAGGACATCACTGATGCATCTTGCACCAACAATCTCCCCTTTTTTGATGTTTGACAATATCTTAAGTTAGATTGGATTAAATGGTTAAGTTATGATCCTTGGGATAAAATGGAAAAAATTGATCTATGTTTTGATCCTTGGAAAAACATTTGATTTAAACTTTATCCTTGGAAAAAACATTTTGATCCTTTGGGAAAAAAAAACTTAAGCTCTCTATTCCTTTGGGAGAAAAAAAATCCTAAGAAAAATTTTCTAACTTAAGTTCACTCTCCCCCTTTGTCATACATAAAAAAAGATGACAAAACAATCTTGCACCAACAATGAAAATTTCAAAAATATTTCATTTCCTTTTAAAAGTACTTAGTATAATTCTTTGAAAGCATATCATTTTTGATAAAACAATTTTCGAAACTCTTCCCTTTTTGATTGAAAAAGACTAAGTACTAGTTTAAAAAAACTAAGTACTTAAATTTCACCAAACAAAATTGTACTATGAAAAGTATTGTGCAATTTGGAAAAATATTTTATACTTTTAGTAAAATATTTTGAACTTAGAAAATTTTTGCACTAAGAAAAATATTGCCTTAGATAAATTTCATTTAGAAAAATTTTTCAAAAAAAAATTGCACTCATAAAAGATTTTCACTTAAAAAATATGCACTTTAGAAAAAAAAAATCACTTAGAGAAATGTAGTGCATTTAGAAACATTAGTATTTTGAATGAAATTTGCACTTACTACTTTGAAAAATGTTTTGCACAAAAAATTTGTACCTTGGAAAAAATATTTTGCACTTTAGAAAAATATTAGTATTTTGAAAAATAGTTTGCATTTTTGAAAAATATTAGTACGTTGAAAAATATTTTATACTTAACAAATATTAGTACTTTGAAAAATATTTTGTACTTAACAAATATTAAAAAAATCATTTAATATTATTTTTGTTTTGAAAATATAATATTTTACTTGACTTGGTTTCTTTCATAGTCTAACACAATCCTATGAAACCTTGTTAACTACAAGTACATTTCCCTAAGTATCCTGGAAAATTCTCCAAACTCAAGTACAATTATTTTAAAAAGTGATTCCATAAAAAAATAAGTTTTTAAAAGTGATTTTTATGAAAAAAAAGAGACTTTAAAATGATAGTATTTTAAAGAGAAAATATTTATGTTTTCAACAAGATTCTGAAAATACTGTTGGTGGAGGCAGCACCTAAGTCGAACTTGGGTTTTGATATTGGCAAAGGGTTCAATAGTTAAGATGTTATGTTGGTCTAATGTACTCACTGAGTATGTAGAAAGAAGTCCTGGCGAAGGGTTGCTGGGAACCTAGAGAAGGACTGCTAGGCATTGAAACCTGAAGACCTGGCGAATGACTGCTAGGCACCTGGCAAAGGGTTGCTAGGAGTCTAAGACCTAGCGAAGGACTGCTAGGCACCAAACGAAGGGCTGCTAGGAACCGAAGACCTAGCGAAGGGCTACTAGGCACCAGGCAAAGGACTGCTGGGCAAAAGTCCAACCGGAGGAGCCGGTTGGCAAAAGGTATACTCTCCTGAGAGGAGTAGGTGAGGACGCATTCTCCGTCGAGAGAACAGTAGGCGTCGGTTCGACCTAGGGTTCCATTTGGGATACCCGAGGCAGAACCAAGACAGCTAAGGCTGTATAAAGCTAACATTTCTTGCCTTGTTTGTTGTGGAACTAACCTTGGATGCAGGGACAAAAGGAACGTGTTTCTGCAGCTCAGAACGCTCCAAAGGAGAGGGGCAGCAGCTGGGCTAGGCACCTGGGAGGTCTCGGGCGCCCAAGGTCAAAGCCAAACGAGCAGTTGAGCAAGAATCGCTTCGGAAACTCACTAGGTCAAGTACCCTCAAGCTCCCGGGCGCCCGGATGGTCCCGGGTGCCCTGTGTCCAGCCAACCAAGCAATCGAAGTGAATTCAGCTGAGAAGCAAGCAGATCAATTCAACCGGTGCGCCCCCGTCAGCTCCGAGCCCGATTCTGGAGGGATAAGCGCTGACCGAGCTTCGGATGAGAGTTCTCGGATCCGAAGGCACGTGTCAGGTGCCCCCAGCGTCCTGGGCGCCCCCAGGAGCAGTATAAAAGGGGCTCGATCCCTAAGGCTTCGCAATCAACTTTTCTAACGCATCTGCACTCTTCGACTCAAGCGCTGTAACACCCAATAATTTTCTAGTATTATTAGGGATTTTCTAAATTTTATAGCATTTTTTCGGATTAAAATAAAAAGAAAAAAATATAAGGGGTCGGGCAGGGTTTGATCCCGCGTCCACAAGGCAAGCAAGGCCTTAAGGGCGTCCGGGCAACCAGCTGGGCAAGGGTATCAAGCACAGAAAAGGATGAAGAGAAATAATATTATAGTTGAGTTAGCCCATTTTATGAAGAGGTATTTAAACTTCCACTTAAGTTGAGTTAAGACCCCATTAGGGCTTGGAGGAGGCCGCGCGAGCAAGGTGGGAGGCTGCGAAAAATAGGGAAGAAAAGGAGAGTTTTCTCCTTCTTCTTCCTCTTGAAGTAGAAAACCTAGGGCTTCTTCCCTAGGGCCAAGGGTGAAGTTTTCTTGCAAAGGAAGAGGAAAAGAACCCTACGCTAGGAATTTTGAGATACTTAGTGTGTTTTCTTCAAGAAAAGGGTAAGTAAATCACTCACCTGCAATAGAAGTAGCTTCGCATGTAGTTTCTCGTTGTAGAACCATGATTTTGTGATCTAAGTGCATGCTTTGACAATATTGTTTATTGTGTGATTTAAGTTTCTAAAGAATACATGTTTTTAATCATAGAACTTGAAATGGAGTAGATTTTATATGTGTGATGTAAGCATGAAAGACCATGTTCTTGAAAAGTCCCAAAATGAGTTTTGGTTTAAGGGCACGCAAGGTGCTCGATGAAAGTTCCAAGTGAGAAAGGTAAAGTTTTGTAATGCAAAGATTTATGTAAAAAGAAAGATAGCTTGATAAGTATAAGCATTATGAGTAAGAAAGTATTTTACTTTTGTAAAGTGACATGTACCGGGCAAAAGAGAGGCCCACAGAAAGTTAGAAAGAAGCTCTAATAGGGTGCGGTGGCAAGCAACCCCGAAACCTATTAGGGATACGCGCATTGGTACATTGATACCATGGTACAGTGTCAAGGCCTGAGAAAGTTGATTATTATTTTGAAGTATACGAGTATATGTAAGTGTTTTCAGTTTAAGCATATGTTTTGCTATGTATGTTAACATTGTTATGTTATAAGCATGTTAAAGAGCAAGAGCAAGGAAGTTAGTGGTTTAAAGTATGGTAATGCATAAGTAGCAAGTTTCAAAAGAAATTATGAACATGTTAGATTTGCCAATGTTTTAATGCTAGTAAATGTTTTCAAGCATGATTGAGCATGATAAGTATATGAAAGTTTCCATGTGCAAGTATTTCAAAGTGCATGTGTTTTGAAGCAAGCATTATTTGAAAAGAGCATGTTTATCATTGATCGCATGGATTTGTGAGTTAGGATTTACTTACTAAGCAAATCGCTTATTAGTTGCATTTCCTTCTATTGCAGACAAAGGTAAAGAAAAAGCATATGCTAGGGAGGCGAGCGGGACTTGCATTGATGTTCAGTGGCGGCGGAACTGTAACACCCAATAATTTTCTAGTATTATTAGTGATTTTTCGAGATTTTATAGCATTTTTTCGGATTAAAAATAAAAAGAAAAAAATAAGGGGTAGGGTGGGATTTAATCCCACGACCACAAGGCAAGCAAGTCCTTAAGGGCATCCGAGAAACCAGCTGGGCTAGGGTATCAAGCACAGAAAAGGATGAAACGAAATAATATTATAGTTGATTTAGCCCGTTTCATGATGAGATGTCTGAACTTCCACTTAAGTTGTGTTAAGACCCCTTTTAGGGTTTGGGGAGGCCGCGCGAGCAAAGGGAGGAGGCTGCGAAAATAGGGAGAAAGGGGGAGTTTTCTTCCTCCTTCTTCTTCCTCTTGAAGTAGAGAACCTAGGGCTTCTTCCCTAGGGCTAAGAAGTGGAGTTTTCTTGCAAAGGAAGAGGAAAAGAACCCTACACTAGAAATTTCAAGATACTTAGTGAGTTTTCTTCAAGAAAAGGGTAAGTATATCACTCACCTGCAATAGGAGTAGCTTCGCATGTAATTTCTCGTTGTAAAACCATGATTTTGTCATCTAAGTGCATGCTTTGAGAATATTGTTTATTGTGTGATTTAAGTGTCTAAAGAATACATGTTTTTAATCATAGAATTTGATTTGGAGTAGATTTTTATATGTGTGATCTAAGCATGAAAGACCAAGTTCTTGAAAAGTCCCAAAAATGAGTTTTGAGATTAAGGGCACGCAAGGTGCTCGATAAAAGTTCTAAGTAAGAAAAGGTAAAGGTTTATAGTGCAATGTTTATGAAAAAGAAAGTTAGCTTGATAAATACAAGCATTATGAGAAAGAAGTATTTTACTTTTGTGAAGTGACATGTACCGGGCAAATGAGAGGCCCACAGAAAGTAAGAAAGAAGCTCTAATAGGGTGTGGTGGCTAGCTACCCCGAATCCTATTAGGGATGCGCGCATTGGTACACTTATACCAGGTACATTGTCAAGGCCTGAGAAAGTTGATTATTATTTTGAAGTATATGAGTATATGAAAGTGTTTCAATTTCCTTAAGTGCATGTTTGGTTATGTATGTTGACATGGTTACGATATAAACATGTTAAAGAGAAAGAGCAAGGAAGTTAGTATTTTTAAAGTATGGAAATGTATCATTAGTAAGTTTCAAAAGAAATCATGAGCATGTTAAGTTTGCAAGTGTTTTGATGCTAGTAAATGTTTTCAATCATGATTGAGCATGATAAGTGTAGGAGAGTTCTCATGTGCAAATATTTCCAAGTGCATGTATTTTGAAGCAAGCATTCTTTGAAAAGAGCATGTTTATCCCTTGTCGTTGGATTTGTGAGTTAGGATTTACTTACTAAGCAATTTGCTAATTAGTTGCATTTCCTTCTATTGCAGTCAAAGGTAAAGAAAAAGCATAAGTTAAGGAGGCGAAGGGACTTGCATTGATGTTCATTGGCGGCGGAACCGTGGAAGAGATCATTGGGCTAAGTCTTGTAGAACATGTGTTTTGGTGTTTTGAAGTGGTAGAATGAATGACTTTGTTTAAACCTTGCATAGATACATTGGGTACAAACTCTAGTCTAAAGTTCACACATATTTTGATAGCTTATTTACTTCCGCAAAAGTCTTAATTTCAAGTTTATGAGGTTGTTTTGAATTGCTAAAATGTTAAGAAAACTAGTATAGAGTATAGAAATGGAGTTATGTCTTTGTATGGCTTGAAGGTATATGTTTTGTGGATTGATGGAGATGGTTTTAAGGTCTGAAATGCAGGTTTTCAGGCGTGCCAGTCGACTGGTTCAGTCGACTGCCCTATCGAACAGTAGCTTCTGTTCGATGCACCAGTTGACTGCCAAGAGGCCAGCCGACTGGTGCCGCGCCCAGAAACATGCTGTGGCCGATACCAGTCGACTGGATATATAGCAGTCGACTGGTACCATTGACATAAAGTGGTATACAGCAGCTGGTTAGTGCTTTAGTGTTACAACTAAGAGGTCTAGGGGTCAAATCCTTGCAAAGCAAATAAAATGAAAGTTGTTTTGTTTTTTTTTGAAAAAAAAAAGAGAAGGAAGAAAAAAAAATTTAGAGGAAGTTAAGGAAAGTCAAGTAGTTGTAACCTAAGGCTAAGAATAAGGTAAAGTTAAGGATAAGTGAAACTGACGCCCGCCTTAAGGAAGAGGGAGAGAAGTTGAGAAGGCGGGCCGTCACAGGAACCGTGGAAGAGATCGTCGGGTTAAGTCTTGTAGAACATGTGTTTTGGTGTTTTGAATTGGTAGAATGAATGACTTTGTTTAAACCTTGCATAGAGACAAAGTTGGGTACAAACTCTAGTCTAGAGTTCATATATTTTAATATCTTATTTACTTCTGCAAAGATCCTAATTGCAAGTTTATGAGTTTGTTTTGGGTTGTTAAAACGTTTATAAAACTAGTGTAGAGTATAGATTTTGAGTTATTTATCTATATACTTGAAAGTATATGAATTGTGAAGCTTTGGAAATGGGTTTCAGGTCTGTAAATGCAGGTTTCAGACGTGCCAGTCGACTGGTTCAGAACCAGTCGACTGCCCAATCGAATAGAAAGTTTCTGTTCGATGCACCAGTTGACTGCCATGAGGCCAGTCGATTGGTGCCGGACACAGAAAGTTTCTGTGGCCGATACCAGTCGACTGGCTATATAGCAGTCGACTGGTACCATTGAAAAGAATTGGTATAGAGCAGCTGGTTAGTGCTTCATTTTTACAACTAAGGGGTCTAGGGGTCAAATCCTAAGGCTAAGAATAAGGTAAAGTTAAGGATAAGTGAAAGTGACGTCCGCTTTGTAACTACCCGGAAAATTCTCTTAATATTTTCTTAAAATATTGAGCATGTCTAGATAATTTTCCGAGGGGCCCAGAAATAATTATGTAAAATTGGGCCTAGAAATCTATGTTTTCTCATTTAAATTGAGAAAACTAAGTACTAATGAGCTTTAAATGGGCTCCAAAAATAGGTATTAATTAGATAAAAATTTATATAAATTAGGAAAAATTAATATAAATATAAAAGAATTTTATTTAGGAATATTAGCATAATTATGGGTGATTTTAGGGGGGATTTTCGGAAATTAGGAAATAGAAATAATAAAATAAATGAAATAAAAATAAAATAAAAATAAAGGTGCATGAGCAAAGGTTTGAACCTTGGACCTCTTATACAACCATGTAGGCCTTATCCAACTCACCTAGCAAGTTATTGTTGAGAGGGAATGAAGTGGATATGGGTTAAGGCATAGAAGAAGAGGAAGGGTCATGGAGAGACTCTTCATTTGCCTCCTTGATCGATTATAATGAGAGGAGTTTTGGGAGTTACTTCTTCTCTCAATCAATTGCATTACCTCTCCTCTTCATTCCCCATTCTTGCCGAGCACCAAAGGGAAGAGCTCCTTGAAGAAAACTCCACAAGGGGTCTCATCTCTCAAGATCTAAAGTTCCTACAAGGTGACAATGACTAGTTGTGGTCAAGAGATACCAAGTCCTCTTCCTTCTCCTCTTTCAAGGTTCGAAAAATCAAGAAATCTAAGGTAAAACTTCCTCACCTTTGGTATAATAGTTACCTATGATTTCCATGATTTTTGGCATCATATATGGGTTAGTTTTCGGATTTAATGTTGAAGGGAAACAAAATCAAGGTTCCTATGTTCAAAGGTTTCGGCCAGCATGTTTTAAAGGTCCATAATTGTGTTAAAAATCATGATAATGTTATTTTGTGTTCCCTGATGATGTTTAGAAGTTAAGTGAAGTTTTTGGGAATTTTTGGAGTACCCTAGGATACCCTAGGGTCTCGGCCATCATGAAAGAAGCAAAACCCAGAACCTTAAGTTCAAGGGTTTCGGACACTATGTTTTAAATGTCTAGAAATATGTTAAAAATCATGATAATGTTATTTAGTGTTCCCTTATGATGTTTATAAGTTAAGTGTAATTTTTGGGAATTTTTGGAGTACCCTAGGACACCCTAGGGTTTCGGCCATCATGAAAGAAGCAAAACCCAGAACCTTAAGTTCAAGGGTTTCGGCCACCATGATTTAAATGTCTATAAATATGTTAAAAATCATGATAATGCTATTTGATGTTCCCTTATAATGTTTGAAGGTTAAGTATAATTTTTGGGAATTTTTGGAGTACCCTAGGACACTCTAGGATTTCGGCCAACAGGAAAGGGGCAAAACCAAGGTCCCTATGTTTATAGGTTTCGGCCACCATGATTTAAATGTCTATAAATATGTTAAAAATCATGATAATGTTATTTGATGTTCCATTATGATGTGTGGAGGTTAAGTATAATTTTTTGGAATTTTTGGAGTACCCTAGACACCCCAGGGTTTCGGCCAACATGAAAGAAACAAAAACTGAGGACCCTGAGTTTAAGGGATTTGGCCATCATGTTTTAAGGGTCTATAATTATGCTAAAAATCATGATAATGGGATTTAACGTTCCATTATGATTTTTAGAAGTTTTTTATAAATTTTGGGAATTTTTGGAACACCCTAGAGGCCCATATGGTTCGGCCAACCCCAAGGACCCAAGGGTTAGGGTTGAGTCTTCAACTTCAAGCATGTGTTTATGTGTTGCCATGATATAAGGATGATGGATGGTGATTATGTGAATTTTCACATGGCCTTGGGACTCCACAAGTTTCGGCCAATAAGGGTTAATAGGATAAAAGTTAAGATTTATTTTAAGTAAGGGTCCCAATGGCCCTATGGTAAGATGTGATTTATGATAATGAATGATATGCCATGTTATGAATGATATGCCATGTTTACGAATGATATGTCATGTTTATGAATGATATGCCATGTTATGAATGATATGCCATGTTTACGAATGATATGCCATGTTAATGAATGATATGCCATGGTTAGTCATGATATGCCATGTTTATGAATGATATGCCATGTTATGAATGATATATCATGTTTACGAATGATATGCCATGTTTATGAATGATATGCCATGTTATGAATGATATGCCATGTTTATGAATGTTATGACATGTTAATGAATGATATGCCATGGTTATGAAGGATATACCATGTTATGAATGATATGTCATGTATACGAATGCATGCTATGCTCTATGAATGATGTGTACGTACACCATGTCTAAGAATGAAAATGATGAATGGCAAGTATGATGAATGAAAGATGATGCTTATGCCTTCAAGGCATAAATATGCTAAACGGCACGGTCGATGGTCGACGGTACGACGGTCGAGAGGACCGGTAAATGGGCCGGTAGACGGGCCGAGCCGTAACAAGTTATGCTATGATAAGTATGCCATGAATGTCTTATGTATGATGAAACATGAAAAGTATTTTACTTTATGTATGGGCTTGTACCGGACCGAAATATGGGTCCAAGGGATGGGCACCTTAAGAACGCCCCGGTTATGGACTACCGCAGCTGTCTACGGTTCTGGCACTACCGGAGATGTGCAACAGGGATGGGCTCCTTAAGAAGCGCCTCGGTTCGGGGACTACCGATTATGTTGTCCTTACCCTAGTAGGTCGGGACTAGCTACCTCGGATTTACTAGGGATGCGCAATATGATGTATGTATGTGGTACAAGCCGGGGACCCCAAATGTTATGATGATGATGTTTAAGCATTTTGAAAGTATGATTCTAAAAGTTAAGCATCTATATGTATATGCATTCCACCCATGCATTCATACATGTTATGCATTATGTTATGATAATGATGTGTTATGCTTATGCTCCATGTTAAAAGATATGTATGAGAATGAATGATCCATGTTATGATTATGGTAAGAAGATGCTCTTATGATATGCTAGAATGATTGCCTATGTTTATGTCATATAGGTTGGTTTATAACTTATGTTTATATTTATGCCATGTCTCATGCATTCTAGGAAAGTTTATTAAGTTATGCTATGCCGTGTATCATGCCATGCTTAGAATGTTTACGATGTCTATGCTTGATATGCTCGAAAGTATGCCTATGGTTGATTTACATCTTATGCTTATGTTCATGCCATGTATGATGCCATGCTTAGAATGTTTAATTAGGTTTATGCCTATGTTTATACTTTATGCCATGATAAGAATGTTTGATTAGATTTATGCCTATGTTTATGCTCTATGCTATGATAGAAATGTTTATGATGCTTATGTTCCATATGATTATGAATGAATGACGAATGATTTTAGTGAGTAGGAAAGAGTCTTACTAAGCCTGTGTGCTTATAGTCTTCTTTCCTTATACCGCAGATCATGCAAGGGGATAACAAGGAAGCTGCAGGAGGGCCTGAAATATGTGTGTGATGGTGACTTGGCCCATGAAATCGAATGTGTTAACCGTTTATGCTAAGAACTTTATTTTTGCTACCTATATGCTCGAATAGTGACATATGGAACTTTATGAAAAGATATCAAGTATGATATGATATGAACCTTATGGTATGATATTAAGCATGTTATGATATGATGTTAAGCATGACGTTCATATGTTAAGTTCCATGTCATTATATTAGGGATGGTGGTAGGGGCATGTATATGTAAGGTTTAAGTTATTCCGCTGCAGTATGGTATTACATGCCTTAAGTATGTCAGCGTAACGCCGCTTAGGAAAAAAAAAAGGTGGCGTTACACGCTTTGAGGAAGAGGAGTTAAGGCGGGCCGTCACAAGCGCTCTGCTCTGGAAACCTCCAATCTCGAGATTCAATCGCCGACAACGACCCTCTGCTCCGAAGTACGATCCACACCGGGCGTCGGTAACGAAGAGTCTAATTTTATTTACTGCACTAAAATTATAACATTTTTCTATAAATATTTGGGCACATATAGAATTTCCCGTAGTAAACGGTCAAGGACCGTGGGCCTTGGAGTAGGAGCCGACCGCGACTCCGAACCAAGTAAAAATCCTTGCGTTCTGTGTGTTTGTTTTAATTTCCGCTACGTATTCTCTTAACTTCTAATCTGAAACGTTTTCACGATATTCACCCCCCTCTATTGTGTTTTCTCGATCCAACAAGTGGTATCAGAGCGGGGAAGCTCAAATCTGGTGCAACCACCAATTTGAGAGTTTTCCGGATTTTTCATCGAATATTTTTTCCCGATCGAACTTTTGTCGATAATCGAGGTTGGTGCAACACCACTCGATAATTTCTTTTAATATCTTATTCCCACACTACTAATCCAAGACCAAGTCTTGGGATAGTTTTTTTGTTATTATTTCAGTAATTACTAAATGGTCATGCAAGAAGGGTTCAGTACAGCCAAACCACCACTTTTCAGTGGGGAGGATTTCTCCTTCTGGAAGAGTCGAATGGAAGTCCATGTAACGCCCGCTTTTTTTTTTCCTAAAGCGGCGTTACACTAACATACTTAAGGCATGTAACATCATACTGCAGCGGAATAACTTAAACATTACATATACATGCCCCTACTACCAACCCTAATATAATGACATGGAACTTCACATATGAACATCATGCTTAATCATCATATCATAACATGCTTAACATCATACCATAAGGTTCATATCATATCATACTGGACATCTTATCATATAGTTCCATAAGTCACTATTCGAGCATATAGGTAGTCAAAATAAAGTTCTTAGCATAAAAGGTTAACGCATTTGATTTCATGGGCCAAGTCACCAACACACACATACTTCAGGCCCTCCTGCTGCTTCCTCGTTATCCCCTTGCATGATCTGCGGTATAAGGAAAGAAGACTATAAGCACACAGGCTTAGTAAGACTCTTTCCTACTCACTAAAATCATTCGTCATTCATTCATAATCATATGAAACATAAGCATCATAAACATTTCTATCATAGCGTAAAGCATAAACATAGGCATAAATCTAATTGAACATTCTTATCATGGCATAAAGTATAAACATAGGCATAAGCATAATTAAACATTCTAAGCATGGCATCATGTGTGGCATGAACATAAGCATAAGATGTAAATCAACCATAGGCATACTTTCTAGCATATCAAGCATAGACATCGTAAACATTCTAAGCATGGCATCATATGTGGCATGAACATAACTTAATAAACTTTCCTAACATGGCATGAGACATGGCATAAATATAAACATAAGATATAAACCAACCTATATGTCATAAACATAGGCATACATTCTAGGATATCATAAGAGCATTTTCTTACCCTAATCGTAACATGGATCATTCATTCTCATACATATCTTTTAACATGGAGCATAAGCATAACATATCATTATCATAACATAATGCATAACATGTATGAATGCATGGGTGGAATGCATATATATAGGGATGCTTAACTTTTAAAACATACTTTGAAAATGCTTAAACATCATCATCATAACATTTGGGGTCCCCGGCTTGTACCACATACATACATCATAGCGCGCATCCCTAGTAAATCCGAGGTAGCTAGCCCCGACCTACTAGGGTAAGGACAGCATAGTCGGTAGTTCCCGAACCGAGGCATTCTCAAGGAGCCCATCCCTGTTGCACAGCTCCGGTAGTGCCAGAACCGTGGACAGCTACGGTAGTCGATAACCGGGGCGTTCTTAAGGTGCCCATCCCTTGGACCCATACTTGGGTCCGGTACAAGCCCATTCATAAAGTAAAATACTTTGCATGCTTCATCATTCATAAGACATTCATAGCATACTTATCATGGCATCATTCTTATCATGAAACATGATCATAACATACTTGTCGTAACATCATTCTTATCATGCATAACCATGGCATATCATTCATAAACATGACATATCATTCGTAAACATGGCATATCATTCATAACATGGCATATCATTCATAACATGGCATATCATTCATCAGCATAGCATATCATGTATAACCATGGCATATCATTCATAAACATGGCATATCATTCGTAAACATGGCATATCATTCATAACATAGCATATCATTCATAAACATAAATCACATCTTACCATAGGTCCATTGGAACCCTTACTTGGAATAAATCTTAACTCTTATCCTATTAACCCTTATTGGCCGAAACTTATGGAGTCCCATGGCCATGTGAGAATTCACACAATCACCATCCATCATCCTTATATCATGGTAACACATAAACATAAGTTGGAGTTAAAGACTCAACCCTAACCCTTGGGTCCTTGGGGTTGGCCGAACCATATGAGGCCTATAGGGTGCTCCAAAAATTCTCAAAATATATACTTAACTTCTAAACATTATCAGGTAACATTAAATAACATTATCATGATTTTTAACATATTTATAGACATTTACATCATGGTGGCCGAAACCAATAATCATAGGGACCTTGGTTTTGTCCCTTTCATGTTGGCCGAAACCCTAGAGTGTCCTAGGGTACTCCAAAAATTCCCAGAAATTACACTTAACTTCTAAACATCATAAGGGAACATCAAATAACATTACCATGATTTTTAACATATTTCTAGACATTTAAAACATGGTGGCCGAAATCCTTGAACTTAAGGTTCTGGGTTTTGCTTCTTTCATGTTGGCCGAGACCCTAGGGTGTCCTAGGGTACTCCAAAAATCCCTAAAAATTACACTTAACTTCTAAACATCATAAGGGAACATAAAATAATATTATCATGATTTTTAACATATTTTATACATTTAAAACATGGTGGCCGAAACCCTTGAACTTAAGGTTCTGGGTTTTGCTTCTTTCATGTTGGCCGAGACCCTAGGGTGTCCTAGGTTACTCCAAAAATTCCTAAAAATTGTAATTAACTTCTAAAAATCATAAGGGAACATTAAATAATATTATCATGATTTTTAACATATTTTAGACATTTAAAACATGGTGGCCGAAACCCTTGAACTTAAGGTTCTGGGTTTTGCTTCTTCCATGTTGGCCGAGACCCTAGGGTGTCCTAGGTTACTCCAAAAATTCCTAAAAATTGAAATTAACTTCTAAACATCATAAGGGAACATAAAATAATATTATCATGATTTTTAACATATTTGTAGACATTTAAAACATGGTGGCCGAAACCCTTGAACTTAAGGTTCTGGGTTTTGCTTCTTTCATGTTGGCCGAGACCCTAGGGTGTCCTAGGGTACTCCAAAAATCCCTAACAAAATACAATTAACTTCTAAACATCATAAGGGAACATCAAATAATATTATCATGATTTTTAGCATAATTTTGGACCTTTAAAACATGCTGTCCGAAACCTTTGAACATAGGAACCTTGATTTTTGTTTCCCTTCAACATTAAATCCGAAACTCACCCATATATCAAGCCAAAAATCATGGAAAACATTGGTATCTATTATACCACAGGTGAGGGAGTGTTAGCTTAGATTTCTTGATTTTTAGACCTTGGATGGAAAGAAGGAAGAAGACTTGACCACACCTAGCCCTTAGAACCTTGAGAAGACCTTAGATCTTGGAGAAGGAGAGCTTTTGTGGAATTTTCTCATGGGAGAATTCCTCCTTGTGTGCTCGGCAAGAATGGAGAAGGAAGAGAGGAGCAAATGCAATTGATGGCATGAAGAATGAAACTCCCAAACCCCTTATTAATCAACCATTAAGGTGGTGAATGAAGAGTTTTCCATGGCCCTTCATCTTCTTCTACCATTTAACCACCATTCACTTCCTTTCCTCACAAGAATTCCTTGCTAGGTGAGTTGGTTAAAGCATTCATTGTTGTACAAGAGGTCTAAGCTTCAATCCTTGGCCCATGCACCTTTATTTTTATTTTATTTAATCCTTTTTCTTATTTTCGAAAATTTCCCTTTTATTTCGAAAATTCTCCAAAAATCACCCATAATTATGCCAATATTCCTAAATAAAATTCTTTTATATTTATATTAATTTTTTTTTCCTAATTTATATTAATTTTACCTAATTAATACCCATTTTTGGAGCCCTTTTAAAGCTCATTAGTACCTAGTTTTTCTCAATTTAAATGAGAAAACATGGATTTCTAGGCCCAATTTTACATAATTATTTCTGGGCCCCTCGGAAAATTATCTAGACATGCTCAATATTTTAAGAAAATATTAAGAGAATTTTCCGGGTCGTTACAGTCCACCTGAAAACTCAGGTGGACATGTGGATAATAATCCAATCTGGACTGGAAATCCTGAAGAACGCTGAAGGAGTGCCACAATCATACACCAAATGGGATACCGCACTGAAAAGAAAGATCGAAGTTGATGCCAAAGCAACCCCAAACACTACAATGTGGCTTAACCAAAGAAGAGCTAAATCGGGTGGGACCATTCAACAGTGCAAAGGAACTCTGGGGTAAGCTAATTGAGCTGCATAATGGAACCTCCGACACCCGAATCAGCAAGAGGGACCTACTACTAAACAAGTTGTACACAATCAAGATGAACGACAGCGAATCTACAGCCCAGCTCCACGCCAGAATCCAGGAGCTGATGAACGGGCTATATTCAATCGGTTACAAGGTAAAAAATTGTGACCTGATCAGGTACACCCTTAACGCCTTCCCGAGAAACACTTTGTGGGTATCTATGGTAGATGCGTACAAAGTTTCAAGGGATTTGTCTAAAATTAAATTAGGTGAGTTGTTTTCTGAGCTTGAATTACATGAGCAGACTAACTGCACTCTGGCCGAGAAAGGCATTACCTTTTTTGCAGGTAAAACTAGAAAGATGACCAAGAAGAAGTCCCAACCTGCACCCGAGTCTGACTCAGATTCAGACTCAGAAGACAGCGAAGGAAATCGACCCAAACTGGTTCGGCTAGCCCAGGACAACTACAAGGAACTGAAAAACCAGACCAACAGAAGGAAAGCCAGTCGTACAAAGGAAGAACCAGCTGATCCTTCAAATGAAAAGGCAAAACCAAACGTGACCTGTTACGAATGCAAAAAGAAGGGTCACTACAAGACGGAATGCTCAAATTTGAAGGAGACAAAGAAGTCACGAAGGAAAAAGGCCCTTCAAGCAACGTGGGACGAGTCTTCCTCTGAAGAAGAAGAAGAGGCCCCATAGTCGAACCTGCTCACTCTAACTGCTTCGGAAGAAATCGAGACCGAATCAGAATTGGAGCCGGACGACGAAAACCTCACATTTTCAGAGGACATCCAAATCATTGTAAGTGGATTTTCTAAAAGTCAATTATCAGAATTAATTGTGTATCTATCTCGAGACTTGGCGAAAGCCAAAATCCGAGTCGAGTCCCTCCCACAGGAAGTAAAACTCCTAAAAGAGGAAGCTGACTCTAGATCCTCAACTGAGAAGGTTCAAGAAGGAACCTCTACTCAAGTTGAAAAACATGAGAAAAAGAACTCCTCCTTGAAAACTCAAGTCAAGGACCTTAGAGCATCTTTGGAACGATTCACTTCTGGTTCTAAGGGTCTTGATATGATCCTTGGAAAATAGAAGTCCGTTCTAAATCGATCCGGGTTAGGCTATCGAACCAAGGCGAGACAAAGATCTTACTGTAACGACCCGGAAAATTCTCTTAATATTTTCTTAAAATATTGAGCATGTCTAGATAATTTTCCGAGGACCTAGAAATATTAAAATAAAATATGGCCTAGAAATCCATATTTTCTCATTTAAATTGAGAAGTTAAGTACTAATGGGCCTTATATGGGCTTTTTGGTACCATAACTATTAGAGAATTTTAGGTAGAAATTTATATAAATATAAAGGGGTTTTAATGAGAAATATTAACATAATTATGGGGGAATTTTTAGAGAATTTTCGAAATTTTGGGGAAAATAATAGAAAATAAAAGGAAAAATAAAATAAAAATAAAGTGCATGGACCAAGGATTGAACCTTGGACCTCTTGTACAACCATGTATGCTTTAACCAATTCACCTAGCAAGGGAGTGCTATGAGAAAATGAAGTGGATATTGGTTAAGGCTTAGAAGAAGATGAAGGGTCATGAAGAGACTCTTCATTTACCTCCTTAATGGGTTATAAAGAGGGGGGTTTGGGAGTTACCTTATTCCTTCCATCAATTGCATTTTCACTCCTTCTCCTTCCTCATTCTAGCTGAAACCTCAAGGGGAGGTTCTCCCTTGGAAAAGCTCCACAAGAAGGTCTCATCAGCAAGATCTAAGGGTTTTCCAAGGATACAAGGGCAAGGGGGTTCAAGTGTCCAAAGGATTTACAATTTCCTTCTCTTTTAAGGTTTAAAAATCAAGATCAACCAAGGTAAGACTCCCTCACCTGTGGTATAATGGCTTTTGTTGAAGATTAACATGATATGGAAGTCTTGTATGTGATGTTTATGTTGGAAAACCCAAGAAAACCCATGAACCTAACCTTATAGGTTTAGGCCACCATGGGTTCTTGGTCTATAATGATGATAAAAATCTAAATCATGTTGTCTAATGTGCTCTCATGATGTTTAGAGATTAAATATAATTTTTTGAGAATTTTTGGGGTACCCTAGGATCCCCTAGGGTTTCGACCATCCCATGAAGCCATGGGTAGAGTTGAACTTAAACCCTCAAGCATGTGTTTTGTGTATTATCACGATATAAGGGAGATTGAGGGGGGCTTATGTGAACTTTTACAAGGCTTTGTGACCCCCATAAGTTTCGGCCATGTTGGACCTAGGGCAAAAAGTTAGGGATTTCCCTCAAGCAAGGGTCCCAATGGCTTCATGGTAGAGTATGCTTGGTGTTAATGTTTGATTGGGGGTTTCCATGGAATTTTTCCATGCCCCATGGCCTTGTAGGGTTTCGGCCAGCACAAGGAAAGAGGGCTAAAGGTTAGGGATAACCCTAATTATGAGCCCTAATGGCCTCCCATGGTCTTATAAGTAAAGTATGGTTGGTTCTTTACCTTATGCTATTTTACATGATTAATTGAATGATGGAACCCATCCCTATAGGTTTCGGCCAAGCAAAGGAATTTAGGGTTTAGAAGGAGTTAGGGTTCAAAGAATGATATTTTATGCTTACCATGAAGTATATATATGTATAGGTTCAAGCATGTGGTAGAAATCATGTTACCAATAACCCTAAGTTTAAGCAACACGTTTTATGTTTTATGTTTTATGTTTTATGTTTATGATTGGATGCCATGCTTAATAGGGTTTATTATGAATGTCTTGTGTTTTATGCCATGTAATTGAATGATAGGTAGAATGTTATGGAAATCCTACCTATGCATGCTTAAGATAGATACCATGCTTAGGCAAGAAATGCAATGTGTACCTTATGTATCATGATCATACAAGCTCTATGTAGTAGGATAAATATCTATGAAAAACATGTCATGTTTGATGCAATGCTTACCTTCTATGTTATGATCATGCAAGTACTAGAAATAGGGATGATGTTTAGGTATGCATGCCATGTTTATGTAGGAAGATGTATGCCATGTTGTATAAATAATGATGTATGCCATGTTGTATGGATAATGATGCATGCCATGTTAAATGAATAAAGACTCATGCCATGTTTATGAAAGAAGATGCATACCATGTTTATGAATGAAGATAATGCTCATGCCTTCCAGGCATCATGATGCTATGCAATAAGTATGAACAATGAAAGGACGAGCATGTGTTAAGGCATGCTTTATGTAACATGGTTATGCTATGAATGTCTTATGAATGAGGAAACATGTAAAGTATTTTACTTTATGAATGGGCTTGTACCGGACCGATGTATGGGTCCAAGGGATGGGCACCTTAAGAATGCCCCGGTTATGGACTACCGAAGCTGTCCACGGTTCTGGCACTACCGGAGCTGTGCAACAGGGATGGGCTCCTTAAGAACGCATCGGTTCGGGGACTACCGACTATGCTGTCCTTACCCTAGTAGGTCGGGGCTCGCTACCTCGGACTTGCTAGGGATGCGCGCTATGATGTATGTATGTGGTACAAGCCGGGGACCCCAATGATATGATGATTATGTTTAAACATTTAAAAGTATGTTTAAAAAGTTAAGCATCCTTATGTATATGCATTCCACTCATGCATTCATTCATGTTATGCATTATGCTATGTTGATAAGATTTTTATGCTTATGCTTCGTATTAAGGAATATGCATGGAAATAAATGATCTATGCCATGATTATGTTAAGAAGATGTTCATATGCTATGATAGGAAGTATGCCTATGATTAGGCCCTACAGGTTGGTTTACACTTTATAGACATGCTTCTACCATGTATTATGCCATGCTCAGAAAGTTTATTATGTTATGTTTATACTATGTATTATGCCATGCTTAAAATGTTTATTATGTTATGGTTATACCATGTATTAGGCCATGCTTAGAATATTTATTATGTTATGTTTATACCATGTATTATGCCATGCTCAGAATGTTTATTATGTTATCTTTATACCATGTATTATGCCATGCTTAAAATGTTTATTATGTTATGGTTATACCATGTATTAGGTCATGCTTAGAATGCTTATTATGTTATGTTTATACCATGTATTATGCCATGCTCAGAATGTTTATTATGTTATGTTTATACCATGTATTATGCCATACTTAAAATGTTTATTATGTTATGGTTATACCATGTATTAGGCCATGCTTAGAATGTTTATTATGTTATGTTCATGCCGCGTATTATGCCATGCTTAGAATGTTTACTATGTTTACGATTATGCCATGTCTTATGCCATGCTAGGAATGTTCACTTATGTTTATGTTCATGCCATGCTATGTATATGATAAGTGATCCAAGATGTTATGCTCTAAGTAGAGCACCAAGTATGTTAATGTTTCATGTGCTCATTATGAGATGATGAATGGTTTTTTTTGTGAGTAGGAAAGAGTCTTACTATGCCTGTGTGCTTATAGTCTTATTTCCTTATACCGCAGATCATTCAAGGGGACAATGATGGAAGCAGCAGGAGGGCAAGAACGCATGTGTGTGGTAGTGACTTGGCCCAGGAAACCATATGTTTACCGTTTATGCTAGAACTTTACTTTGGTCACTTTTATGCTTGAATGCGTGAATAATGACTTATGGAACTCTATGATTTGATGTTAAGTATGACAAGATATGACATGATATGATGTTTAAGTATGAAGTTATGTCGAGTTCCATGTCATCATGTTAAGAATGGTAGTAGGGCATGTATGTCTAAGTCTTAAAGTTATTCCGCTGCCTTATGATGTCTACATGCCCTAAGTATGTTAACGTAACGCCGCTTTATGAAAAAAAAAAGCGGGCGTTACACTTACTATGCTATACTGAATCAGTCTAGACCCAAAGATCAGGCATGGGTATCCAAACTATGCCTGAACAACCAAGCTGGACAAAATCAGTATTGGATCCCCAAGGACAAGATTCATATCTTGCCTAATCATTACCGTGGCTTTAGTCCAGGGGGAGCCAACTTAAAAACAATCTTTATAGTTAAATAAATTTCTTTTCTTGTTTAAATTGCATGATTTCTTGTCTATTTATTTTATGCAACTTACCATGCTTAAACCTAGGATTGGTTAGACTAAGGACTAAACCAATTAACTGAAATTTGAACAACATAATATTGGGTGGCGGTGAGATGATAGTATATTAGGGAAGCCCTTTCTAATAAGGTCAAGTATACACTACTTAGTCTCTTTAGACTGGTGGAACTAGCCAAAGCTACCGATCCAAGACCTAAACTAGTTAGACCAGAATTTTTCAAAAAGTAATTTTGAAAATGAAATTTCATTAAAAGGCTTTGTCAAGGAAAGGGTTGATGATCCAATAAGGCTACGACCAAAGAAGACCTAGTGCCTCGCCAAGATCTGGAAGCCAATTTTTGACATTCAAATTCAATTTACTCTTGTCAAATTCGAATCTAACATAAATTTTTAGTTAATCATAGATTCAAACACTCTTTTTCAAAATAAATTCAAAACCAATTGTTTTCAAAATTAATTTAACTTTTTCAAAATAAATCATGATTTTTCAAAATAATTCTATCTACTAAAACCTGTCTCACAAAAACCCATAAGGCAAACGTGGTTGATAACTCTAGATTGGGTGAGATAGACTAGGTTGTGAAAATCAATTTAAGCTACTCTTAATTCTAATTGGATCCAAATCAACAAAACTCTTTATGTGTAGGAACATAAAGATTTGGACCAATGGATGTTGGATAGCGGGTGCTCCAAACACATGACTGGAGACAAATTGAAATTCACCAAACTCAAGTTCAAGAACCTAGGCTCAGTAGCATTTGGCAACAATGCTACACTCAAAGTGATTGGGTCAGGTAACATTGAACTCAAATCTGACTTTGTTATTAAAAAGGTGCTTTTGGTTGAAGATTTTAAATTTAACTTGCTTAGCATAAGTCAACTATGTGATACTGGCTATGTAGTTTCCTTTACCAACTCTAACTTCCTGATTAGAAACTTGCAAGACTCATAAATCATGCTTAAGGGCTCTAGAAAAAATAATGTTTACACTATAAACCTACCCTTAGTACCTAAATGCATGTTAACTCAGTTAGAAGAATCAAACCTCTGGCGTAGGAGATTAGGTCACACTAATCTGAGATTAATTTCAAAAATCACTCAACTTAGCCTAATTAGAGGTATACCTAAAATTAAGAACCATGAAAACTTAATATGTGAATCATGCAATCAAGGTAAACAAACTAGGTCTAATTATAAACTAATTGAATCAGATCTAACTCAAACCACACTTGAGCTCCTGCATCTTGACCTATTTAATTCACATAGAGTCAAGTCACTAAGAGGAAACCGGCACTGCTTAGTAATTGTTGATGATTACTCTAGGTTTACCTGGGTTAGGTTTCTAAAGACCAAAGATGAAACCCTAAACCTATTTAGTGATTTTTGCAAGTTAATTGAAAATCAAAAATATACCAAAATCAAAAGGCTTAGGAGTGATCACGGGGGAGAGTTTGAAAATCAACGATTCGAGGAGTTTTGTAAGATAAACGGGTATATACATGAATTTTCGTGTCCTAGAACCCCCCAGCAAAATGGGATAGTTGAACAGAGAAATAGAACCCTACAAGAAGCTGCTAGGGCTATGCTCAATGAATTTAACCTAGCTAACCAATTTTAGGCAGAAGTAATTAGTACGGCTTGTTACATCCTTATGCATCCGCGATAGGATCTATCATGTATGCTATGTTATGTATTAGGCCCGATGTATCGTATGCTCTGAGCGTCACGAGCAGATACCAGTCTGATCCAGGAATGGATCATTGGGCGGCTGTCAAGACAATCCTTAAGTACTTAAGAAGAACTAAGGATGTGTTCCTAATATATGGAGAAGGAGATATGGTAATATGTTGGTATACAGATGCCAGTTTCCAGACAGATAAGGATGACTCCAAATCTCAGTCTGGATACGTATTTACTTTGAATGGAGGTGCAATAAGTTGGAAGAGTTCCAAACAAGACACCGTAGCGGATTCTACCACGGAAGCGGAATATATCGCAGCTTCAGAAGCAGCAAAGGAAGCAGTCTGGATCAAGAAGTTTGTCTCCGAACTTGGTGTGGTTCCAACCATTGATGAAGCAGTGCCGGTTTACTGCGACAACAATGGAGCTATTGCACAAGCAAAGGAACCAAGGTCTCATCAGCGATCTAAACACGTGCTTCGCCGCTATCATCTGATCAGAGAGATTATAAGTAGGAATGATATACAAATTAAGAAAATTCCCACTGAAAGGAATTTAGCGGATCCTTTAACTAAGGCCTTACCTCAGAGCAAGTTTGAGGGTCATGTTAGAGCCTGTGGTATTGGATACCGTAGCGATTGGCATTAGGCCAAGTGGGAGTTTGTTAGTAATATGAGAGAAGTGTCCTAAGGCAATCGCCATATGATTGTAAACATTTATTTTAATAAATGAAAATTCACTATTTGAGTATACATGTTTGTGTATTTGATTGGGATCTTAAACTCATTTACTAAATGTCCGCAATACAATTCACAGCATGAGAGAATTTGTGATGAATTCACAACTAGTGATTATCTCTACATGTGCAATTGTGAAGTATTGAAATTGTCCCTAGTCGATGAATTGATAAATACGGACACTATCAATTCTGTTGAGACTAGCATGGGTTATTCTCTAATCAGCTAATTCTCACTGGGTGGTGACATTGGGATGTCTGGAAATAAACATGAATGCTAGTTAAGGGAACTAGTTCATTGGAGTGACTGGCTGTAAAACTTCACATGGTAGTCTATATATAGACATGTCAGTGAAGTTCTTACCGCAGCTTAAGTGCGATGTTCCTTTGACTTGTGGTGTTCAAGTCATCTTGGTCATGGAGACTTATACTTTAACATCTTAAGCAAGCATCTCCAAGGAAGTGTGGACCCAGGATGGTTGGGTATAAGCCGAAGTGCCCGAAGATGTTTGAACAGCTTACAAAGGATTCACCACTCCTTGCGAGGAGATGTATACCCAAGGCCTATCGTCGGATTGTTACTCAAAGCCTCTGGCCAGAGCATGACATGTTTAGAGTATGAGTCTCTTAAATACATGAGAGTAATTAGAAATCCATTGGACGAGAAAGACATTACTTGGGCTAGGTGTGACTAGTCAGCCTAGTGGGGACTGACACACATAGACCATGTCCTGAACCAAGTGGGTATAAGATGGTGAAGGGAATGAGGCACGATTCATTAGAGCTACTGAAGGGTTTCAGAATTATTTCTGAGGTCAACCGTTGATCTTTCGATTAATTGGGGATCATGATGTACTACTAGGTGCCACTCATGATCGTTCTATAATTGATGAATTATAGACGGCCAACATAAATCGAAAGCCTATTTAGTCACACGCACTACGAGTAATCCTAGGGATTTAAAATGAGTTAAAAATTAGATTTTCCAATCAAGAGAAATAAGTCGAATCTGAATTAATCAGAGGTGCAACGGAAGCTTAAAATGGCTAAGTCTTTTGAAGACTTATTGGGCGAATTAAATGAGTTTAATTTGCGAGGGTCTTGGCTTGGTGTGGCCAGCCAAAGAGGGTGCCCTCTTTGGTTTCGCCGGCCACCACAAGGAGAGAAACCAATTAATTTGGTTTAAATTATAAAATAAATCAAGCGCGATTTGTTTTATATAATTATGGATAAATAAATTAATTTATATAAAGAGATTTATATAAAGAAAATTGTAGAAATTTATTTTTTTATGGAAATTAAAATGAACCATGAATTGGTTTAATTTTAATTTATAAAATTAATTATGAATTGAATTTTCCATGATAAGAAAAATTTATACAAATTTTTTTCCCATAATTAAAAGGAGAGATGTATTTGTTTTATTATAAAGTTAGTTATAATAAAACTTGGCATAACAGAATAATTCATAAGAAAATTTATGAGATAAATTTCTTATGAAAATTTATTCCGTTAATTCCGTTAAAAGGGAGACTTGGCAATGGAGAGGCTACTATATAAAGGAACCAAAAGCAAGCCTTTAATTCCAATTAATCAAGAGATTAAGAAGCTCTCTCTCTCTCCCTTATTCTCTCCCTCTCTCTCTAGGGCCGGCGCCCACCTTCTCTCTCTAGGGCCGGTGCCACTTTCTCCCTCTAGGGCCGGCGCCACTTTCTCCCTGTAGGGCCGGCGCCACCTTCCCTAGCCGTGAGCCACCACCAAGACGAAGCGGGTCGCGTCTCCTTCCTCCCTTCATGGAATCTTGATTCCGTTACTTGGTGGTTAGTTTCCATATCTCTCTCTTGATATTCTAGTTGTGTCTTTGGAGAATCTAGTAGTTCTCGTCGGCACAAAACTCGTGGGTTTGCGAAGTCATCCGGAAGAGAACTCGGCGTGGACGCGAATTGAGGCGGAGCTTCCAAGGGACGCTACGGTTGGATCTCGTCCCTTACTTCGTGTTACGCGAGGTACTAAGTAAATTAGTTTACTTTTTCACAAAATTTTAATTTATGATCATGTTCACACATCATAAGGTCGCATGCTAGATACGTCGTTAAAATAATTTGAGAAATTAGTTATGCTAATTCTTCCGCTGCACGTAAATATTTTAAAATTTACGAACCCGTATCCTTGTCAACATGCTCCCGGTCCCAACAGTGGTATCAGAGCCGGTTAGTGTTTGACATAATCATATAATTGTTTTGCGGAAAACGTTGTCATGATCTCAATTTTGGAAAATTTTTCCAATTATGGAAACTTTCCAATTATGATAAATTTTAGATTTAGGAATTTCAAAGTTTGGAAATCCTCATGAAATTTCGCAAACTTTTGAAATATCCAAGTTTCTGAAATTTTATGATAATTGTGAAAACTTCCCATTTTTGGAAATTTTCCAATTTTGGAAATTTCCTATTTTGGAAATTTTCCAATTTTGGAAATATGTAAGTTTTCTTTGTACCAGAAACTTACAATTATTCTGAAACCCAATTATAAAATCTCGCAATTTTGGGCACTTTCTTTCAAGAAAGTCTAGAAAAATTTATGGATCATTATTTGACAATTAAATTCGAATTAGTTTTAAATTATTAATAAAATTCTTTATTTTGGATTGAGCCTCGGGGTGCCGTCCAATTTAAATTTAGTTGTTGTAATTTAATTTCCCATTTTGAATAAAAATTGTCATGTTTAATTTGGTTATGCATCGGGGAGCGGTCCAAATTGGATTTACGACAAATTTCTTTTCTTTGGGTATCTGAGCCTCGGGGAGCC
>JAGFNQ010000376.1:0-48473 GCA_024364735.1 Boesenbergia rotunda | reverse complement strand
TCCTAAGGCAATCGCCTTATGATTGTAAAACATTTATTTCAATAAATGATAATTCACTATTTGAGTATACATGTTTGTATTTGATTGGGATCTTAAACTCATCTACTGAATGTCCGCAATACAACTCACAGCATAAGAGAATTTGTGATGGGATCACAACTGGTGATTATCTCTAAATGTGCAAATGTGAAGTATTGAAAATATCCCTAGTCGATGAATTGATAAAAACGGACACTATCGATTCTGTTGAGACTAGCATGGGTTATTCTCTAATCAGCTGATTCTCACTGGCTGGTGACATTGGGATGTCCGAAGATAAACATGGATGCTAGTTAAGGGAACTAGTTCATTGGAGTGACTAGCTGTAAGACTTCATATGGTTATCTATATAGATATGTCAATGAAGTTCTTACTGCGGCTTAAGTGCGATGTTCCTTTGACTTGCGGTGTTCAAGTCATCTTGGTCATGGAGACTTATACTTTAACATCTTAAGCAAGCATCTCCAAGGAGGTGTGGACCCAGGATGTTTGGGTATAAGCCGAAGTGCCCGAAGATGTTTGAACAGCCTACAAAGGATTCACCACTCCTTGCGAGGAGATGTATACCCAGGCCTATCGTCGGATTGTTACTCAAAACCTCTGGCCAGAGTATATCATGTTTGGAGTGCTAGTCTCTAAAATACATGAGAGTAATTAGAAATCAAAAGGACGAGAAAGACATTACTTGGGCTAGGTGTGACCTAGTCAGCCTAGTGGGGAGTGACACAAATAGACCGTGTCCTGAACCAAGTGGGTATAAGATGGTGAAGGGAATGGGGCACGATTCATTAGAGCTGCTGAAGGGTTTCGGAATTCTTTCTGAGGTCAACCGTTAATCTTTCGATTAATTGGGGGTCATGATGTACTACTAGGTGCCACTCATAATCGTTCTATAATTTGTTGATTATAGACGACCAACATAAATCGAAAGCTTATTTAGTCACACGCACTACGAGTAATCCGAGGGACTTAAAACGAGTTGAAAATTAGATTTTCCGATCAAGAGATATAAGATGAATCTGAATTTATCATAGGCGCAATGGAAGTTAAAAATGGCTAAGTCTTTTGAAGGCTTATTGGGCG
The DNA here is from genome assembly GCA_024364735.1 of Boesenbergia rotunda. Taxonomy (NCBI): domain Eukaryota; kingdom Viridiplantae; phylum Streptophyta; class Magnoliopsida; order Zingiberales; family Zingiberaceae; genus Boesenbergia; species Boesenbergia rotunda. The sequence continues at coordinate 47,351 of JAGFNQ010000376.1, read as the reverse complement.
AATTAAATGAGTTTAATTTGTGATCGGTTCGGCTTGGTTTGGCCGGCCAAAGAGGGTGCCAATCCCCTTGGGTTGGCCGGCCACATTAAAGGGAAGAAACCAATTTAATTGGTTTAATTAATAAAATAAATCTAGTGCGATTTGTTTTATAAATTATGGATAAATAAATTTTTGTAAAGAAATTTATATAAATAAATTTATAGAAATTTATTCTTTTTATGGAAATTAAAATGATCCATGAAATGGTTTATTTTAATTTTATAAAATCAATTATGAATTGATTTTTCCATAATAAGAAAGTTTATAAATTTCTTATAAGATTTATTCCATAATAAAAGGGGAGATTAATTAGTTTTATTATAAAGTTAGTTATAATAAAATTCATAAGAGAATTTATAGGATAAATTTCTTATGATAACTAATTAGTTTTATTATAAAGTTAGTTATAATAAAACATGGTTTAAACGGAATAATTCATTAGAGAATTTATAGGATAAATTTCTTATGATAACTAATTAGTTTTATTATAAAGTTAGTTATAATAAAACTTGGTTTAAACGGAATAATTCATAAGAGAATTTATAGGATAAATTTCTTATGATAACTAATTCCGTTAATTCCGTTAAGAGGGAGACTTGGCAAGGGAGAAGCTACTATATATAGGAACCAAAGGCAAGCCCTTAGTTCTAATCGAAATAGCGATCAAGAGATTAACTCTCTCTCTCTCTCTCTCTTATTCTCTTCTCCCTCTCTTCCCCTTAGGGGCGGCGCCCTCCTTGAAGATTAGGGCCGGCGCACCCTCATCCCTCCAAGTGGTTGGCGTGAGCAAGGATCACCAAGGAGAAGCCAAACAAGAAGAAGAAGAAGCGGATCACATCTCCCTCCTTCTCGGAATTTTGATTCCGTTAACTTGGTGGTTAGTTTCCTATCTTTTCTCTTGTCTTCTAGTTGTGCCTTCGAAGGATCTAGTAGTTCTCGTTGGCACAAAACTCGTGACTTTGCGAAGTCATCCCGAAGAGAACTCGGCATGGACGCGAATAGAGGCGGAGCTTCCAAGGGACGCTACGGTTGGATCTCGTCCCTTTCTTCGAGTTACGAAAGGTATAAAGTAAATTAGTTTACTTTTCCGTAAAGTTTTATTTTATGATTATGTCAACACACCATAAGGTTGCATGCTAGATACGAAGTTAAAATAATTTAGGAAATTATTTTATACAAATTCTTCCGCTGCACGTAAAAATTTAAAATTTTACGAACTCGTATCCTTGTCAACATGCACCCGGTCTCAACATTGGTATCAGAGCCGGTTAGTGTTCGACTTAATCATATAATTGTTTTCTGGAAAACATTGTCATGATCTCAATTTCGGAAAAAAAATTTCAATTATGGAAACTTTCATATTATAATAAATTTTAGAATTAGGAATTTCAAAGTTTGGAAATCCTTATGAAATTTCGCAAACGTTTGAAATTTTCTAGTTTCTGAAATTTTATAATAATTGTGAAAACTTCCCATCTTTGGAAACTTTCCAATTTTGGAAATTTTTCTATTTTAGAAATTTTTTCAATTTTGGAAATATGTAAGTTTCTTTTGTACCAGAAACTTACAATTATTCTGAAAACCTATTTTTGAAATCTCGCAATTTTGGGCACTTTCTTTTAAGAAAGTCTAGACAAATTCATGGACAGTTAATTGACAATTAAATTTGAATTGGTTTTTAAATTGATAACAAAATTCTTTATTTTGGATTGAGCTTCGGGGAGCCGTCCAATTTAAAGTTAGTTGTTGTAATTTAATTTCCCAATTTTAAATTGAAATTGTCATGTTTGATTTGGATTGAGCTTCGGGGAGCCGTCCAATTGGATTTATAGAGCTGTCAAACGGGCCAACCCGTGGCGGGGCGGGTCGGCCCATGGCGGGCCGGCCATTTGGCGGGACGGGGCGGGTCGACCCATCATCTAGGCGGGTTGGAAAATCCCCAACCCAACCCAATCCAAGGCGGGCCGTGGGTTAGGCGGGCCAACCCGCGGGCCCATCAAAATATTTTTAAAAAATTAAAAATATTAAAAAAAATCATATATTTAGATTTCATCAATCAAATATATTTTTTAAATATAAATGTATACAAACGAGTACTCATGTGATGAAAAATATTATTTTTTATTTCAAAATAATAACAAAGAAAGATAATAAATTGTCATAAAACTTAACTAACATGTGATTCTCAACCCGCGGGCCAACCCAAGCCCGTTGCGGGCCAACCCGTGCGGGTCACGGGCCTAGGCGGGTTGGCCCGCGGCGGGCTTGGGTTGCTTAAATTCTAACCCAACCCGCTTAAATTGATTGGCGGGGCGGGCCAACCCTATGGGCCCAACCCAAATTGACAGCTCTATGGATTTACAACAAATTACTTTTCTTTGGGTATCTGAGCCTCGGGGAGCCACCCTTAGAAAATGATTTATTGTAATTAATTAAATCCATGAATAAAATATATTTAAGAGGTGATGCTCTTACATATTATTGTCTCCAAAATTAATTAGGAAAATGGTTTCCTATAGAGTTTCTTAAATGAGATTTCCATGAAAATAATATGTAGTTGAATTAAGGGATTTGTCTCTTAATTTAATAAGATTTGGTTTAGAGAAATCAAAGTCTTGAACATATTATTTCCGAAATTAATTATGACAATTTAGGAAATTGTTTCCCAAAATAATTCCTTTAATTAAGTATGAAATGGAATTAGGAAATCCGGTTCCTAATTCAATTAATGAGACTTGATAACTTAAGTCACATACATACTTAATTAAGGAAATCGTTAGTCATGACATAATTCTATGTCATGAATGTGCTTAGAAAAAAAAGGATGATACCCAAAACCCCTTACAAAATATTAAGGCTAACACCTTCCATTAATATGGTTAGAATCGGAGTTTTGTTTCTCGTTTGGGTTGATGGACACATCCATGCCCGACTTGAACCTCAACATATTCAAACCATGGAATTAGTTTATGAATAATATAGTAAGAGTCAGAAGTCAATCATTAGTTTTGGTTGTTGGACACATCCAAGCCTGACTAAGCAGTTGAATGAGCTCCAACCATATTAAAACTATTTCTTGATTAATGGGTCAGCCTTAAGCTTCGAGCATCGATTTGTTGTGCCACAGCCAAGGTCGATGTAAAGAGAGGTGCAGTTGGGTGCGATGTATATTGTTGCATACTTGTTAATGAGTTAACAACCCAATGTTTTATGCAAACATTCAATTAGTTGATAGCATAATGTGATAGTTACATATATGTGATGTGTAATCGGTATAATTACCTACCTTCATAGCTAAGAATAACTTGATGGCCACAGTCATGGTTGTTCTTGTCTATGGTTGGATATCAACCTATTTGGAGATGTTCCTACGATCTCCCGAATTGATAAAAAGGGTTATTCAATTTGAAAAATAAATAGGATTTCAATTTTTGTATATTGATACATTCTTTAATCATTCTTCTCACATAAGCTCAATTTGTATTTCTAGGATAATCACTCGATCATGTCTTCTCTGAATTTGCGTTCCATTTTGGACACCAATAAACTGACTGGGCCAAACTTCAAGGACTGGCTTCGAAACCTGAGGATAGTCCTCAAGGCAGAGAAGCTTGCTTATGTCCTTGAAGATCAACTTCCCAACCGTCCTCCTGAAAATGCAACTCTGGACCAGTTTCCTGAGTTGCTCAACCTGCTGAAGACTTTAGAGCCTTCTGTGAAGCAGGATCAAAAGACGGTACTGTTAGTTGGTTCCTTGAAGAAATGTTCTAAGAGGAAGGCCAAAGAACAGAATAAGGGAAAGAAGAAAAAGGCCAAAAAGACTGAAAATACCCTAAAAGGCACTTGCCATCACTGTGGCAAGGAGGGTCACTGGCGAAGAAACTGCAAGGTTTATCTTGAGTCCTTGAAAGAGAAGGCATCCGATGCCCTATCCTCTTCAAGTATCTTCGTTATTGAATGTCACTCTATTTCCTCAAACACATGGGTACTTGATACTGGGTGTAGCACACATATATGTAATGACATACAGGGGCTAAGGAATAGAAGAAGACTTGACAAGGGAGAAGCGAATTTGCGAGTTGGAAATGGAGAAAAGATTGCTGCTGTTGCCATCGGAACATATTTGCTAAAGCTCCCTACAGGACGTGTCTTAGAATTGGATAATTGTTATTTTGTTCCTTCGTTAATAAAGAACATTGTATTTATTTCATGTTTGAATGAAAAGGGTTATCATTTAACTTTTAGTAACAATTGTTGTTACATAACTTTAAATGGCGTTCTTTATGGGAATGGAACTTTGTGCAATGGTATCTACATGTTAGATTTATCCAGTGACGTTTTCAATATCGAAGTTAGCAACAAACGTGCTCGAATAGATAATCGAATAGACTCCTACACATGGCATTGCCGTCTTGGCCACGTAAGTAAGAAACGCATGACCGAATTACACCGATGTGGAATTTTAGAATCATTTGAACCCGGTTCATTTGATACATGCGAATCATGCTTAAAAGGGAAGATGACCAAATTACCCTTTCCCGGAAAAGGTAATCCAGTGGGAGAATTGCTTGGTCTAATACATACTGATGTATGTGGACCAATGTCAACTCTTGCACAAGGAGGCTATAGCTACTTCATCACCTTTATCGATGATCACTCACGATTCGGGTACGTGTTCTTGATGAAACACAAATCTGAAGCCTTTGAGAAATTCAAAGAGTTCAGAAATGAAGTAGAGAAACAGCTTGGCAAAAGTATTAAAATACTTCGATCCGATCGGGGTGGTGAATACTTAAGTCATGAGTTTCAAGATTATCTTAGGGACAATGGGATATTATCCCAATGGACTCCGCCGTATACACCACAGCATAATGGTGTATCTGAGAGGCGCAACCGAACCTTGATGGACATGGTTAGGTCGATGATGAATCATGCAACTCTTCCAAAATCCTTTTGGGGCTATGCACTTAAGACAGCTGTTTACTTGCTAAACAGAGTCCCGACCAAGGTAGTCTCTACTACTCCATATGAGACATGGAATAGTAAGAAACCCCACTTAACTCACCTTAAGATATGGGGTTGTCCTGCTTATGTGAAGCGGATTGTATCAGACAAATTGGATGCTAAGTCTGATAAATGTCTATTTATTGGATACCCTAAGGAAACGAAGGGTTACCAATTCTATCATCCCTTGGAACAAAAGGTGTTTGTTTCAAGGCATGCTGTATTTCTGGAAAAAGAATTTCTTTTACAAGAAAACAGTGGGAGTGGGATTGAACTTGATGAAGTTCAAGAAACTCCAATAGACATTACAGAGACACCTAGTCTAGACCCACAACCAATACCTCATAATGATGAGCTATCAGTTGAACCTAAAACTACACCACCTCTTCGTAGATCTGATAGGACACGCAATATTCCAGAGAGATATGAATTTCTCGTAAGTGAATCGAACGATGTGTTACTCATAACTGATGACGAACCTATCAGTTATGAAGATGTTCTGAAAAGTTCAGAAAGGGACAAATGGCTTGAGGCCATGAAGTCGGAAATGGATTCCATGTACGAAAACCAAGTATGGGACTTGGTTAACCCACCTGAAGGGATTAAGTCCATAGGGTGCAAGTGGGTTTTCAAGAAGAAAACCGACATGGAAGGTAATGTTGTTACCTTTAAGGCTAGATTAGTGGCAAAAGAATATCGTCAGAAGCAAGGAATTGATTATGACAAAACCTATTCGCCAGTAGCTATGCTTAAATCCATTCGGATGCTGTTAGCCATAGCAGCTCTTTATGATTATGAGATATGGCAAATGGATGTGAAAATAGCTTTCCTTAACGGAAACCTGCTTGAGGATGTATACATGATACAACCTGAAGGTTTCACATCGGTTGATAAAACCAAAGTATGGAAGCTACGACGATCCATATATAGACTGAAGCAAGCATCTAGGAGCTCGAACATCCGTTTTGATGAGACAATCAAAAATATTTGATTTCTCACAAAATCCAGACGAACCTTGTGTGTACAAGAAGGTTAGTGGGAGTGCAGTCGTATTCCTAGTATTATATGTCGATGACATATTACTTATAGGAAATGATATATCAGACTTACAGACAGTTAAAATTTGGTTGTCCAAAACTTTCTCCATGAATGACCTGGGAGAAGCAACCTATATCCTTGGGATTAGAATCTATAGAGATAGATCAAAACGGTTGCTTGGTCTTTCGCAGTCTACATATATAGACCGAGTGCTAAAAAGGTTTAGCATGTCGGAATCCAAGAAAGGTTACCTTCCCATCAGGCATGGGATCAACCTTTCAAAGTCTATGTGTCCGCGCACAGAAGACGAGAGGATTTGCATGAATAAGATTCCTTATGCATCCGCGATAGGATCTATCATGTATGCTATGTTATGTACAAGGCCCGATGTATCGTATGCTTTGAGCGTCACAAGCAGATACCAGTCGGATCCAGGAATGGATCATTGGGTGGCTGTTAAGACAATCCTTAAGTACTTAAGAAGAACTAAGGATGTGTTCCTAATATATGGAGAAGGAGATATGATAATACGTGGGTATACAGATGCTAGTTTCCAGACAGATAAGGATGACTCCAAATCTCAGTTTGGATACGTATTTACTTTGAATGGAGGCGCAGTAAGTTGGAAAAGTTCCAAACAAGACACCGTAGCGGATTCCACCACGGAAGCGGAATATATCGCAGCTTCGGAAGTAGCAAAGGAAGCAGTCTGGATCAAGAAGTTCGTCTCCGAACATGGCGTGGTTCCAACCATTGATGATGCAGTGCCGGTTTACTGCGACAACAATGGAGCTATTGTACAAGCAAAGGAACCAAGGTCTCATCAGCGATCCAAACACGTGCTTCGCCGCTATCATCTGATAAGAGAGATTAGAAGTAGGAATGATATACAAATTGAGAAAATTCCCACTGAAAGGAATTTAGCGGATCCTTTAACAAAGGCCTTGGCTCAGAGCAAGTTTGAGGGTCATGTTAGAGCTTATGGTGTTGGATACCGTAGCGATTGGCATTAGGCCAAGTGGGAGTTTGTTAGTGATATGAGAGAAGTGTCATAAGGCAATCGCCTTATGATTGTAAACATTTATTTCAATAAATGATAATTCACTATTTGAGTATACATGTTTGTATTTGATTGGGATCTTAAACTCATCTACTGAATGTCCGCAATACAACTCACAGCATAAGAGAATTTGTGATGGGATCACAACTAGTGATTATCTCTAAATGTGCAAATGTGAAGTATTGAAAATATCCCTAGTCGATAAATTGATAAAAACGGACACTATCAATTCTGTTGAGACTAGCATGGGTTATTCTCTAATCAGCTGATTCTCACTGACTGGTGACATTGGGATGTCCGGAGATAAACATGGATGCTAGTTAAGGGAACTAGTTCATTGGAGTGACTAGCTGTAAGACTTCATATGGTTATCTATATAGATATGTCAATGAAGTTCTTACTGCGGCTTAAGTGTGATGTTCCTTTGACTTGCGGTGTTCAAGTCATCTTGGTCATGGAGACTTATACTTTAACATCTTAAGCAAGCATCTCCAAGGAGGTGTGGACCCAGGATGATTGGGTATAAGCCGAAGTGCCCGAAGATGTTTGAACAGCCTACAAAGGATTCACCACTCCTTGCGAGGAGATGTATACCCATGCCTATCGTCGGATTGTTACTCAAAACCTCTGGCCAGAGTATATCATGTTTGGAGTGCAAGTCTCTAAAATTCATGAGAATAATTAGAAATCCAAAGGACGAGAAAGACATTACTTGGGCTAGGTGTGACGTAGTCAGCCTAGTGGGGACTGACACAAATAGACTGTGTCCTGAACCAAGTGGGTATAAGATGTTAAAGGGAATGGGGCACGATTCATTAGAGCTGCTGAAGGGTTTCAGAATTCTTTCTGAGGTCAACCGTTAATCTTTCGATTAATTGGGGGTCATGATGTACTACTAGATGCCACTCATGATCGTTCTATAATTTATTGATTATAGACGGCCAACATAAATCGAAAGCCTATTTAGTCACATGCACTACGAGTAATCCGAGGGATTTAAAACGAGTTGAAAATTGGATTTTCCGATCAAGAGAAATAAGATGAATCTGAATTTATCAGAGGCGCAATGGAAGCTAAAAATGGCTAAGTCTTTTGAAGGCTTATTGGGCGAATTAAATGAGTTTAATTCGCGATCGGTTCGGCTTGGTTTGGCCGGCCAAAGAGGGTGCCAAACCCCTTGGGTTGGCCGGCCACATTAAAGGGAAGAAACCGATTTAATTTGTTTAATTAATAAAATAAATCTAGTGCGATTTGTTTTATAAATTATGGATAAATAAATTTGTGTAAAGAAATTTATATAAATAAATTTATAGAAATTTATTCTTTTTATGGAAATTAAAATGATCCATGAATGATTTATTTTAATTTTATAAAATCAATTATGAAATGATTTTTCCATAATTAGAAAGTTTATAAATTTCTTATAAAATTTATTCCATAATAAAAGGGGAGATTAATTAGTTTTATTATAAAGTTAGTTATAATAAAATTCATAAGAGAATTTATAGGATAAATTTCTTATGATAACTAATTAGTTTTATTATAAAGTTAGTTATAATAAAACTTGGTTTAAACAGAATAATTCATAAGAGAATTTATAGGATAAATTTCTTATGATAACTAATTAGTCTTATTATAAAGTTAGTTATAATAAAACTTGGTTTAAACGGAATAATTCATAAGAGAATTTATAAGATAAATTTCTTATGATAACTAATTCCGTTAATTCCGTTAAGAGGGAGACATGGCAAGGGAGAAGCTACTATATATAGGAACCAAAGGCAAGCCCTTAGTTCTAATCGAAATAGCGATCAAGAGATTAACTCTCTCCCTCTCTCTCTCTTATTCTCTTCTCCCTCTCTTCCCCTTAGGGCCGACGCCCTCCTTGAAGATTAGGGTCGGCGCACCCTCATCCCTCCAAGTGGTTGGCGTGAGCAAGGATCACCAAGGAGAATCCAAACAAGAAGAAGAAGAAGCGGATCACATCTCCCTCCTTCTCGAAATTTTGATTCTGTTAACTTGGTGGTTAGTTTCCTATCTTTTCACTTGTCTTCTAGTTGTGCCTTCGGGGGATCTAGTAGTTCTCGTTGGCACAAAACTCGTGACTTTGCGAAGTCATCCCGAAGAGAACTCGACGTGGACGCGAATAGAGGCGGAGCTTCCAAGGGACGCTACGGTTGGATCTCGTCCCTTTCTTCGAGTTACAAAAGGTATAAAGTAAATTAGTTTACTTTTCTGCAAAGTTTTATTTTATGATTATGTCAACACACCATAAGGTTGCATGCTAGATATGAAGTTAAAATAATTTAGGAAATTATTTTATGCAAATTCTTCCGCTGCACGTAAAAATTTAAAATTTTATGAACTCGTATCCTTGTCAACATGCACCCGCTCTCAACAACATGTTAATTGAATGATGGAACCTTTCCTTATAGGTTTCGGCCAAGCAAGGTAAATAGGATTTGGGTGGAGTTAGGGTTTGAAGAATGATGGTTTATGCTTATTTATGAAGTATATATAAAGGTTCAAGCATGTGGTAGAAATTAAGTTAGCTATACCCCTAACCATAAGCACCATGTTTTATGTTTTATGTTTATGATTAGATGCCATGCTTAATAGGGTTTATTTATGAATGTCTTGTGTTCTATGTCATGCACTTGAATGGTAGGTAGTATGTTTATGGAAGTCCTACTTATGTATGCTTGGGATGAATACCATGCTTATGTATGAAATGCAATGTTTACCTTATATATCATGATCATGCAAACTCTATGGATTAGGATAACTGTCTATGCAAACATGTCATGTTCAATGAATATAACGCAATGCTTACCTTATATGCCATGATCATGCAAGCACTAGAAATAAGAATGATGTTTATGTAAGTAGGCCATGTTCTATGAATGAAGATGCATGTTATGTTTATAAATGAAGATGCATGTTATGTTTATGAATGAAAGTACATGCTATGTTTTATGAATAAAGATGCATGCCATGTTTATGAATAACGGCATGGTCGATGGTCAACGGTATGACGGTACGACGGTCATGAGGACCGGTAAATGGGCCAGTAAATGGGCCGGTAGACGGGTCGGGTCGTTACATATGTTATGTTTATGAATGAAGATGCATGCCATGTTTTATGAATAAAGATGCATGCCATGATGTATGAATGATGAAGCATATGAAGTATTTTACTTAATGAATGGGCTTGTACCGGACCGAAGTATGGGTCCAAGGGATGGGCACCTTATGAACGCCCCGGTTCTGGACTACCGACTATGTTGTCCACGGTTCTGGCACTACCGAAGCTGTGCAACAGGGATGGGCACCTTAAGAACGCCCCGGTTCTTGGACTACCGACTATGCTATCCTTACCCTAGTAGGTCGGGGCTCGCTACCTCGTATTTACTTAGGGATGCGCGCTTATGATGTATGTATGTGGTACAAGCCGGGGACCCCCAATGATGTTATGATTATGTTTAAGTATTTAAAAGTATGATTTTCAAATAAGCATCCTTATATATATGCATTTAACTCATGCATCCATTCATGATATGCACTTAAGCTTATGTTATGTTAAGAACCATGCTATGCTTATGTTATGATAAGAACCATGTTATGCTTATGTTATGTTAAGAACCATGCTATACTTATGTTATGATAAGAACCATGCTATGCTTATGTTATGTTAAGAACCATGTTATGCTTATGTTATGTTAAGAACCATGCTATGCTTATGTTATGATAAGAATCATGCTATGCTTATGTTATGTTAAGAACCATGCTATGCTTATGTTATGATAAGAACCATGCTATGCTTATGTTATGTTAAGAATCATGCTATGCTTATGTTATGTTAAGGACCATGCTATGCTCATGTTATGTTAAGAACCATGTTATATGCTTTATGTTTATGTTTATGCCAAGTATCATGCCATGCTAAGAATGCTCATTATGCTTATGTTCATGCCATGTCAAATATATGCTAAGTGATCATAAAGGCTTATGTTCTAAGTAAAGCACTAAGTATGTTAATGTTTCATGTGACTCTATGACATGATGCTAAGTATGACATGATGCTAAGTATGACATGATATGATGCTAAGTATGAAGTTAATATGCCAAGTTCCCATGTCATGATATTAGGAATGGTAGTAGGTGCATGTAGGTGTAAGTTTAAAGTTTTCCGCTGCATTATGATGTCCACCTGCCCTACTCATGTTAACGTAACGCTGCTTTATGGAAAGAAAAAAAAAATAAAACGGGCGCTACAAATACATACTGATGTATGTGGACCAATGTCAACTCTTACACAAGGAGGGTATAGCTACTTCATCACCTTTATCGATGATCACTCTCGATTCGGGTATGTGTTCTTGATGAAACACAAATCTGAAGCTTTTGAGAAATTCAAAGAGTTCAGAAATGAAGTAGAGAAACAGCTTGGCAAAAGTATTAAGATACTTCGATCCGATCGGGGTGGTGAATACCTAAGTCAAGAGTTTCAAGATTATCTTAGGGACAATGGGATATTGTCCCAATGGACTCCGCCGTATACACCACAGCATAATGGTGTATCTGAGAGGCGCAACCGAACCTTGATGGACATGGTTAGGTCGATGATGAATCATGCAACTCTTCCAAAATCCTTTTGGGGCTATGCACTTAAGACAGCTGTTTACTTGCTAAACAGAGTCCCGACCAAGGTAGTCTCTACTACTCCATATGAGACGTGGAATAGTAAGAAACCTCACTTAACTCACCTTAAGATATGGGGTTGTCCTGCTTATGTGAAGCGGACTGTATCAGACAAATTGGATGCTAAGTCTGATAAATGTCTATTTATTGGATACCCTAAGGAAACAAAGGGTTACCAATTCTATCATCCCTTGGAACAAAAGGTGTTTGTTTCAAGGCATGCTGTATTTCTGGAAAAAGAATTTCTTTTACAAGAAAACAGTGGGAGTGGAATTGAACTTGATGAAGTTCAAGAAACTCCAATAGACATTACAGAGACACCTAGTCTAGACCCACAACCAATAACTCATAATGATGAGCTATCGATTGAACCTAAACAACACCACCTCTTCGTAGGTCTGATAGGATACGCAATATTCCAGAGAGATATGGATTTCTCATAAGTGAATCGAACGACGTGTTACTCATAAGCGATGTCGAACCTATCAGTTATGAAGATGTTCTAAAAAGTCCAGAAAGGGACAAATGGCTTGAAGCCATGAAGTCAGAAATGGATTCCATGTACTAAAACCAAGTATGGGACTTGGTTAACCCACCTGAAGGGATTAAGCCCATAGGGTGCATGTGGGTTTTCAAGAAGAAAACCGACATGGAAGGTAATGTTGTTACTTTTAAGGCTTGATTAGTGGCAAAAGGATATCGTTAGAAACAAGGAATTGATTATGACGAAACCTATTCGTCAGTAGCTATGCTTAAATCCATTCGGATGCTCCTAGCCATAGCAGCTCATTATGATTATGAGATATGGTGAATGGATGTGAAAACAGCTTTCCTTAATGGAAACCTGCTTGAGGATGTATACATGATACAACCTGAAGGTTTCACATCGGTTGATAAAACCAAAGTATGGAAGCTTCGACGATCCATATATGGACTGAAGTAAGCATCCAGGAGCTGGAACATCCGTTTTGATGAGACAATCAAAGAGTTTGATTTCTCACAAAATCCTGACGAACCTTGTGTGTACAAGAAGGTTAGTGGGAGTGCAGTCGTATTCCTAGTATTATATGTCGATGACATATTACTTATAGGAAACGATATATCAGTCTTATAGACATTTAAAATTTGGATGTCCAAATCTTTCTCCATGAAAAACCTAGGAGAAGCAACCTATATCCTTGGGATTAGAATCTATAGAGATAGATCAAAACGGTTGCTTGGTCTTTGGCAGTCTACATATATAGACCGAGAGCTAAAAAGGTTTAGCATGTCGGAATCCAAGAAAGGTTACCTTCCCATCAGGCATGGGATCAACTTTTCAAAGTCTATGTGTCCGCGCACAGAAAACGAGAGGATATGCATGAATAGGATTCCTTATGCATCCGCGATAGGATCTATTATGTATGTTATGTTATGTACTAGGCCCGATGTATCGTATGCTCTGAGCGTCACGAGCAGATACCAGTCTGATCCAAGAATGGATCATTGGGCGGCTGTCAAGACAATCCTTAAGTACTTAAGAAGAACTAAGGATGTGTTCCTAATATATGGAGAAGGAGATATGGTAATATGTGGGTATACAGATGCCAGTTTCCAGACAGATAAGGATGACTCCAAATCTCAGTCTGGTTACGTATTTACTTTGAATGGAGGCGCAATAAGTTGGATGAGTTCCAAACAAGACACCGTAGCGGATTCTACCACGGAAGCGGAATATATCGCAGCTTCGAAAGCAGCAAAGGAAGCAGTCTGGATCAAGAAGTTTGTCTCCGAACTTGGTGTGGTTCCAACCATTGATGAAGTAGTGCCAGTTTACTGCGACAACAATGGAGCTATTGCACAAGCAAAGGAACCAAGTTCTCATCAGCGATCCAAACACGTGCTTCGCCGCTATCATCTGATCAGAGAGATTATAAGTAGGAATGATATACAAATTGAGAAAATTCCCACTGAATGGAATTTAGCGGATCCTTTAACTAAGGCCTTACCTCAGAGCAAGTTTGAGGGTCATGTTAGAGCCTGTGGTATTGGATACCGTAGCGATTGGCATTAGGCCAAGTGGGAGTTTGTTAGTAATATGAGAGAAGTGTCCTAAGGCAATCGCCTTATGATTGTAAACATTTATTTTAATAAATGAAAATTCACTATTTGAGTATACATGTTTGTGTATTTGATTGGGATCTTAAATTCATTTACTGAATATCCGCAATACAATTCACAGCATGAGAGAATTTGTGATGAATTCACAACTAGTGATTATCTCTACATGTGCAATTGTGAAGTATTGAAATTGTCCCTAGTCGATGAATTGATAAATACGGACACTATTAATTCTGTTGAGACTAGCATGGGTTATTCTCTAATCAGCTGATTCTCACTGGCTGGTGACATTGGGATGTCCGGAGATAAACATGAATGCTAGTTAAGGGAACTAGTTCATTGGAGTGACTGGCTTTATAACTTCACATGGTAGTCTATATATATACATGTCAGTGAAGTTCTTACCGCAGCTTAAGTGCGATGTTCCTTTGACTTGCGGTGTCCAAGTCATCTTGGTGATGGAGACTTATACTTTAACATCTTAAGCAAGCATCTCCAAGGAGGTGTGGACCCAGGATGGTTGGGTATAAGCCGAAGTGCCCGAAGATGTTTGAACAGCCTACAAAGGATTCACCACTCCTTGCGAAGAGATGTATACCCAAGGCCTATCGTCGGATTATTACTCAAAGCCTCTGGCCAGAGCATGACATGTTTAGAGTATGAGTCTCTTAAATACATGAGAGTAATTAGAAATCCATTGGACGAGAAAGACATTACTTGATCTAGCTGTGACGTAGTCAGCCTAGTGGGGACTGACACACATAGACCATGTCCTGAACCAAGTGGGTATAAGATGGTGAAGGGAATGAGGCACGATTCATTAGAGCTGCTGAAGGGTTTCAGAATTATTTCTGAGGTCAACCGTTGATCTTTCAATTAATTGGGGATCATGATGTACTACTAGGTGCCACTCATGATCGTTCTATAATTGATGAATTATAGACGGCCAACATAAATCGAATGCATATTTAGTTACACGCACTACGAGTAATCTGAGGGATTTAAAACGAGTTAAAAATTAGATTTTCCAATCAAGAGAAATAAGTCGAATCTGAATTAATCAGAGGCGCAACGGAAGCTTAAAATGGCTAAGTCTTTTGAAGGCTTATTGGGCGAATTAAATGAGTTTAATTCGCGAGGGTCTTGGCTTGGTGTGGCCGGGCTAAGAGGGTGCCCACCCTCGTTGGTTTGGCCGTCCACCACAAGGAGAGAAACCAATTAATCTGGTTTAAATTATAAAATAAATCAAGCACGATTTGTTTTATATAATTATAGATAAATAAATTAATTTATATAAAGAGATTTATATAAAGAAAATTGTAGAAATTTATTCTTTTTATGGGAATTAAAATGAACTATGAATTGGTTTAATTTTAATTTATAAAATCAATTATGAATTGATTTTTCCATGATAAGAAAAATTTATACAAATTTTTTTCCATAATTAAAAGGAGAGATATATTTGTATTATTATAAAGTTAGTTATAATAAAACTTGGCATAACGGAATAATTCATAAGAAAATTTATGAGATAAATTTCTTATGAAAATTTATTCCGTTAATTCCGTTAAAAGGGAGACTTGGCAATGGAGAGGCTACTATATATAGGAACCAAAGGCAAGCCTTTAATTCCAATTAATCAAGAGATTAAGAAGCTCTCTCTCTCCCTTATTCTCTCCCTCTCTCTCTAGGGCCGGTACCACCTTCTCTCTCTAGGGCCGGCGCCACTTTCTCCCTCTAGGGCCGGCGCCACCTTCCCTAGCCGTGAGCCACCACCAAGACGAAGCGGGTCGCGTCTCCTTCCTCCCTTCACGGAATCTTGATTTCGTTACTTGGTGGTTAGTTTCCATATCTCTCTCTTGATATTCTAGTTGTGTCATTAGAGAATCTAGTAGTTCTCGTCGGCACAAAACTCGTGGCTTTGCGAAGTCATCCAGAAGAGAACTCGGCGTGGACGCGAATAGAGGCGGAGCTTCCAAGGGATGCTAGGGTTGGATCTCATCCCTTACTTCGAGTTACGAGAGGTACTAAGTAAATTAGTTTACTTTTTCGCAAAATTTTAATTTATGATCATGTCCACACATCATAAGGTCGCATGCTAGATACGTGGTTAAAAATAATTTGAGAAATTATTTATGCTAATTCTTCCGCTGCACGTAAATATTTTAAAATTTACGAACCCATATCCTTGTCAACATGCACCCGGTCCCAACAAAGTCGACCTATTCAGATAATAGATCGAGCAGATAAGAAGCTGAGGAACAAAGTGGTACCATTAGTGAAAGTCTTATGGCTGAATCAGAAGTATGAAGAGGCAACTTGGGGATCAGAAGATAGCATGAGGCAAAGGAATCCAGAGCTATTGTATGTTCGAGGATGAACTTTTTATAAGGTAGGGAGGATTATAACACCCAATAATTTTTTGGTATTATTAGGGATTTTTCTGAATTTTATAGTATTTTTTCAGAATAAAATAAAAAGAAAAAAATATAAGGGGTCGGGCAGGGTTTAATCCCGCGACCACAAGGCAAGCAAGGCCTTAAGGGCGTCCGGGCAACCAGCTGAGCACGGGTATCAAGCACAAAAAAGGATGAAGCGAAATAATATTATAGTTGAGTTAGCCCGTTTCATGAAGAGGTATTTAAACTTCCACTTAAGTTGAGTTAAGACCCTATTAGGGCTTGGAGGAGGCCGTGCGAGCAAGGTGGGAGGCTACGAAAAACACGGAAGAAAAGGAGAGTTTTCTCCTTCTTCTTCCTCTTTAAGTAGAAAACCTAGGGCTTCTTCCCTAGGGCCAAGGGTGAAGTTTTATTGCGAAGGAACAGGAAAAGAACCCTACTCTAGGAATTTCGAGATACTTAGTGAGTTTTATTCAAGAAAAGGGTAAGTAAATTACTCACCTGCAATAGAAGTAGCTTCGCATGTAGTTTCTCATTGTAGAACCATGATTTTGTGATCTAAGTGCATGCTTTGAGAATATTGTTTATTGTGTGATATAAGTTTCTTAAGAATAAATGTTTTTAATCATAGAACTTGAAATGGAGTAGATTTTATATGTGTGATCTAAGCATGAAAGACCAAGTTCTTGAAAAGTCCCAAAGATGAGTTTTGGGTTAAGGGCACGCAAGGTGCTCGATGAAAGTTCCAAGTGAGAAAGGTAAAGTTTTGTAGTGCAAAGATTTATGTAAAAAGAATGATAGCTTGATAAGTATAAGCATTATGAGTAAGAAAGTATTTTACTTTTGTAAAGTGACATGTACCGGGCAAAAGAGAGGCCCACAGAAAGTTAGAAAGAAGCTCTAATAGGGTCCGGTGGCTAGCTACCCCGAAACCTATTAGGGATGCGTGCATTGGTACATTGATACCATGGTACAGTGTCAAGGCCTGAGAAAGTTGATTATTATTTTGAAGTATACGAGTATATGCAAGTGTTTTCAGTTTAAGCATATGTTTTGCTATGTATGTTAACATTGTTATGTTACAAGCATGTTAAAGAGCAAGGGCAAGGAAGTTAGTGGTTTAAAGTATGGCAATGCATAAGTAGCAAGTTTCAAAAGAAATTATGAGCATGTTAAATTTGCCAATGTTTTAATGCTAGTAAATGTTTTCAAGCATGATTGAGCATGATAAGTATATGAAAGTTTCCATGTGCAAGTATATCAAAGTGCATGTGTTTTGAAGCAAGCATTATTTGAAAAGAGCAAGTTTATCATTGATCGCATGGATTTGTGAGTTAGGATTTACTTACTAAGCAAATCACTTATTAGTTGCATTTCCTTGTATTGCAGACAATGATAAAGAAAAAGCATAAGCTAGGGAGGCGAGCGGGACTTGCATTGATGTTCAGTGGCGGCGGAAACGTGGAAGAGATCGTCGGGTTAAGACTTGTAGAACATGTGTTTTGGTGTTTTGAATTGGTAGAATGAATGACTTTGTTTAAACCTTGCATAGAGACAAAGTTGGGTACAAACTCTAGTCTAGAGTTCATATATTTTGATAGCTTAATTACTTCCGCAAAGATCCTAATTGCAAGTTTATGAGGTTGTTTTGGGTTGCTAAAACGTTTATAAAACTTGTGTAGAGTATAGATTTGGAGTTATTTATCTATATACTTGAAAGTATATGAATTGTGAAGCTTTGGAAATGGTTTCAGGTCTGTAAATGCAGGTTTCAGGCGTACCAGTCGACTGGTTCAGAACCAGTCGACTGCCCTATCGAACAGAAAGTTTCTGTTCGATGCACCAGTTGACTGCCATGATGCCAGTCGACTGATGCCGGACATAAAAAGTTTCTGTGGTCGATGCCAGTCGACTGGCTATATAGCAGTCGACTGGTACCATTGAAAAGAAGTGGTATAGAGCAGCTGGTTAGTGCTTCAGTTTTACAACTAAGGGGTCTAGTTGTCAAATCTTTGCAAAGCAAAAAAAATGAAAGTTTTTTTTTAAAAAGAAAAAAATTTAGAGCAAGTTAAGGGAAGTCAAGTAGTTGTAACCTAAGGCTATGAATAAGGTAAAGTTAAGGATAAGTGAAAGTGACGTCCGCTTTGAGGAAGAGGAGTTAAGGCGGGCCGTCACAGAGTGGTATCAGAGCAAAAGGTTCCACCCTTCCGCCACACTGACATCAAGCATCAATCCTGCCACCTGCCAAGTAAGAAGTTCATATGTTCTAGTTTTGTATGCTTTTAATTATTGATTGTTAGTATCAGTAATGCATGATGATAAGAAAGTATGTTAGTATTATTGTATGCTATTATGTGCATGATCAGTACATGCTATCTAATATGAGTATGATGATAGTATGATGATAAGTTTGATGATAGTATAATGATATGACACATGATATATAAGTATGATGATAGTATGATGATAAGTATGATAATAGTATGATGATATGACATATGCCAAATGAGTATGATGATATGAGTAGGATGATAGTGAAGTAATAAAATACCCTTATTGATGAAAGGTCTTTATCGAAGTAATGTTATTAGTCTCTTTATGATATAGAGTAAGAGAATTCCAAGAGGGCGTCCTAGAATGGCCCAAAATGAGGAGCGAGCTCCTAGAGGGCAAGAGAAAGAGTCAGTACCACCACAAACTCTCTTAGAGGTGATGGCGCAGTTATAGAGACATTAGTAGAGCAACAACAAGTTATTGCCACCATGATGGCTAACCAGTAGGCCATTCCTGTTACCCCGTTAGTGGCAAATGTAGTGGCACCAGTTGTGACCAAAGACCCATCGGTTACTTCTGTAATCCCGGCAAGGGGGGTAAGGCAAGGAGCGTACCTCATTCAGTAGAAGAAACTAAAGCCATGGAACTTCCCAGGCACAAGCAAACCATGGGATGCTTAAGCATGGTTCAAAATATTGGAAAGAATAGTAGTGCTACTGGACTGGCATGAGGTAGAGAAGATAAAGTGTGCATCTTTCTGCCTTACGGGAGGTGCTAGAATATAGTGGGAGAGAGTCAAGGCCAAGAGAAATGTCAACCAGATGACATGGGCCGACTTCGAGACTGAGTTCTTCGAAGAATACATTCACATGCAAGTAACCAACAAGCATTATGATGAATTCACAGAGTTTGGACAAGGAGAACTATCCGTGGATGAAGTAGTGAAGATATTTAAGCGGTTGGCTCATCTCTGCCCAGAGCTAGTTAGCACAGAAAAAGAGATAGTTAGACTAATGCTCAAGATGTTAAGGCCTGAGATACCGTTAAATGGGGCTAGCGGTGTTAAGAGGTCGCAAACCTCCAAAGAACTGATAAGTAGTTCTTTGATCATGGAGCACTACTTAAATAGTATAAAGGCCACCAGAAATGTTGAACGATGAAGTTCTTAACAACCTTACCTTCGGGAGAGGTCATGGCATCTACTCAGTGGCTAAGAGCTGTATTAATTCGGATTTCCAACCGAGAACTCGATAGTGTTTTAGTAGTCCTTAAGATGAAGGATTATGATATCATTTTAGGGATGGATTTCTTGAGCAAGTATAGTGCCTCTAATGAATGCCGCAAAAGAAAAGTCAAGTTCACACCAGAAGCAGAACTTCCATTCGAGATTGTCGTAGACCCAAAGAGAAAGACAAAAGGTTTCTTTCTAACCTACAAGCTCACAATATAACGACCCGGAAAATTCTCTTAATATTTTCTTAAAATATTGAGCATGTCTAGATAATTTTCCGAGTGGCCTAGAAATAATTATGTAAAATTTGGCCTAGAAATCCATGTTTTCTCATTTAAATTGAGAAAACTAGGTACTAATGAGCTTTAAATGGGCTCCAAAAATGGGTATTAATTAGGTAAAATTAATATAAATATAAAATAATTTTATTTAGGAATATTAGCATAATTATGGGTGATTTTAGGGGGATTTTTGGAATTTAGGAAAATAAAAATAATAAAATAAATGGAATAAAAATAAAATAAAAATAATGGTGCATGAGCCAAGGATTGAACCTTGGACCTCTTGTACAACCATGTATGCTTTAACCAACTCACCTAGCAAGAGAATGTTAGGAGGGAATGAAGTGGATATTGGTTGAGGCGTAGAAGAAGATGAAGGGTCATGGAGAGACTCTTCATTTACCTCTTTAATGGGTGATAAATAGGGGGGTTTGGGAGTTTCTTTCTCTCTTCTTTCAATTGCATTTCCTCCTCTCCTCCTCCCTCATTCTAGCCGAACACCTCCAATGGAATTCTCCCTTGGAAAAGCTTCCACCAAGGCTTCATCTCCTAGATCTAAGGTCTTCACAAGAGTACAAGGGCAAGGAGGGATCAAGGGTCAAGAGCTCTACAAGTTCTTTCTCTTTTAAGGTCTAAAAATCAAGAAATCCCAATGTAAGACTCCCTCACCTGTGGTATAATAGTTCCTTATGATTTTCATGATTTTTAGTATGATATATTGGTTGGTTTTTGGATTTGATGTTGAAAGGAAAGAAAACCAAGAACCTTAGGTTATGGGTTTCGGCCACAAGGATTTTAAGATATATAAATATGGTAAAAATATATATAATGCTTTTTAATGTTCCCTTATGATGTTTAGAGGTTAAGTATAATTTTTGGGAATTTTTGAAATACCCTAGGATACCCTAGGGTTTCGGCCAACATGAAAGAAACAAAGCAAGCACCCTAGGATACCCTAGGGTTTCGGCCACAATGTTTAAGGGTCCTTAATGATGCTAAAAATCTCCAAAATGTTGTTTAATGTTTTCTCATGATGTTTAGAGGTTAAATACAATTTTTGAGAATTTTTGGAGTACCCTAGAGGCTCTATATGTTTCGGCCAACCTCAAGTACCCATGGATTAGGGTTGAGTCTTTAACTTCAAGCATATGATTTATGTGTTGCCATGATATAAGGGTGATGGAGGGTGACTATGTGAATTTTCACATGGCCTAGGGACTCTACAAGTTTCGGCCAGGAAGGGTTAATAGGGTAAAAGTTAAGATTTATTTTAAGTAAGGGCTCCAATGGCTCTATGGTAAGATGTGATTAGTGTTTCATGATTTATTGGGGATTTTAGTGGAATTTTTCCATACTTCCCATGGCCTTATAAGTTTCGGCCAGCCCTAGGAAAGTGGCCTAAAGGTTAGGGTTATCCCTAATCATGAGCCCAATGCCTTCCTATGGTCTCATAAATGATGTATGGTGGTTCCTTTACCTTATGCTATATTACATGTTTATGGAATGGATGGAACTCCACCTTGAAGTTTCGGCCAAGCCTTCGATTTAGGGTTTGGGGTGGAGTTAGGGTTCAAAGAATGATGGTTCATGTTTACCATAAAGTATTTATATGTATAGGATCAAGCATGTGGTAGAAATCATGTTAACCATAACCCTAATGTTTAAGCATCATATTTTATGCTTTTATGTTTATGTTTATGATTGGATGCCATGTTTAATAGGGTTACCATGAATGTTTATGTTTTAGGCCATGTATGTGAATGGTAGGTAGAATGTTATGGAAATCCTACCTATGTATGCTTATGTGATGTAGAGAACCGTGCTAAGTTATATGCTCATGTCATGTTAGGAACCATGCTAAGTTATTGTGTATGCTCATGATATGAATGATGCCATGATAAGTATGATAGGTTTATGGTCATGATATGAATGATGCCATGATAAGTATGATAGGGTTATGTTCACGATAGGAATGATGCTATGATAGGTAAGTTATGTTAGGTTCATGATAAGAACGATGCCATGATAAGTATGTAATGTTTATGTTCATGATAAGAATGATGCATGTCATGTTGTATGAATAAAGATGCATGTCATGCTTATGAAAGAAGATGCATACCATGTTTATGAATAAAGATAATGCTCATGCCTTCCAGGCATCATGATGTTATGCAATAAGAATGAACAATGAAAGGACAAGCATGTGTTAAGTCATGCTTTATGTAACATGGTTATGCTATGAATATCTTATGAATGATGAAGCATAAAAAGTATTTTACTTTATATATGGGCTTGTACCGGACCGAAGTATGGGTCCAAGGGATGGGCACCTTAAGAACGCCCCGGTTTTGGACTACCAAAGCTGTCCACGGTTCTGGCACTACCGGAGCTGTGCAACAGGGATGGGCACCTTAAGAACGCCTCGGTTCGGGGACTACCGACTATGCTGTCCTTACCCTAGTAGGTTGGGGCTCGCGACCTCGGACTTGCTAGGGATGCGCGCTATGATGTATGTATGTGGTACAAGCCGGGGACCCCAAATGATGTTATGATGATTATGTTTAAGCAATTAAAAGTATGTTTTAAAAGTTAAGCATCCTTATGTATATGCATTCCACTCATGCATCCATTCATGTTATGCATTATGCTATGATGATAAGATTTTATGCTTACGCTTCATGTTAAGAAATCTGCTTGAGAATAAATAATCTATGCCATGATAATGTTAAGAAAATGTTCATATGTTATGATAGGAAGAACGTTCATCATGTTTATGTTCATGCCAAGTACTATGTTCATCATGTCTATGTTCATTATGTTTATGTTTATGCCATGTATTATGCAATGCTTAGAATGTTCCCTATGTTTATGTTTATGTCATGTATCATGCCATGCATAGAAGGTTTACTATGTTTATGTTCATGCCAAGTATTATGTCATGCTCAGAATGTTCACTATGTTTATGTTTATGCCATGTATCATGCCATGCTTAGAAGGTTTAGTATGTTTATGTTCATGCATACGATAAGTGATTTAAGATGTTATGTTCTAAGTAGAGCACCAAGTATCTTAATGTTTTCATGTGCTCATTATGAGATGATGAATGATGAATGGTTTTGTGAGTAGGAAAGAGTCTTACTAAGCCTGTGTGCTTATAGTCTTATTTCCTTATACCGCAGATCATTCAAGGGGACAATGATGGAAGCCGCAGGAGGGCAAGAACGCATGTGTGTAGTAGTAACTTGGCCTAGGAAACTCTATGTTTACTGTTTATGCTAGAACTTCACCTTAGTTACTTATATGTCTGAATAATGACCTANGACCCTCCTTGCCACAGTGATGGCAAGTGCCTTTTAGGGTATTTTCAGTCTTTTTGGCCTTTTTCTTCTTTCCCTTATTCTGTTCTTTGGCCTTCCTCTTAGAACCTTTCTTCGAGGAACCAACTAACAGTACCGTCTTTTGATCCTGCTTCACAGAAGGCTCTACAGTCTTCAGCAGGTTGAGCAACTCAGGAAACTGGTCTGGAGTTGCATTTTCAGGAGGACGGTTGGGAAGTTGATCTTCAAGGATATAAGCAAACTTCTCTGCCTTGAGGACTATTCTCAGGTTTCGAAGCCAGTCCATGAAGTTACGCCCGGTCAGTTTATTGGTGTCCAAAATGGAACGCAAATTCAGAGAAGACATGATCGAGTGATTAACCTAGAATTCCAAATTGAGCTTATGTGAGAAGAATGATAAAGAATGTATCAACATACATTAATAAAATCCTATTTATTTTTCAAATTGAATAACCCTTTTTATCAATTCGGGAGATCGTAGGAACATCTCCAAATAGGTTGATATCCAACCATAGATAAGAACAACCATGACTGTGGCCATCAAGTTATTCTTAGCTATGAAGGTAGGTAATTATACCGATTACATATCACATATATGTAACTATCACTTTATGCTATCAACTAATTGAATGTTTGCATAAATCATTGGGTTGTTAACTCATTAACAAGTTTGCAACATTATACATAGTACCCAACTGCACCTCTCTTTACATCGACCTTGGCTGTGGCACAACAAATCGATGCTCCAAGCTTAAGGCTGACCCATTAATCAAGAAATAGTTTTAATATGGTTGGAGCTCATTCAACCGTTTAGTCAGGCTTGGATGTGTCCAACAACCAAAACTAAGGATTGACCTCTGACTCCAACTATATTATTCATAAACTAATTCCATGGTTTGAACATGTTGAGGTTCAAGCCGGGCATGGATGTGTCCATCAACCCAAACGAGAAACAAAACTCCGATTCTGACCATATTAATGGAAGATGTTAGCCTTAATATTTTGTAAGGGGTTTTGGGTCTCATCCTTTCTTTTCTAAGCACATTCATGACATATAATTATGTCATGACTAATAATTTCCTTAATAAAGTATGTATGTGACTTAATTTATCAAGTCTCATTAATTGAATTAGGAACCAGATTTCCTAATTCTAGTTTCATACTTTATTCAAGGAATTATTTTGGGAAATAATTTCCTAAATTGTCATAATCAATTTCGGAAATAATATGTTTAAGACTTTGATTTCTCTAAATCAAATCTTATTAAATTAAGAGGCAATTCCCTTAATTCAACCACATATTATTTTCATGAAAATCTCTTTTAAGATAACTCTATAGGAAACCATTTTCCTAATTAATTTTGGAGACAACAATATGTAAGAGCATCACCTCTTAAATCATATTTTATTCATGGATTTAATTAATTACAATAAATTATTTTCTAAGGGTGGCTCCCCGAGGCTCAGATACCTAAAGAAAAGAAATTTATCATAAATTCAATTTGGTCCGCTTCTGAAGCGCAACCAAATTAAACATGACAATTTCATTCAAAATTGGGAAATTAAATTACAACAACTAACATTAAATTGGACAGCTCCTCGAGGCTCAATCCAAAATAAAGAATTTTGTTGATAAATTAAAACCCAATTCGAATTTAATTGTCAATTAATTGTCCATAAATTCGTCTAGACTTTCTTGAAAGAAAGTTGTAACGACCCGGAAAATTCTCTTAATATTTTCTTAAAATATTAAGCATGTTTAAATAATTTTCCAAGGGACCTAGAAATATTAAGGAGAACTTTGGCCTAGAAAATCCATATTTTCTCATTTAAATTGAGAAAACTAAGTACTAATGGGCTTTATGTGGGCTTTTTAGTACCATGATTATAGGTGGATTTCGGTAATAATTGGTGTAAATATAAATAGGATTTAATTAGGCATATTAGCATGATTATGGGTAAGTCTTAGCCTAATTTTTCCATTTTAATGGAGAAATTAGGTACTAATGAGCTTTAAATGGGCTCCAAAAATGGGTATTAATTAGGTAAAATTAATATAAATATAAAAGAATTTTATTTAGGAATATTAGCATAATTATGGGTGATTTTAGGGGGATTTTTGGAATTTAGGAAATTAAAATAATAAAATAAATGAAATAAAAATAAAATAAAAATAAAGGTGCATGAGCCAAGGATTGAACCTTGGACCTCTTGTACAACCATGTAAGCCTTAACCAACTCACCAAGCAAGGGATTTCTATGAGGAAATAAAGTGGATATAAGTTAAGATTAAAAAGAAGATGAAGAATCATGGAGAGACTCTTCATTTACCTCTTTAATGGATGATAAATAGGGGGGTTTGGGAGTTTCTTTTTCTCTTCTTTCAATTGCATTTCCTCCTCTCTTCCTCCCTCATTCTAGCCGACCACTCCTAGAGCTTTTTCCCCTTGGAAAAACTTCACATCTCCATGATCTAGGTTCCTTCCAAGACAACAAGGGCAAGGAGGGATCAAGGGTCAAGAGTTCTACAAGTTCTTTCTCTTTTAAGGTCTAAACATCAAGAAATCCCAAGGTAAGACTCCCTCACCTGTGGTATAATAGTTCCCTATGATTTTTATGATTTTTAGTATGATATAGTGGTTGGTTTTTGGATTTGATGTTGAAAGGAAAGAAAACCAAGACACTTATGCTTAAGGGTTTCAGCCACCATGATTTTAGGGTCTAAAATTATGCTAAAAATCTGTATAATGCTATTTAATGTTCCCTTATGATGTTTAGAGGTTAAGTGTAATTTTTGGGAATTTTTG
The DNA here is from genome assembly GCA_024364735.1 of Boesenbergia rotunda. Classification (NCBI taxonomy): domain Eukaryota; kingdom Viridiplantae; phylum Streptophyta; class Magnoliopsida; order Zingiberales; family Zingiberaceae; genus Boesenbergia; species Boesenbergia rotunda. The sequence continues at coordinate 21,080 of JAGFNQ010000376.1, read as the reverse complement.
GAGTACCCTAGGATACCCTAGGGTTTCGGCCAACATGAAAGAACCAAAGTAAGCACCCTAGGATACCCTAGGGTTTCGGCCACAATGTTTAAGGGTCATTAATGATGCTAAAAATCTCCATAATGTTATTTAATGTTTGCTCATGATGTTTAGAGGTTGCATATAATTTTTGAGAATTTTTGGGGTACCCTAGAGGCCCTATATATTTCGGCCAATCCCAAGGACCCAAGGGTTAGGGTTGAGTCTTTAACTTCAAGCATATGTTTATGTGTTGCCATGATATAAGGGTGATGGAAGGTGATTATGTGAATTTTCACATGGCCTTGGGACTCCACAAGTTTCGGCCAAGAAGGGTTAATAGGGTTAAAGTTAAGATTTATTTCAAGTAAGGGCTCCAATGGCCCTATGGTAAGATGTGATTAGTGGTTATGAGTTATTGGGGATTTTAATGGAATTTTTCCATACTCCCCATGGCCTTATAAGTTTCGGCCAGCCCTAGGAAAGTGGCCTAGAGGTTAGGGTTAACCCTAATCATGAGCCCAATGACTTCCTATGGTCTCATAAATAATGTATGGTGGTTCCTTTACCTAATGTTATGTTACATGTTTATGGAATTGATGGAACTCCACCTTGAAGTTTCGGCCAAGCCTTGGATTTAGGGTTTGGGGTGGAGTTAGGGTTCAAAGAATGATGGTTCATGTTTACCATAAATTATTTATATGTATAGGATCAAGCATGTGGTAGAAATCATATTAACCATAACCCTAATGTTTAAGCATCATGTTTTATGCTTTTATGTTTATGTTTATAATTGGATGCCATGTTTAATAGGGTTACCATGAATGTTTATGTTTTAGTCCATGTATGTGAATGGTAGGTAGAATGTTATGGAAATCCTACCTATGTATGCTTATGTGATGTAGAGAACCCTGCTAAGTTATATGCTCATGTCATGTTAGGAACCATGCTAAGTTATTGTGTATGCTCATGATATGAATGATGCCATGATAAGTATGATAGGTTTATGTTCATGATATGAATGATGCCATGATAAGTATGATAGGGTTATGTTCACAATAGGAATGATGCTATGATAGGTATGTTATGTTAGGTTCATGATAAGAACGATGTCATGATAAGTATGTAATGTTTATGTTCATGATAAGAATGATGCATGCCATGTTATATGAATAAAGATGCATGTCATGTTTATGAAGGAAGATGCATACCATATTTATGAATGAAGATAATGCTCATGCCTTCCAGGCATCATGATGTTATGCAATAAGAATGAACAATGAAAGGACAAGCATGTGTTAAGTCATGCTTTATGTAACATGGTTATGCTATGAATGTCTTATGAATGATGAAGCATGAAAAGTATTTTACTTTATGTATGGGCTTGTACCGGACCGAAGTATGGGTCCAAGGGATGGGCACCTTAAGAACGCCCCGGTTTTGGACTACCGAAGCTGTCCACGGTTCTGGCACTACCGGAGCTGTGCAACAGGGATGGGCTCCTTAAGAACGCCTCGGTTCGGGGACTACCGACTATGCTGTCCTTACCCTAGTAGGTTGGGGTTCGCGATCTCGGACTTGCTAGGGATGCGCGCTATGATGTATGTATGTGGTACAAGCCGGGGACCCCAAATGATGTTATGATGATTATGTTTAAGCAAATTAAAAGTATGTTTTAAAAGTTAAGCATCCCTTATGTATATGCATTCCACTCATGCATCCATTCATGTTATGCATTATGCTATGTTGATAAGATGATATGCTTACGTTTCATGTTAAGAAGTATGCATGAGAATGAATGATTTATGCCATGATTATGTTAGGAAGATGTTCATATGCTATGATAGGAATTATGCCATGCTTAGAATGTTCACTATGTTTATGTTCATGCCAAGTATTATGCCATGCTTAGAATGTTCACTATGTTTATGTTTATGCCATGTATCATGCCATGCTTAGAAGGTTTACTATGTTTATGTTCATGCCAAGTATTATGCCATGCTTAGGATGTTTACTATGTTTATGTTTATGCCATGTATTATGCCATGCTTAGAAGGTTTACCATGTTTATGTTCATGCCATGCTATGTATACGATACGTGATTTAAGATGTTATGTTTTAAGTAGAGCACCAAGCATGTAAATGTTTTCATGTGCTCATTATGAGATGATGAATGATGAATGGTTTTGTGAGTAGGAAAGAGTCTTACTAAGCCTGTGTGCTTATAGTCTTATTTCCTTATACTGCAGATCCTTCAAGGGGACAATGATGGAAGCAGCAGGAGGGCAAGAACGCATGTGTATAGTAGTGACTTGGCCCAGGAAACTTTATGTTTACTGTTTATGCTAGAACTTCACCTTGGTTACTTATATGTCTGAATAATGACCTGTGGAACCTTATGATATGATGTTACGTATGACATGATATGATATGATGCTTAAGTTTAAAGTTAATATGCTAAGGTTCCTATGTCATTAAGTTAGGAATGGTAACAGGGCATGTATAAGTTAAAGTTATTCCGCTGCCTTATGATGTCTACATGCCCTAAGCATGTTAACGTAACGCCGCTTATGAAAAAAAAAAAGCGGACGTTACAGGTTGGTATCAGAGCAGTAACCATCTCACTACACACACATCAAGCTCTCTTCCTGCAGCTTCCAAGTAAGTACCCCTGTGCATGTTTTATGATAGTAAGCACTTTTAAGATGTTTTATGACTTTAAGATATGCAAGTAAGAACGATAGTATGATGAAAAAATATGCTATGATACGTAACGATGAACGATATTTTATATTCTTTGATGAATTAGTAATTGGGAATAATATAGGAGTAGAAAAAAACTGATATTGGCCATACTTGTCTTTGGGTGAAGAAAAGCATGGCTAGAAGACAGGGTAACAGAATTGATGAGAATTTATGAATGAAAATTTAACGATAAGTAAGTAGTGTAGCTAGAAGTTTTCACTCAATTAAGGCAATATAACTAAGTGAATAACCATAGGAATATATAAGTTGTAGATAATTTGACAAACCAGAATGTAGATAGAAGAGAAATGTAGTGCTTGTTATATTATTGTGTATTCTAAAAAGAACTATCATTTAGCTATACATAGGCTAGCAGTTATATTGTAATAAAGAAATTATTAGTTACATAAAACAAAAAAATCTAGCTAAGTTTAAGAATTCTTAAACTATTAAAGAGCTGATAGCTGACAAACCTGGTATACTCGACTTTGGCAAATATTACCTAGCTATGACAACATATTATAATAATTGGTAATAATTCACTTATCTATTGTGTTAAATCCTAATCTTCTAAAGACAAACTACTCATATCTTTTGTGTATATTAAGATTATAAGTTTCTATATTATAATTAGAAAACCAATCATAACAATTCTACATATTTCGTTGTGCTTTCTAATAAATATAACAAAAGAATATACATATATGGAACTTATGGGGTAGTATTGAAATATATTAATGAAAAGACTGCATGTAATTAGGGTACTTCGTATAGACTTATAGTGTGATAATATTAACTTAATAAGAGTAATATATTGGATGTTTTTAGAAAGAATATAGTAGGCAATATAGAAGTAGGCATCCAGGGAAGGCAAACAAAGTGGCCGATGCACTCAGTCGGAAGTCAAGTGCCACCTTGATGTCCATATCTAGATTACCCCGACCACTCGAAAGAGAAATTATTAATTTTGGAGTCGAGGTCATCTCCGGACGGCTTTCTACCATGACAATGGCACCGATGCTATTCGAGGACATACTAGAAAAACAAAATGGTGATCCGAGTCTTCAGAGAATTAGGCAGGAGATCCTAGAAGGAAAGGACGATGGTGTTCATATCGCCAACAGGGGAGTACTCTACCTTAGGGATCGTCTAGGTATCCCTAATGCTCCGGAGCTGCAGAGAGAAATATTAATAGAAGCTCACGGAACCCCTTACTCAATGCATCCAGGATCCACCAAAATGTATCAAGACCTGAAGGAGGAGTTCTGGTGGTCCGGTATGAAGGGTGATGTGGCTCGGCATGTTAGTACTTGCCTGACATGCCAACGAGTGAAAGTAGAACACCAGCGACCCGGAGGAGCTCCGCAGCCACTCCCAATTTTGGAATGGAAATGGGAAGATATCTCTAGGGATTTTATTTCGGGACTTCCCAAGACTACAAATGGATATGATGCGGTATGGGTAATTGTGGACAGGTTGACGAAGTCTGCTCACTCCTTAGCTATCAAGATGACTTATTCGATTGAGCAACTGACTCAATTATATGCTAAGGAGGTAATCAGACTTCATGGAGTGCCCAAGACCATCATCTCAGATGGGGATGGTCGCATCACTTCACATTTCTGGGAGTGTGTCCAGAAGTCCCTCGACACTAGATTGCGATTTAGCACCACCCGAGCTATACAGAATATTCGACAACGGATAGAAACTGCTCAGAGCCGGCAGAAGAGTTATGCCGATGTCCGACATAGACCCCTGGAGTTTAATGTTGGAGATTGGGTATTTCTCAAAGTGGCTCCTATGAAGGGAGTGACCAGATTTGGGAAGAAAGGAAAACTAAGTCCGCGCTATGTGGGGCCGTACCTGATTCTGAAAAGAGTCGGTAAGGTGGCATATGAGCTGGAGCTGCCTCCAGAGATGTCAGCTATCCATAACGTATTCCATGTGTCCCTGCTGAAAAAGTGTATCCCAAATATGGACCAAGTGATCGAGCCACAGACGGTGCAAGTGCAAGAGGACCTAAGCTATGAGAGCAGACCCATCCAGATTTTGGATAGGGAAGTCAAGAAGCTGAGGAGTAAGGAAGTGCCCTTAGTCAAGGTCCTATGGCAAAGTCAACGGTTCGAAGAAGCTACCTGGGAACGCAAGGACGAAATGAGGCGCAAGTACTCGGAGTTATTCTAAGTTCGAGGACGAACTTTCACGAGGTATGGGGGATTGTAACGACCGAAAAAATTCTCTTAATATTTTCTTAAAATATTAAGCATGTTTAAATAATTTTCCAAGGGACCTAGAAATATTAAGGAGAACTTTGGCCTAGAAAATCCATGTTTTCTCATTTAAATTGAGAAAACTAAGTACTAATGGGCTTTATGTGGGCTTTTTAGTACCATGATTATAGGTGGATTTCGGTAATAATTGGTGTAAATATAAATAGGATTTAATTAGGCATATTAGCATGATTATGGGTAAGTCTTAGCCTAATTTTTCTATTTTAATGGAGAAATTAGGTACTAATGAGCTTTAAATGGGCTCCAAAAATGGGTATTAATTAGGTAAAATTAATATAAATATAAAAGAATTTTATTTAGGAATATTAGAATAATTATGGGTGATTTTAGGGGGATTTTCAGAATTTAGGAAATAAAAATAATAAAATAAATGAAATAAAAATAAAGGTGCATGAGCCAAGGATTGAACCTTGGACCTCTTGTCATGTAAGCCTTAACCAACTCACCTAGCAAGGGATATCTATGAGGAAATAAAGTGGATATAAGTTAAGATTAAAAACAAGATGAAGAGTCATGGAGAGACTCTTCATTTACCTCTTTAATGGATGATAAATAGGGGGGTTTGGGAGTTTCTTTCTCTCTTCGTTCAATTGCATTTCCTCCTCTCTTCCTCCCTCATTCTAGCAGACCACTCCTAGAGGGTTTTCCCCTTGGAAAAACTTCACATCTCCAAGATCTAGGTTCCTTCCAAGACAACAAGGGCAAGGAGGGATCAAGGGTCAAGAGTTCTACAAGTTCTTTCTCTTTTAAGGTCTAAACATCAAGAAATCCCAAGGTAAGACTCCCTCACCTGTGGTATAATAGTTCCATATGATTTTTATGATTTTTAGTATGATATAGTGGTTGGTTTTTGGATTTGATGTTGAAAGGAAAGAAAACCAAGACCCTTATGCTTAAGGGTTTCGGCCACCATGATTTTAGGGTCTAAAATTATGCTAAAAATCTGTATAATGCTATTTAATGTTCCCTTATGATGTTTAGAGGTTAAGTGTAATTTTTGGGAATTTTTGGAGTACCCTAGGATACCCTAGGGTTTCGGCCAACATGAAAGAACCAAAGTAAGCACCCTAGGATACCCTAGGGTTTCGGCCACAATGTTTAAGGGTCCTTAATGATGCTAAAAATCTCCATAATGTTATTTAATGTTTTCTCATGATGTTTAGAGGTTGCATATAATTTTTGAGAATTTTTGGGGTACCCTAGAGGCCCTATATGTTTCGGCCAATCCCAAGGACCCAAGGGTTAGGGTTGAGTCTTTAACTTCAAGCATATGTTTATGTGTTGCCATGATATAAGGGTGATGGAAGGTGATTATGTGAATTTTCACATGGCCTTGGGACTCCACAAGTTTCGGCCAAGAAGGGTTAATAGGGTTAAAGTTAAGATTTATTTCAAGTAAGGGCTCCAATGGCCCTATGGTAAGATGTGATTAGTGGTTATGAGTTATTGGGGATTTTAATGGAATTTTTCCATACTCCCCATGGCCTTATAAGTTTCGGCCAGCCCTAGGAAAGTGGCCTAGAGGTTAGGGTTAACCCTAATCATGAGCCCAATGACTTCCTATGGTCTCATAAATAATGTATGGTGGTTCCTTTACCTAATGCTATGTTACATGTTTATGGAATTGATGGAACTCCACCTTGAAGTTTCGGCCAAGCCTTGGATTTAGGGTTTGGGGTGGATTTAGGGTTCAAAGAATGATGGTTCATGTTTACCATAAAGTATTTATATGTATAGGATCAAGCATGTGGTAGAAATCATGTTAACCATAACCCTAATGTTTAAGCATCATGTTTTATGCTTTTATGTTTATGTTTATAATTGGATGCCATGTTTAATAGGGTTACCATGAATGTTTATGTTTTACTCCATGTATGTGAATGGTAGGTAGAATGTTATGGAAATCCTACCTATGTATGCTTATGTGATGTAGAGAACCCTGCTAAGTTATATGCTCATGTCATGTTAGGAACCATGCTAAGTTATTGTGTATGCTCATGATATGAATGATGCCATGATAAGTATGATAGGTTTATGTTCATGATATGAATGATGCCATGATAAGTATGATAGGGTTATGTTCACAATAGGAATGATGCTATGATAGGTATGTTATGTTAGGTTCATGATAAGAACGATGTCATGATAAGTATGTAATGTTTATGTTCATGATAAGAATGATACATGCCATGTTATATGAATAAAGATGCATGTCATGTTTATGAAGGAAGATGCATACCATATTTATGAATGAAGATAATGCTCATGCCTTTCAGGCATCATTATGTTATGCAATAAGAATGAACAATGAAAGGACAAGCATGTGTTAAGTCATGCTTTATGTAACATGGTTATGCTATGAATGTCTTATGAATGATGAAGCATGAAAAGTATTTTACTTTATGTATGGGCTTGTACCGGACCGAAGTATGGGTCCAAGGGATGGGCACCTTAAGAACGCCCCGGTTTTGGACTACCGAAGCTGTCCACGGTTCTGGCACTACCGGAGCTGTGCAACAGGGATGGGCACCTTAAGAACGCCTCGGTTCGGGGACTACCGACTATGCTGTCCTTACCCTAGTAGGTTGGGGCTCGCGACCTCGGACTTACTAGGGATGCGCGCTATGATGTATGTATGTGGTACAAGCCGGGGACCCCAAATGATGTTATGATGATTATGTTTAAGCAAATTAAAAGTATGTTTTAAAAGTTAAGCATCCCTTATGTATATGCATTCCACTCATGCATCCATTCATGTTATGATTATGCTATGTTGATAAGATGATATGCTTACGTTTCATATTAAGAAGTATGCATGAAAATGAATGATTTATGCCATGATTATGTTAGGAAGATGTTCATATGCTATGATAGGAATTATGCCATGCTTAGAATGTTCACTATGATTATGTTCATGCCAAGTATTATGCCATGCTTAGAATGTTCACTATGTTTATGTTTATGTCATGTATCATGCCATGCTTAGAAGGTTTACTATGTTTATGTTCATGCCAAGTTTTATGCCATGCTCAGGATGTTTACTATGTTTATGTTTATGCCATGTATTATGTCATGCTTAGAAGGTTTACCATGTTTATGTTCATGCCATGCTATGTATACGATAAGTGATTTAAGATGTTATGTTTTAAGTAGAGCACCAAGCATGTAAATGTTTTCATGTGCTCATTATGAGATGATGAATGATGAATGGTTTTGTGAGTAGGAAAGAGTCTTACTAAGTCTGTGTGCTTATAGTCTTATTTCCTTATACCGCAGATCCTTCAAGGGGACAATGATGGAAGCAGCAGGAGGGCAAGAGCGCATGTGTGTAGTAGTGACTTGGCCCAGGAAACTTTATGTTTACTGTTTATGCTAGAACTTCACCTTGGTTACTTATATGTCTGAATAATGACCTGTGGAACCTTATGATATGATGTTACGTATGACATGATATGATATGATACTTAAGTTCAAAGTTAATATGCTAAGGTTCCTATGTCATTAAGTTAAGAATGGTAACAGGGCATGTATAAGTTAAAGTTATTCCGCTGCCTTATGATGTCTACATGCCCTAAGCATGTTAACGTAACGCCGCTTATGAAAAAAAAAACGGGCGTTACAAAAGTTCCCAAAATTGCGAGATTTCATAATAGGTTTTCAGAATAATTGTAAGTTTCTGGTACAAAGAAAACTAACATATTTCGAAAATTGGAAAATTTACAAAATAAGAAATTTCCTAAATTGGAAAATTTCCAAAGATGGGAAGTTTTCACAATTATTATAAAATTTCAGAAACTAGGAAATTTCAAAAGTTTGCGAAATTTCATGAGGATTTCCAAACATTGAAATTCCTAAATCTAAAATTTATCATAATTGGAAAGTTTCCATGATTGAAAAATTTTCCAAAATTGAGATCATGACAAAGTTTTCCGCAAAACAATTATACGATTATGTCGAACACTAACCGGCTCTGATACCACTGTTGGGACCGGGTGCATGTTGACATGGATATGGGTTCGTAAATTTTAAAATATTTACGTGCAGCGGAAGAATTAGCATAAATAATTTCTTAAATTATTTTTAATCACGTATCTAGCATGCGACCTTATGATGTGTGGACATGATCATAAATTAAAATTTTGTGAAAAGTAAACTAATTTACTTTAATACCTCGCGTAACTCGAAGTAAGGGTCGAGATCCAACCGTAGTGTCCCTTGGAAGCTCCGCCTCTATTCGCGTCCACGCCGAGTTCTCTTCGGGATGACTTCGCAAAGCCACGAGTTTTGTGCCGACGAGAACTACTAGATTCTCTAAAGGCACAACTAGAAGATCAAGAGAGAAGAAAGGAAACTAACCACCAAGAAACGGAATCTAAATTCCGGGAATGAAGGAGTTGCGTTCCGCTTCTTCTTCTTCTTCTTTGGCTCCTTCTTGATGGAGGTTGCTCACGCCAATTCTTGGAGAAGAGGGTGCGCCGGCCCTAGGAGGAGGAGGCGCCGGCCCTAGGGTAAGCTAAGGGGCGCCGGCCCTAGGTGGGAAGGAGAAGGGGAGGAAGAGAATAAGAGAGAGAGAAGGAGAGAATTAATCACTTGATTACTCTATCGATTGGAACTCAAGGCTTGCCTTTGGTTCCTTTATATAATAGCCTCTCCCTTGCTAAGTCTCCTCTTTAACGAAATTAATAGAATTAATTTTCATAAGAAATTTATCTTATAAATTTTCTTATGAATTATTCCGTTATGCCTAGTTTTATTATAACTAACTTTATAATAAAACAAATACTTCTCTCCTTTAATTATGGAATAAATTTTACAAGAAATTTATAAATCTTCTTTATTATGGAAAAATCAATTCATAATTGATTTTATAAAATTAAAATAAACTATTCCATGGATCATTTTAATTTCCATAAAAAGAATAAATTTCTACAAATTTTTTTATATAAATTTCTTTATACAAATTTATTTATCCATAATTTATAAAACAAATCGCGCTAGATTTATTTTATTAATTAAACCAAATAAAATTGGTTTCTCCCCATTCTTTTGGCCGGCCAAACCAAAGAGGGTTGGCACCCTCTTTGGCCGGCCAAACCGAGCCGAACCCATCGCGAATTAAACTCATTTAATTCGCCCGATAAGCCTTCAAAAGACTTAGCCATTTTTAGCTTCCGTTGCGCCTCTGATTAACTCAGATTCGACTTATTTCTCTTGATCGGAAAATTCAATTTTCAACTCGTTTTAAATCCCTCGGATTACTCGTAGTGAGTGTGACTAAATAGGCTTTTGATTTATGTTGGTCGTCTATAATCAACTAATTATAGAACGATCATGAGTGGCACCTAGTAGTACATCATGACCCCCAATTAATCGAAAGATCAACGGTTGACCTCAGAAGTAATTCTGAAACCCTTCAGCAGCTCTAATGAATCATTCCTCATTCCCTTCACCATCTTATACCCACTTGGTTCAGGACATTGTCTGTGTGTGTCAGTCCCCACTAGGCTGACAACGTCACACCTAGCCCAAGTAGTGTCTTTCTCGTCCTTTAGATTTCTAATTACTCTCATGTATTTAAGAGACTCATACTCTAAACATGACATGCTCTGGCTAGAGGCTTTGAGTAACAATCCGACGATAGGCCTGGGTATACATCTCCTCGCAAGGAGTAGTGAATCCTTTGTAGGCTGTTCAAACATCTTCGGGCACTTTGGCTTATACCCAATCATCCTGGGTCCACACCTCCTTGGAGATGCTTGCTTAAGATGTTAAAGTATAAGTCTCCATGACCAAGATGACTTGAACACCGCAAGTCAAAGGAACATCGCACTTAAGCTGCAGTAAGAACATCACTGACATATCTATATAGATTACCATATGAAGTTTTATAGCTAGTCACTCCAATGAACTAGTTCCCTTAACTAGCATCCATGTTTATCTCCGGACATCCCAATGTCACCAGCCAGTGAGAATCAGCTGATTAGAGAATAACCCATGCTAGTCTCAACAGAATTGATAATGTCCATTTTTATCAATTCATCGACTAGGGATATTTTCAATACTTCACAATTGCACATGTAGAGATAATCACTAGTTGTGATCTCATCACAAATTCTCTTATGCTGTGAATTGTATTGCGGACATTCAGTAGATGAGTTTAAGATCCCAATCAAATACACAAACATGTATACTCAAATAGTGAATTTTCATTTATTAAAATAAATGTTTACAATCATAAGGCGATTGCCTTAGGACACTTCTCTCATATCACTAACACCGGGTGCATGTTGACATGGATACGGGTTCGTAATTTTAAAATTTAATTACGTGCAGCGGAAGGTTTAGCATAAATAATTTCTTAAATTATTTTAACTACGTATCTAGCATGCAACCTTAAGTTGTGGAGACATGATCATACATTTAAAATTTTGCAGAAAGTAAACTAATTTACTTAATACCTCGTGTAACTCGTAGAAAGTGTAGCGACCCGCCTTCTCTACCTTAGACGGACCGTTACTTGTCTACTTCTTGACTCTAATGCACGACTAAAAATGCGGAACTTTTTTTTTTGTATTTAAATCTATCTAAGAATGATATTCTAACTTTAATAGTCATGCATGATACAATGGCACACTTCCTTTCTCTTAGTTGTAACACTAAAGCACTAACCAGCTGCTCTACACAACCTCTCTGCAATGGTACCAATCGACTGCTATATAGCCAGTCGGCTGGTATCGGCCACAGCAAGTTTCTGGGTGCGGCACCAATCGACTGGCCTCTTGGCAGTCAACTGGTGCATCGAACAGAAGCTACTGTTCGATAGGGCAGTCGACTGGTTCTGAACCAGTCGACTGGCACGCCTGAAAACCTGTATTTCAGACCCGAAACTTGTTTCAAAAGTCCACAAAACATATAGTTTCAAGCCATACAAGGTTCTATAACATTACTAAAGTATTATGGAATATGAATGCAACTTTTCTAAGCATATTTAAAGCAATAAAAACTTAATTCAAAAGGAGACTAACAACATCTTGGCACATGCATCAAATAGCTCCATCAAAGTATCGATATTCAAAACTACTCACGCTCATACTCATCCAATGCAATCATAAGGATATTTATACTAAATAGAATGACATGGAATCTTTACTCGTGGTTTTAAGACATGCAAAATATCTAAAACGCAAATACTTGGATAAATTCTACGTGATCTAACTTAAACTAAGAATCTGTAACAAATGCACTTTAAGTCTTTTATTCATCTTGTCCCAAGGACCTCTCCAAGGTCAGCCACCACACACACGTCACTCAGCGCCTCGTCGCCTTCCTTCAGAATTGCTTGCCTTTACCTTCACCTGCAGCAAGAGGAAATGCAACTAATAAGCATAAAGCTTAGCAAGTACTATCTAGCTCACAAAATCTCGAAATGTGCAAGCATGCTTTTTAAACAATGTGAAATCACATGAGATACTTTTATGCTTAAAAGAAACACTAAAACATGTATAACTCAAAACATGTATACTCAAGCATTAATAAGTCTTAACTCACTTTTTCTTGGCTTAACTTGAAACTTTAGCAATTCTTTAACTTTAAATCTTTCTTTAACTTTTAGAAAACTTCCTTAAACTTTAGAAAAACTTTGCTAAAGCATATACTTGAAAATAATAACTCACTTGGACCCACTTAAGATGTAAGTACCATCTTATGCGCGTTCCCTAAAAGGTTGGGATAGCGAGCCACCAATCATAATAGAGCAGACCTTGGTCTACCAGGGCCAAGACCTTGGAATTGGACACCTGGATTTCTTTAACGACGCCGTTGGATGCCGGGTACTGGCCTTAGAAAATAAAATACTTACTTTTTCTTATCTTGAATGCCTTGGCATTTTAACGAGCACCTTGTGTGCCCAAATCCCTAAGTCTTGACTTTTGGGGATTTCTTAAGGCCTTGGCCTTTTCTTTTCTTATCTTTATCCTCTCTTTTCTTTTCTCATAGCTTTTCTTAGACCCTAACCTCATATAGGGTACTTAATTAAACTTATACTAGCATGGATTAAACTAGGGTTACATGCAAAATCATAAACTAAAGGAAAATTGCATTTTTTAACTTTCTAACGGGAAAAACTTGCGGAAAACCGCCTCTTACTGCAGGTGAGCAGTACTTACTTTGATTTCTTTGGACTTACAACCAAAATTGACGTCTAGGGCTCGGGAGAAACTTGAGATCTCGATGAACCGTTCGCGCCTACGCGTTCCTCTCGTCGAGACGAACGAAACGCTCCGCACTCCTTGATTCTTCCTTGGCCGGCGCCCCCTTAGAAAAGGAGAGGAGGTCTTGGTGTCGGCGTGCGCACAAGAGAGGGGAAGAGGGGCGGCGTGCGTGCGGCTTGGGCGAGGAAGAGGGTTTAGTTGAGAGAAATAAAATTTCTCTCTTTAATCATCTATTTATACTTAGGGTATTTAAGTCCAACTTATAACTTAACTTAATATCTCTCTATTTTCTTTCAGCACGCCCCTACTGGGGCTCCTGGTTAACCCGACCAACTTAAGTAGTTGGTCCCATGGGAGGTCTCGGGTTCAAAACTCGTCCAGGCAACTTTTTGCCGAAAACTCTATTTCTTTTAATAAAAATACTAAACAGACTCGGAAAATTCCATAAAAATATTCTAAAAATTCCTAAAAATATCTAGAATATTTCCAAAACATTTTTAAATAGTTCTAAGGACTTTAAGAACTTCAATATGGAAATTTCGGGGCATTACAATCCCCCATACCTTATAAAAAGTTCGTCCTCGAACTTAAAATAATTCTGGATATTTTTCTCTCATGCTGTCTTCAAGTTCCCAAGTAGCTTCCTCATGCTTTTGATTCTGCCAGATGACCTTCACTAGTGGAATTTCTTTATTTCTTAATCTTTTAACTGCTTTGTCCACTATCTGTGTCGGTCTGCTCTCATAGCTAAGATCTTCTTAGATCTGTACTGACTGAGGCTGAATCACTTGGCTAGGATCGTGAATACACTTCTTTAGCATGGAGACATGAAATGTACTGTGGATAGCTGACATATCCTCTGGTAAGGCCAGCTCATATGCTACCTTACCAACCCTCTTTATGATCTTGTAGGGTCCTATGTAGCGAGGACTTAGCTTGCCCTTTTTGCTAAATCTCATCACTCCCTTCATAAGAGCGACCTTGAGGAATACTGAATCTCCAACTTGGAATTCCAGTGGCCTACGGCGTGTGTCAGCATAACTTTTCTGTCTACTCTGGGCAGTCTCAATCCTCTGGCGGATTGTCTGGATAGCCTGAGTGGTCTCATCTACAAGCTCAGTCTGGCTGCCTATTTCTGACTTCGTCTCTTTCTTTTCACCAGCTTCTTGCCAACATATGGGTGATCTGCATTTTCTGCCATACAATGCCTCATAAGGTGCCATCCTGATGGTGGCCTGATAGCTATTGTTGTAGGCAAACTCAGCTAAGCACAGAAATTTGCACCAACTACCTTTAAAGTCCAACGCACAAGCCCTGAGCATGTCTTCTAAAATCTGATTTACTCTCTCTGTTTGTCCATCTGTCTGGGGATGGAAAGCTGTACTGAACCGGAGTCTGGTGCCTAGGGTGTCCTGAACACACCTCCAAAAATGGGAGATGAACCGCCCATCTCTGTCAGAAACGATCGACTTCGGAACTCCGTGAAGCCTGATCACTTCTTTCACGTACAGCTGTGCTAACTGCTCTACCGAATGCGATAACTTGAAGGCTAGGAAGTGGGCAGACTTGGTCAATCTGTCCACTATCACCCATATTGCATCGTGTCCATGGGTGGTCCTTGGGAGACCTGTGATAAAATCGATGGATATCTCTTCCCACTTCCACTCTGGAATGGGAAGAGGCTGCAGAACTCCTCCTGGTCTCTGGTGCTCTGCTTTGACTCTCTGGCAGGTCAAGCAGGTACTGATATATCTGGCCACGTCTCGCTTGAGTCCAGACCACCAGAACCTTTGCTTTAAATCTTGGTACATCTTGGTAGAACTAGGATGCATAGAGTACGGGGTACTGTGGGCTTCTTCTAAAATATTCTTTCTTAGTTCCTCATCATTGGGGACGCAAAGGCGGTCTCCAAGATAGAGGATGCCACTATCTGATACTCGAAACTCTGAATTTTCTGCCTCTTGGATCGCCTGCTTGATCTTCTGGATCTCTGGGTCTTGACTTTGCTTTCCTTGTATATCCACAAGCAGGGTTGACTCTAGAGTCAATGCAGAAAGTTGCCCAATTATTACCTCGACTCCAAAATCCTTTATTTCTTTCTGAAGTTGTAGAGGCAGTGATGATAGGGACATCAGTGCTGCACAGGATTTTCTGCTCAGTGCATCTGCCACTTTATTAGCTTTACCTGGGTGGTAGAGGATTTCACAGTCATAATCTTTGACCAACTCTAGCCACCTGCGCTGCCTCATATTCAGATCCTTCTGAGTGAAGAAGTACTTCAAACTCTGATGGTCGGTGAAGATTCTGCACTGCACTCCATACAGGTAGTGTCTCCAGAGCTTCAGTGCAAAAACCACAGCTGCTAGCTCAAGGTCATGAGTAGGGTAATTCTTCTCATAGTCCTTGAGCTGTCTGGAGGCATATGCTATTACTTTACCGTCTTGCATGAGGACAGCTCTAAGGCCCATCTTGGATGCATCACTGTAGATGTCAAAGGCCTTGTCACTCTCTGGAACAGTCAAGATGGGAGCACTAGTCAATCTTTTCTTCAGTTCTAGGAAGCTGTGCTCGTATTTATCTGACCACTCAAACTTCTGATTCTTTCTGGTCAGGGCTGTGAGTGGAGAGGCTATTCTGGAAAAGTCCTTCACAAATTTTCTGTAATATCCTGCCAGGCCTAAGAAGCTTTTGATTTCACTGGCATTCTTGGGTCTACACCAGTTGCTGACTGCTTCTATCTTGGCTGGATCAACTTGAATGCCTTCTTTGGATACAATGTGACCTAGGAAGGTCACCTGATCTAGCCAAAACTCACACTTTGAGAATTTTGCATAGAGCTTCTCCTGCTGAAGGATCTGTAGCACTATCCCCAAGTGTGTAGCATGGTCCTCTGGAGTCTGTGAGTATATGAGAATATCATCAATAAATACAATGATGAATTTATCGAGATACTCCCTGAATATGTGGTTCATCAGCTCCATGAAGACCGCTGGAGCATTGGTTACTCCAAAAGGCATCACTACAAATTCGTAGTGGCCGTATCTTGTCCTGAAGGCCGTCCTGGGGATGTCACTTTCTTTAACCTTTAGCTGATGATACCCAGAACGCAGATCTATCTTCGAGAACACTGTAGCCCCTTTGAGTTGATCAAATAAATCATCTATTCTAGGAAGGGGGTACTTGTTCTTGATGGTTACCTTGTTCAGAGCTCTGTAGTCTATGCACAAACGCATAGACCCATCCTTCTTCTTGACGAAAAGTACAGGAGCTCCCCAGGGTGAATGACTCAGGCGAATGAAGCCCTTGTCTAGTAGCTCCTGGAGTTGCTCTTGTAATTCCTTCAACTCTGCTGGAGACATACGATATGGGGCCTTCGAGACCGGACCGGTACCTGGTACTAGCTCGATCTCGAATTCCACTTCTCTGTTGGTAGGTAGTCCAGGTAGTTCTTCTGGGAATACTTTTGGATACTCACAGACTACCCGTACATCCTCCTGCTTGCGCTCTTCCTTTGCTTCTATGTCCACTATGCGTGGAAGAAAACCAGCACACCCTTGTTCTAGCATCTGGTGGGCTGCCAAGACTGAGAGGAATTTCTGAGTCTTCCTCCTTGGGGCTCCTTGAAATTCGAACGGTGGTTCTCCTTCTGGACTAAAAACCACCTTCCTCCGGCGACAGTCCACTGAAGCGCTGTACTTACTGAGGAAATCCATGCCCAGTATGACGTCGAAGTCTTGCATCGCAAGGACTATTAGATCGACATATAGCTCTCGGTCTGAAATCTTGATTGACACCGCCCGGAGCCGCTGGGTGGATTCCATGATTTCCCCTGAAGGGAGAGTTGTCAAGAATCTGGACTCCCAACTCTCTGCAGGCACCTGTAACTTACTAGCAAAAGGTACTGATACGAAAGAATGGGTCGCCCCAGTGTCAAACAGTGTAGTAGCTAAATGCTGAAAAATAACTATTTGACCTGTTACGACCGTGGAGGCGCTGGCAGCTTCTTCCTTCGTGAGGGAAAAGACTCTGGCATTGGTTGAAACTGGTGCTGCTTCCAACCTTCCCTGACTGATTTGAGGTCTCTCCAGTATAGTAGGCATGTAATGTAACTGAGGCTTGCCTCCATACTGTACGGACTGCTGAAGAAGTACCTTAAACTTGTTTGGGCAGTCTTTGGATCTGTGTCCCTCTTGTCCACATGAGTAGCATCCAGTTACACCCAAAAGGCATGCTCCTGGATGGGTCCTCCCACACTTAGGACAAGGTGGATACCTAGCTTGCTTGTTCTCTGGGTTTCCTTTTTGGCTGTCAGGCCACTGCTTCCTTTTGTGGTTCTTGCTCTTCCAGTTCTGGTTATTTGGCTGAGGCTTCTGGCCTCCTGTTGTCTTGTTCTCAATCAGGACTGGCTTCTGCTGTGTTTGTTGTGCCTTGATGCTATTCAGATAGTGCTCTGAGATTAGAGCACTACTGACCAACCCCTCGCTGGTCTGGGGTCGGTGCGTCCCGCTGTTCACCTTGAGTGCTATTTCAGGGTTCAGCATGCGGAGCATCAGTCTGACTCGCTCCTTCTCTGTGCTGACTAGCTCTGGGCAGAGGCGAGCTAGTCTGTTGAACTTCGCGACTGCTTCTCCCACTGGTAGGTTACCTTGTCTGAACTCCATGAAGTCCTCGTAGTGCTTGTTGGTAACCCGCATGTGGAAGAACTCCTCATAGAACTCTTGCTCGAAATCTGTCCAGCTCATCTGGTTGACTATGCTCTTACTCTTGACCCGCTCCCACCACATACGAGCATCTCCAGTTAGACAGAAGGAGGCACATTTGACCTTCTCGACTTCTGGCCAGTCAAGAAGCTCCATTGTGCTCTCTAAAGTCTTGAACCAAGCCTGGGCATCCCAGGGCTCAGTCGTGCCTGAGAAGCTTTCAGGTTTCAGCCTCTGCCACTGGACGAGGTATGCTTCTTGTCTTCGGTTCACGGCAGGGGTCTCCTGTGTGACTGGTGGAACTTCAGCCACCACTGGAGTTTCCACTCCTGCTGTGGGTGGTGTAGGGGGCACTGGGTGCTGATTTGCCATCAGTGTGGCGATGGTCTTCTGTTGCTCTGAAATCTGAGCTTGCATTTGAGCAATGACTGCCATCAGGTTTGGCTGTTCTATGCCAGGCTCATTGTTATCTTGAATTGGAGTTCTGTTCCTTGCATTAGGAGCTCGGCCTCTTCTTGCCATCTAATAATGCATAAGGGAACAAGAAATCACTACTACATCTCTAGGTATAAACTTGTCTTCTTACTTAGTAACCTAATATCCATTCTAGGGATTAAACATGATTCCGTGATACTAAGGTATTAAACATGCTTCCTTGTTGTATGCACATATGAGTAAGTACTTAAGCATTTCTCTATACTGCAATTAAATAAAGGAGCAATAGAAAAAACTGAACTTAAAACTTTCTTACTTGAAGACGGCAAGGTTGATGCTGATGTGTGTGTGATGCTGGAGAATGGGAACTGCTCTGATACCAACTGTAGCGACCCGCCTTCTCTACCTTAGACGGACCGTTACTTGTCTACTTCTTGACTCTAATGCACGACTAAAAATGCGGAACTTTCTTTTTTTTTTGTATTTAAATCTATCTAAGAATGATATTCTAACTTTAATAGTCATGCATGATACAATGGCACACTTCCTTTCTCTTAGTTGTAACACTAAAGCACTAACCAGCTGCTCTACACAACCTCTCTGCAATGGTACCAGTCGACTGCTATATAGCCAGTCAACTGGTATCGGCCACAGCAAGTTTCTGGGCGCGACACCAGTCGACTGGCCTCTTGGCAGTCAACTGGTGCATCGAACAGAAGCTACTGTTCGATAGGGCAGTCGACTGGTTCTGAACCAGTCGACTGGCACGCCTGAAAACCTGCATTTCAGACCCGAAACATGTTTCAAAAGTCCACAAAACATATAGTTTCAAGCCATACAAGGTTCTATAACATTACTAAAGTATTATGGAATATGAATGCAACTTTTCTAAGCATATTTAAAGCAATAAAAACTTAATTCAAAAGGAGACTAACAACATCTTGGCACATGCATCAAATAGCTCCATCAAAGTATCGATATTCAAAACTACTCACGCTCATACTCATCCAATGCAATCATAAGGATATTTATACTAAATAGAATGACATGGAATCTTTACTCGTGGTTTTAAGACATGCAAAATATCTAAAACGCAAATACTTGGATAAATTCTACGTGATCTAACTTAAACTAAGAATCTGTAACAAATGCACTTTAAGTCTTTTATTCATCTTGTCCCAAGGACCTCTCCAAGGTCAGCCACCACACACACGTCACTCAGCACCGCCTCGTCGCCTTCCTTCAGAATTGCTTGCCTTTACCTTCACCTGCAGCAAGAGGAAATGCAACTAATAAGCATAAAGCTTAGTAAGTACTATCTAGCTCACAAAATCTCGAAATGTGCAAGCATGCTTTTTAAACAATGTGAAATCACATGAGATACTTTTATGCTTAAAAGAAACACTAAAACATGTATAACTCAAAACATGCATACTCAAGCATTAATAAGTCTTAACTCACTTTTTCTTGGCTTAACTTAAAACTTTAGCAATTCTTTAACTTTAAATCTTTCTTTAACTTTTAGAAAACTTCCTTAAACTTTAGAAAAACTTTGCTAAAGCATATACTTGAAAATAATAACTCACTTGGATCCACTTAAGATGTAAGTACCATCTTATGCACGTTCCCTAAAAGGTTGGGATAGCGAGCCACCAATCCTAATAGAGCAGACCTTGGTCTACCAGGGCCAAGACCTTGGAATTGGACACCTGGATTTCTTTAACGACGCCCTTGGACGCCGGGTACTGGCCTTAGAAAATAAAATACTTACTTTTTCTTATCTTGAATGCCTTGGCATTTTAACGAGCACCTTGTGTGCCCAAATCCCTAAGTCTTGACTTTTGGGGATTTCTTAAGGCCTTGGCCTTTTCTTTTCTTATCTTTATCCTCTCTTTTCTTTTCTCATAGCTTTTCTTAGACCCTAACCTCATATAGGGTACTTAATTAAACTTATACTAGCATGGATTAAACTAGGGTTACATGCAAAATCATAAACTAAAGGAAAATTGCATTTTTTAACTTTCTAACGGGAAAAACTTACGGAAAACCGCCTCTTACTGCAGGTGAGCAGTACTTACTTTGATTTCTTTGGACTTACAACCAAAATTGACATCTAGGGCTCGGGAGAAACTTGAGATCTCGATGAACCGTTCGCGCCTACGCGTTCCTCTCGTCGAGACGAACGAAACGCTCCGCACTCCTTGATTCTTCCTTGGCCGGCGCCCCCTTAGAAGAGGAGAGGAGGTCTTGGTGTCGGCGTGCGCACAAGAGAGGGGAAGAGGGGCGGCGTGCGTGCGGCTTGGGCGAGGAAGAGGAAGAGGGTTTAGTTGAGAGAAATAAAATTTCTCTCTTTAATCATCTATTTATACTTAGGGTATTTAAGTCCAACTTATAACTTAACTTAATATCTCTCTATTTTCTTTCAGCACACCCCTGCTGGGGCTCCTGGTTAACCCGACCAACTTAAGTCGTTGGTCCCATGGGAGGTCTCGGGTTCAAAACTCGTCCAGGCAACTTTTTGCCGAAAACTCTATTTCTTTTAATAAAAATACTAAACGGACTCGGAAAATTCCATAAAAATATTCTAAAAATTCCTAAAAATATCTAGAATATTTCCAAAACATTTTTAAATAGTTCTAAGGACTTTAAGAACTTCAATATGGAAATTTCGGGGCGTTACA
>JAGFNQ010000375.1:1033020-1057439 GCA_024364735.1 Boesenbergia rotunda | reverse complement strand
CCGAGTCTATCCTTTGTCTTTCTCAACCTTTTCAAGATGGTCGAACATCCTACTCCTCCTGAACCGTGGTATATAACCACTCGCTCCTCCCTGACGCTTGTCAATTAGAAAACTTACGCATGGATTATCAAATACCCGAGGACCACCTGATGGCTCTCCCGATCCATCGGAACCGATCACACGAACCTCCCTTGGTTACTTCACCATCTTCTCCGACCAACTATCGGCCGGGCTGCGTTTCCTCTTCATCCTTTCTTCGTGAGATCTGTCGATACTTTCAGATATCTTTGTCTCAACTGGCTCCTAATTCAATTAGGATATTGTGTGGTACCGTGATCCTCTTCACTACCTACGAGGTCCCGTTATTACCCGCACGTTAGCTACTTTTATTATCTTAAGAAACAAGAGCCCGGAATTTTTATTTCCCAATCCCGGGTTAAGTCTGCCTTTTTGGAGAAGGTTCCGTCTTCCAACAAAGGTTGGAAATCTCACTTCTTCTACATCAAGTCCGTCCCCCCTCCGTCATGGCCCACAGAGTGGGTGGAAAATCTCCCTAACCAGCCTCTAATGCCCAAGGATCTTCGCTCGGACCCGGGTTACCAGTTCGCCTTCTCGAAGCTCGGGGGAACCCGTTATCACGCGGGCAAGCTGTTAATCGAGGGCCTGCTGTATCTCTTTCAGCTGAGTCAGACCCCAGCCGAGTTGCCCGGCACTTTCGGTACATTTTTACTCGGTTCGTGAATTTGTTAATGCTAACTAAAATTCTCTTCTTGGTGCAGTCGAAACCATGTTCGCAGCTAAGATGACTGTGACGATGGCCTTGGAGGAAGAAGCTCTGGAGGCCTTGGCGGCAAAGTTGGCGGCTAATCGGGCAGTGCTGCCGGTGAACGTTGCCCCGGCCCCTGCGCAACGTGAAGCCGGTGGACGACTCGGCGGAGGATCTCCCGACGAGGCTCCCGCTGCGGTTTCCCGAGTTGTGGATGCAAGGTCGGCAGGGCCCGCAGAAGAGGTAGACGAAGAAGAAATCGAGCCGGCTGCTACTGAGAGGCTGACAAGGAAACGTCGTCATGCTGCTGTCTCCTCGGGCGTACCTCCACCTCCTAGACCGGCCGTGGGAGGTCAGGCTACTCCGTCTGCTTCCACGGCTCATGAGCCGGCCGATACTCGGGCGACGCCCTCTAGCTCGACTTCTCTTCGGTCGGGCGCCTTGGGTTCGGCTCCAACCCCTACTCGCCCTGGTGTCCTGATTTTGCCCTCCACAGGACATCATTCGGGAGCTTCGACCTCGGGCACTGCCCCATCTCCTCGAATCCCCCTGATAGATACATCAAACGTCGATGCGGTGGAGGCTCTTCTGGCAATGCACTCTCCTCCCCGATCCATGATAGACGTCCAGCTTCCCTCGGCGACCTCCCTAACCCAGGTAGTCCAGCCTCAGCCACTCAACCTCCATGGCCGATTGGTCGCCAACTGGGACCAAGGACGGGCGATAACTGTAGACGCCAACCCTATGAGTCTGGCCGATACCTTTTTTATGGAAGCCACTCAGGTATTCTCTTCTTTTCTTCACCTGTTTCCATTTCCGTTTGTTCTAATAGTATCCCCACTACTGTGTAGCACTGGGCTAGGAGTCACTCGGTCGGTCAGGCCCTGATCACTAACATCAAGGAGCGCAGGGCGGCCGAGATGAGAGTGAGAGAGCTAGAAGACAAGTTGGCCCACTTCACTGTTCCCCCTGGTGACGAGGGCCTGGACCTCCTGTGCTCAGAGATAACCTCCTTGAGATTGCAACTGTCGGACTTCGAGGCTCGATCAGAAGAAGAACAACAGGCTATGGCCCAAGCAGCTGTGGAGGCCGAACGACTGTCTAACCGGGTCGGCCATCTGGAGGGTGAGAAGAAGATCCTTCAGGCTCGCAACACCCGAGCTCGTTCGGACTGGGACAAGAAAGCCGCAGAGGCCAAGGGCCTTCAACAGCAATTGAA
Source organism: Boesenbergia rotunda (assembly GCA_024364735.1). Classification (NCBI taxonomy): domain Eukaryota; kingdom Viridiplantae; phylum Streptophyta; class Magnoliopsida; order Zingiberales; family Zingiberaceae; genus Boesenbergia; species Boesenbergia rotunda. The sequence goes on along the minus strand of JAGFNQ010000375.1, from coordinate 1,055,454 downwards.
GGAGCTGACCACAACTCACACTCAGACTCAACTCGCCTTGAAGAACAAAGAGGCAGAGCTGGCGAATAAAGAGAAGGAGTTGGCGTCTCAGCGAGAGGCCTTTCGAGCCATCGAGGCTCAACTGTCAAGTAAAGAGAAACAGCTGTTGGCTCGGGCGGCGACCATTCAGGGAAAGGACTCCGAGCTCGCTCGGCTGAAAAAGGAGCTGGAGGACTACAAGGCGGGCGAGTCCGCGAGGATCGAGTCAGCCCGCTTGGCTTACATCCAGTCCGACGCATTCCTTGACCAGGTAACCGCCCGCACTAGTGGCATGGTAATGTTCGGCGTGCGGGGTTCCATTCAGCATCTGACGGAGGCCGATTATCTTCCACCCGATCTTCCTCCCAACGTCGTGAAACCCACTCGGGTCAGGGCAGGGATCCCAGACGATGCTTTCCCTCCCTTTACTTAGCTTGCTTACCAATTCTATTTTACCTTCCTACAACTTGGCCATAAGGCCTTATAATTTTTGTGATGATCTTATCTTGTCCGGCTCGGCCCTCGGGTCCTAATTTTGAGTTAGCTACGGGCCTTATTTCAGTTATGCTCTCTTAAAATTTTCCCGCCTTTTTGTCTTGTTACTGCCCTCGTTTGTTTACGACGTGCGAAATTTTTACTGAGTATTACCTCTTCGACGCGCTCGACTCCCTACGCTGAGGTCGGAGCTCATACCGTGTATCAAAATTTCTTCTATGTGTTCGCTACTCGGGATACTCGCGCCACTCACCCGAACCCGATTCTTTTAAGCTAATCCGAAAATTCTGCTAAGTGTCCGACGCTCGGGACATTCGCGCTGCTAGCAGCTTGATCCAGTCGGTACCCTGGCTTGACTATGCGGCTAGGTCGGGTCGGCGCTGACTCGGCTGTGTTATTCGGTCGGGTTAATACCCTGACTCGGCTATGATGCTCGGTCGGGTCGGCGCCCTGACTCGGCTGTGTTATTCGGTCGGGTTAATACCCTGACTTGGCTAAGCTGCGTTGACCAGTATGGTAATGTTTGATCGGCTCAGTCCCCTCAGGTCGACTGGCCACTCATTGTGTCTTTCGGAACGTGGGAAACCACGCTCAGGCAGTAAATACTGTGGAGATGCGTAATTCATTTTTTTCTCTGAGCAAGAGACTGGACACCGTCCGACTTACCCTGGCCGAGCATGGACGCCATGCCCGACCGGGCCCGACCGAACGTGGAACGCCATGCCCGGTCGGCGCCGAGTCCGGTGGGTGCGTGAGAGCGAGCCCACTTATAACTTGCCTTAGCAAGAGTCTGGACACCGTCCGACTTACCCTGGCCGAGCGTGGACCGCCACGCCCGACCGGGCCCGACCGAACGTGGAACGCCACGCCCGGTCGGCGCCGAGTCCGGTGGGTGCGTGGGAACATGCCCACTTATAACTTGCAGGATTCGTTCTTCTCTATATGCTACAAGTTTATCTATTACATTATTTGAGTACAAGTACAGAGATTCCTTCACTCAGCTTTCTTCACGATACAACCTCAAATGTATTGCCCTCCAGGGTCTCCCGAGCTGCTTTCCTTGAGAATCTTGCAGATAGTAAGCTCCCGATCCCAGCGCCTTGACTACCAGGAAGGGGCCAGTCCATTGAGGCTCCAGCTTGCCTACTTCTCCCACTGGCTTGATTTTTTCCATACCTTGTCCCCTACTTGAAAACTTCGGGGTATAACCTTCTGGTTATATTGACGCCGCATCCTCTGTTGGCAAGCAGCCATGCGGACTGCAGCCTTATCTCTGACCTCCTCAATCAGATCTAGCTCCGCCCGTCTTTTCTCCGCATTATCTTCCCCATACAGATGCCTTCTGTCCTACTCACAGTCGACCTCCATGGGGACCACAGCTTCACTACCATATACTAACTGGAAGGGAGTGCACCCTGACCCTTCTTTGGGGGTGGTCCGGAGAGCCCACAAAACACCCTGCAGCTCGTCCACCCAAGACCCACCGACCTGGTCTAACTTAGCTCTGAGCCCTTTCAGAATCTCTCTGTTAGCAACTTCGGCCTGACCATTACTCTGGGGATATGCCACTGAAGTGAAGGCCTGTTTGATTCCAAATTCCTTACACCACTCTCTGATCATCCGGCCTTGAAACTGCCGACCATTGTCTGACACCAGCTTGTGGGGTATGCCATATCGGCAGAGAATGTTCTGCCAAAGGAATTTCTTCACTGCTTGCTCGGTGATCTGAGTCAGGGCCTCTGCTTCGATCCACTTGGAGAAGTAGTCTACTGCCACCAACAGGAATTTCTTTTGACCGGCTGCCCTGGGAAGGGTCCTACTATATCCATGCCCCACTGATCAAAGGGACATGATACAGTGGACGTCCGTAGCATCTCGACTGGTCGGTGTGATAAATTTTGATACTTCTGACAAGAAAGGCACGAAAAGGCCACCTTCTCTGCATCCTTCTGGAGGGTCGGCCAAAAGTAGCCGGCCAGCAGAACCTTCCAAGCCATGGACCGACCTCCCGAGTGATTACCGCAAGACCCCAAGTGTACCTCTCGTAGCACATAGTCTGCCTCCTCTTCCCCAATGCATCTGAGTAATAGTCTGGAAAAGGCTCGCTTGTAGAGCGCCTCTCCTATCAGAGTAAACATGGCTGCCCTTATCTTCAATATCCTGGCTTGCTCTGGGCTCTCCGGGAGAGTCCCTTCCTTCAAATAGGCTATGAATGGAGCTCGCCAATCCCCTTGTATCTCCCTTTCTGTTTCTCTCTCAATATGAGCCACCAGCATGATCTGAGGTGAAGGCCTGGGGAAGACCCAGGGATGGACCGAACTGGCCAACCTAGCCAGCTCATCAGCTTTGGCATTATCTCCCCTAGGGATCTGTGAAATCTGAACTTCTTGAAACTCTGCCTGCAACTGCTTGTATGCCTCTACGTAAGTCTGCAGCTTCTCGTCATTCACTTCGAACTGCCCTGCCACCTGCCGCGTCACTAACTGAGAATCAGAGTGCAGGATAACCCAAGTGGCGCCCACATGCTTGGCCGCTTGCAGACCTGCCAGGAGGGCTTCATACTCTGCTTGATTGTTAGTAGCTAAGTACTCTAGGCGTACAGCCAAGTGAAGTGAATCTCCCTTAGGGGAGATCAATAAGACTCCCACACCACTCCCTGCCCGAGTGGCCGACCCATCCACATATATCTTCCATACCCCTTCCTCTTCCTCTATATGGAGCTCACTCAGGAAATCAGCCAAGGCCTGAGCTTTGATTGCCGTTCGGGGCTGGTACTGGATATCATATTCACTCAGTTCAGTTGTTCATTTAACCATTCGACCTGAGATTTCAGGGTTAATCAACACCTTTCCGAGCGTACTATTGGTCAGCACTCGGATAGGATGGGCCAAGAAGTAAGGGCGTAATCGCCGAGCCATCAACACAAGCACATAAGCCAACATCTCGAGTATAGTATATCTACACTCGGCTTCCTTAAGTAGGTGTCCAAAGAAGAAGACCGGTTGTTGCTCAGTCTCTTTCTGAGTTACAAGCACAGCACTCACAGCTCCCTCAGTAGCAGATAAATAGACGTACAAGGGCTCTCCTTCCTCAGGCTTAGCTAGTATCGGCAGGCTGACTAAGTAAGTCTTCAGTTCTTCAAAAGCTTGGTCACACTCAGCATCCCACTGGAACTTGGAGGTCTTGCGCAGAATCTTGAAGAATGGCAGACTTCTATCAGCCGACCGGGAGATGAATCGGGACAAGGCGGTGATCCTCCCCGTCAGGCGTTGGACTTCCTTGAGATTCCTGGGCGGAGGCATGTCCAGTAGAGCTTTCACCTTGCCAGGATTGGCCTCTATCCCCCGTTCGGTTAGGATGTAGCCGAGGATCCCCCGTTGGACTTCCTTGAGATTCCTGAGCGGAGGCATGTCCAGTAGAGCTTTCACCTTGTCAGGATCCTCCCAGAGCTTTCACCTTCTACATTCCTCCCGAGCTGTTCTTTGAAAACCTTGTTCATCAGCCTCTGATAAGTCGCCCAGGCATTCTTGAGCCCGAAGGGCATAACCGTGTAGCAATAAGTGCCTTCGGCCGTGACAAAACTGACCTTCTCTTGATCATCCCCGGATAAGGGTACTTGGTGGTATCCCTGGTAGGCATCCAGTATACAGATGAGCTCACTCCCCGTGATAGAGTCCATCATCTGGTCTATCCGAGGGAGAGGGTAGCAATCCTTAGGACAAGCTTTGTTAAGGTCTCTGAAGTCGATGCAGACTCTCCACTTGTCACCTGGCTTGGAGACCAGCACCACATTGGCCAGCCAGGCGGGAAACTGCACTTCTCGGACGTGTCCTGCTTTCAGTAACCTCTCCACCTCGGCCTGGATGGTCTTATTCTTCTCAGGACTGAAGTCTCTTTTTCTTTGCTTCACAGGTCGGGCGTCAGGGTACACGTGTAATTTATGCTCCATGACCTCGGGCCTGACCCCTTTCAGATCCTGCTGGGACCAGGCAAACACATCTTGGTTCTGGGTCAAACATTCTATCAGCTGTTGTCGTAGGTCGGGCGGTAGTCCGGGAGCTATCCTCACCTGAGTCTCTTCTGTTGGTGCAGAATGCACCCAAGTCAAACCTGTGTTTTGATAATGGCAACAGAGCTCAAAAGTTAAGTCTTACTTGTTTTCTAACAAGTTACTCTAGTGTGCAGGAAAAGTCCTAGCGAAGGACTGCTAGGCACTGGCGAAGGAATGCCAGGGTAAAAAGTCCTAGTGAAGGACTACTAGGCACTGGCGAAGGAATGCCAGGGTAAAAAGTCCTAGCGAAGGACTGCTAGGCACTGGCGAAGGAATGCCAGGGTAAAAAGCCCTAGCGAAGGACTGCTAGGCACTGGCGTAGGAACGCCAGAGTGAAAAACCCTAGCGAAGGACTGCTAGGCGCCAGGCGAAGGACAGCCTGGGACTGAAGCCCTAGCGAAGGAATGCTAGGCACTGGCCGAAGGACAGCTCGGCATCCAAGACCTGGCAAAGGACCGTCAGGCAAAAGTCCAACCAAAGGAGCAGTTGGCATCAGGTACATTCTCCCAAGAGGAGTAGGTGAGGACGCGTTCCCCGTCGAGGGAACAGTAGGCGTCGGTTCGACCTACGGCTCCATTTTGGAGACCAAAGTCAGAACCAAGACAGCTAAGGCTGTATAATCTAATACTTTATTGTTTTATTGTGTTTTGGACTAACCCTGGATGCAGGACCGAAGGAATGTGTGTCTGCAGCTCAGAAAGCCTCAAAGGAATGAGGCTACAGCTGACCAGGGCGCCCGGAATGTCCCGGGCACCCCCAAGGCAAACACAAAACACAAGACAGCAAGATGGGCTTTGACAGTTCAACTCCCGAGCGCCCCCATGCTCCCGGGCACCCCCGCTGCTCCCGGGCGCCCCTGTGTCCCGGGCGCCCCCATGCGCATGCCTCGATCCAGAACCCAGCGAAGCTAGATAACACTTTGACCTGGTCAATGCGGGCGCCCCGAGCGCTCCGGGTGCCCCGGTCAAAGCTGATCCCGAAGATAAAGGGATCAGACGCTTACTGAGAATTTGGCGGATCGAAGGACACGTGGGGGGGGGGGGGGCGGCGCCCCCAGGCCTATATAAAGGGCCCTCGACCAAGGCTTCAGAACATAAATTCTCTCAACATCTCAAAGCTTTTCTGCTCTCGCGCTTCGCCTCGGAATCCTTCCAACTCGAGCCGACGACGTCCCGTTGCTCCGAAAAAGTCGATCTACCCCGGACGTCGGTAAAAGAGCAATTTAAAAGTTACTATACTTAATTCTGTAATCCTTTGTAAACTATTTTACGCTTAATATAGAATTGCCCAAAGTAAACGGTCAACGACCGTGAGCCTTGGAGTAGGAGTCGACTCAGGCTCCGAACCAAGTAAAAACGACTGCGTCTCTGTGTTATTGTTCTTTTTATTTCCGCTGTGTACTTGCTCTAAATTTTCCGAAAAACGAATACCGATATTCAGCCCCCCTCTATCGGTTTTCTCGATCCAACAAGTGGTATCAGAGCAGGGAAGTTCAAACCTGGTGCAACCACCAGTTTGAAAATTTTTTTTGGATCTTTCTTTTCTATTTTTTTAAATTTTCGTTACATATTTCGTTTGAATTTTTTTTCGAGGTTGGTGCAATACCCCTCGTTATTTTATTTATCCAGCACTACTAATCCAAGACCTAGTCTTGGAAAATTTGTTTTTCTGTTAGTTTTCTGTTACAGATTAAAATGGCCATGCATGAAGGTTTTAGCACCGCCAAACCTCCACTTTTCAGTGGAGAAGACTTTTCTTACTGGAAAAGTCGCATGGAGGTCCACCTGAAAACTCAGGTGGACATGTGGATCATTATCCAGTCCGGTCTGGAGATCCCCAGAAACGCCGAAGGACTTCCTCAAAGCTACACAGAGTGGGGCACCGCTCTGAAACGAAAAATCGAAGCTGACGCTAAAGCGACTCAGACTCTTCAATGCGGATTGACGAAAGAGGAGCTGAACCGCGTGGACCCCTTCAACAGTGCGAAGGAGCTATGGGCAAAATTGATCGAGCTGCACGAAGGGACATCAGATACTCGGATCAGTAAGAGGGATCTGCTACTGAACAAATTATACACCATCAAGATGGCCGACAATGAAACAGCAGCCCAGCTCCACGCACGGATCCAAGAGTTGATGAACAGTCTTCACACTATAGGTCACAAGGTTGAAAACCATGACTTAATAAGGTATGCCTTAAACGCTTTCCCTAGAAACACCTTGTGGGCATCTATGGTAGATGCATACAAGGTCTCAAGGGATCTTTCAAAAATAAAATTAGACGAATTATTTTCCGAACTAGAACTGCACGAACAAACTAACACCAATATGGCCGAGAAAGGTATTGCTTTCGTTGCAGGTAAAACTGGAAGGATAACAAAGAAGAAGCCTGAACCTGAACTCGAGTCTAACTCAGACTCAGACTCAGAAGACGAAGAAGGAGATCAAACTAAGCTGGTCCGACTAGCCCGAAGCTACTACAAGGAGTTGAAGAACCGAACCAACAAACGGAAAATTAGCCGAAGAAAGGACGAACCGGCTGAACCCGCGAATGATAAAAACAAGCCCAACGTAACCTGCTACGAGTGCAAGAAAAAGGGCCACTACAAGACAGAATGTCCAAACTTAAAGAAAATCAAAAAAGACAAGAAGAAAGAAAGCGCTCCAAGCAACCTGGGACGAATCTTCCTCAGAAGAAGAAGAAGAAGCACCCCAATCAAACCTACTAGCTCTGACCGCCTCAGATAAAGTCGAGACTGAGTCAGAATCAGAACAGGACGACGGCGAGCTGACCTTTACAAAAGACGGCGAAATTAAGGTAACTGGTTTCAATAGATGTCAATTAAGTGAACTAATTTCATTTCTTTCTTGAGATTTGGCAAAAGCCAAACTCCGAGTCGAATCCCTCCGACAGGAAGTAAAACTCCTGAAAGAGGGAGCTGACTCTAAACCCTTAACCGAGAAAGTTCAGGAAGGAACCCCTACTCGAGTTGAAAAACTTGAAAAGGAGAACTCCTCCCTGAAAACTCAGGTTAAGGATCTTAGATCAGCTTTAGAACGATTTACATCTGGTTCCAAGGGTCTTGACATGATCCTTGGAAAACAGAAATCAGTTCTAAATCGATCCGGACTTGGCTATAGAACCAAATCCCGACAAAGATCTTATTTTGCTGTACTGAATCAGTCCAGAGGTAAAATTCAGGCATGGGTACCTAAACTATACCTGAAAAAACCAACTGGATCAAATCAGTATTGGATTCCCAAGGACAAGATTCACATCTTGCCTAACCATCACCGTGGCTTTAGTCCAGGGGGAGCCAAACTGAAAACAATATTCATTATTAGATAAAATTGTTATTCTTGATTTCAATTACTTGATTGATTAGTTATTTAAAATTCCTACAATTTACCATGCTTAGATTTAGGAATGGTTAGAATAAGGACTGAACAAACTTAACTGAAACTTGACAACATAGTATTGGGTGGAGGTGAGATGATAGTACGTTAGGGAAGCCAATTTGGAGGAACTAGCCGAAGCTACCGATCCAAGACCCAAACTAGTTAGACCAGAAATTTTTCAAAGGATAATTTTGAAAATGTAATTTCATTAAAAGGCTTTGTCAAGGAAAGGGTGGATGATCCCATAAGGCTACGGCCAAAGAAGGCCTAGTGCCTCGCCAAGACCTGGAAGCCAATTTTTGAAATTCAAATTCAAATTATTTTTTGTCAAATTCGAATCTAACACAAAATTTCAGTTAATTGTAGAGTTAAACATCTTTTCAAAAATTTCAAAATTAATTAAGTTTTTAAGATTTAATTGTTTTCAAAATTAATTAAGTTTTCAAAATTTAATTATTTTCAAAATTAATTAAGCTATCAAAATTCAATTGTTCTCAAAATTAATCAAAAATTTTAAAATAGTCTTAACTATCAAAACCTGTCTCACAAAACCTATAAGGCTAACGTGATTGAAAACCCTAGACTGGGTGAGACAGTAAGATTAAGATTGGAAATTCTTTTGATGCCTATAGTATGAGATAATCTTGTATTTAAGATCATAGTCAAACCATGGTCAACATAGTCAAACCATGGTCAAAGCAGTCAAACCATAGTCAAAATAGTCAAATTAATTCCAACCATGGTCAAATGATAACAAGACAAAATTTTGTCTTTTCCTATACTATTCCAGGCGCCCAGGACCACACGAGCGCCCCCCCTCGATAGCTTTTTCTTCCCCCAAGACAGAAAAGTTGCCTCTGCCCTTGACCAGGGCGCCCGGAACCACGCGGGCGCCCCCATCACTTCCAATGCAGCAAAAGCTGCAATAGCACCCTGTTGAGGGCGCCCGGGCTGTCCCGGGCGCCCCAACCAGCCAAATCACTACCTTTGGCAGCAAGCACTGACCAGGACGCCCGGAAGCTCCCGGGCGCCCCCGTTGATGTGCCTATATAAGGCACCCGAATTCCCCTTCTCTTCCCACACCAAAATCAACTCCCTTCTTCACTTCTTTCATTCCAAGGAGATCTTGCAAGTCCTCATCCTCAACCATGCCTCCCCAAGCTGCCCGGTATAATTACTATTTATTTTTCTTGCATTTAAATTATTTTTAATGCAATATCTTTATGCTTCCTTTAATCTCCTTAACTTAAAAGACGCCGACCAAACCCGGCCAACCCCGGTGCCGAACCTAGTCCGGACCCTAGATTTCCTACACTAGAATTATGTAATAAATTTGCTCAAACCATTTACAAGCCTATTAAAATAAGCTATCTAAATAGGCATTTCTTTACCCAATCATGCCCCGTAGCCATGAATATAATCAACTTCTATCAATTAGATAATCTTGTCTTCTGCACTCATACCATTAATGAATCCTTATGTGCAGCAGAAAACAACACTGTGTAGCTCTATCCACAATTGAAGCTGAGTATGTGGCCTTAGGAGAGTGTGTTGCTCAACTTTTATGGATGATGCACACACTTTAGGATTTCCAGCTCAACTACACCCAAACTCAAGTATTTATTGACAATATAAGTTCAATTAATTTAACTAAGAACTCAATCCAACACTCCAGAACCAAACATATAGAAGTCAAACATCATTTTGTAAGAGACCATGTAGCCAGGGGTAAAATAGTACTTAAGCATATTAACTCTAAATCCAACTTAGCTGATATATTCACAAAACCCTTACCTGAATCTGAGTTCAGTTCACTAAGAAGGCAGTTAGGATTGTGCTCTGTAGAATAGATTAACTTTGCTTGATTTAAAAATTTGTTTCTAAAAATAGAATTTGAAAAACTGTTTTACTTAATTTCAAAATCAGTTGTCATTTTCGACTTAGTTTTATTTTTATTTCAAAACTACCCCCTTTCAAAACTAGGGCTTTTTCGAAAATGGACTTAGCCTAGGCCCTAACCCTAGAACTGCATGCACCTATAGATTTAGAAGCCAGCATCTCACAAGCACCTTAGGGTACTTTTGGTTGATAACCTAGAAAGGGTTGAGATGCTTAGGTCTTTGCCTTAATTCAAGATGCTTTAAGTCAGTGCATCTGCAGTACTTGGGGCACTAAATACAACTAACACAGCAATCAAGTTAAGTGTCAAGTTTAGAAAATCTAACTTGAACAGAAACACTTAACTTGACTAACCCTAGCAAAAACTACTGTTTATAACAGTTAGTAAGTCGCTAATTGGGTTAGACAGGTCCCTACAGAGAAAATTGACTGATTTAGTTTAAGTCTAAGTATGAATTGGTTCAGTACAGCAAAATCCTACTTATTTCCTTTATGCAATCTTATTTCTGCTATATTTATCTGTTTTGATATATGGCAAAGGGGGAGAGATAGGAAAGGAGAGTAAAATTATTTTTTTTAACTCTATCCTTTATTCAAAAAGTGTTCAAAAATTTTCTTATCCTATAATCAAAATTTTCAAAAATACTTAAGCTTTTCAAAATTGACTAAAGTACTTAAGTTCTTAAAGCTTTCAAAATTTTTACTTAAGCTTTCAAAATTTTGCTAAGTACACAAGCCTTTCAAAATTTTCTAACTTAAGCTTGCCAAATTTTTTTTAAAACTTCTATAAGTACTTTAAGCTTAAGTTTCTCAAAACTGTATATGTACAATGTTACTAAGTACTTAAGTTTTCAAAATTATTAAGTTTTCCAAATATACTTTATTTATTAAGTACTTAAGTTTTCAAAATTATTAAGTACTTAAGTTTTCAAAATTATTAAGTACTTAAGTTTTCCAAATGTACTAAAGTGTTTCAAAGTTTACTAAGTACTTAAGCTTTTTAAATCCTACTAAGTACTTAAGCCTTTTAAATCCTACTAAGTACTTAAGCTTTTTAAATCCCACAAAGCACTTAAGCCAACACTTTCAAAAAAATTTTGAGTACCTTAAAACTTAAAGCTTCAAACTTTTTAAGTACTCTAAAATCATACTTCAAAAACTCTCCTATGTACTTTTAACTTAAGTTATTAAAAGATTTCTAAGTACCTAAAACTTAAGTTTTTTTAAAGTACAAGTAAAGTTTATTAACCCCACGAATTTTTGAAAAATCTAGGGGGAGATTCCTTCCAGGGGGAGGGAACAAAATTTAACCTTTTCATGCTTGCTTAAACTTAACTTTTTGAACTAAGGTTGCCATAAATCAAAAAGGGGGAGATTGTTGGTGCAGAATGCACCCAAGTCAAACCTGTGTTTTGATAATGGTAACAGAGCTCAAAAGTTAAGTCTTACTTGTTTTCTAACAAGTTACTCTAGTGTGCAGGAAAAGTCCTAGCGAAGGACTGCTAGGCACTGGCGAAGGAATGCCAGGGTAAAAAGTCCTAGCGAAGGACTGCTAGGCACTGGCGAAGGAATGCCAGGGTAAAAAGTCCTAGCGAAGGACTGCTAGGCACTGGCGAAGGAATGCCAGGGTAAAAAGCCCTAGCGAAGGACTGCTAGGCACTGGCGAAGGAACGCCAGAGTCAAAAGCCCTAGCGAAGGACTGCTAGGCACCAGGCGAAGGACAGCCTGGGACTGAAGCCCTAGCGAAGGAATGCTAGGCACTGGGCGAAGGACAGCTCGGCATCCAAGACCTGGCAAAGGACCGTCAGGCAAAAGTTCAACCAAAGGAGCGGTTGGCATCAGGTACATTCTCCCAAGAGGAGTAGGTGAGGACGCGTTCCCCGTCTAGGGAACAGTAGGCGTCGGTTCGACCTAGGGCTCCATTTTGGAGACCAAAGTCAGAACCAAGACAGCTAAGGCTGTATAATCTAATACTTTATTGTTTTATTGTGTTTTGGACTAACCCTGGATGCAGGACCGAAGGAACGTGTGTCTGCAGCTCAGAAAGCCTCAAAGGAATGAGGCTACAGCTGACCAGGGCGCCCGGAGTGTCCCGGGCGCCCCCAAGGCAAACACAAAACACAAGACAGCAAGATGGGCTTCAACAGTTCAACTCCCGGGCGCCCCCGCTGCTCCCGGGCGCCCCCTGCGTCCCGGGCGCCCCCATGCGCGTGCCTTGATCCAGAAGCTAGCAAAGCCAGATAACACTTTGACCCGGTCAATGCGGGCGCCCCGAGCGCTCCGGGCGCCCCGGTCAAAGCTGATCCCGAAGATAAAGGGATCAGACGCTGACTGAGAACTTGGTGGATCGAAGGACACGTGGGGGGGGCGCCCCCGACGTCCCGGGCGCCCCCAGGCCCTATATAAAGGGCCCTCGACCAAGGCTTCAGAACATAAATTCTCTCAACGTCTCAAAGCTCTTCTGCTCTCGCGCTTCGCCTCGGAATCCTTCCAACTCGAGCCGACGACGTCCCGCTGCTCCGAAAAAGTCGATCTACCCCGGACGTCGGTAAAAGAGCAATTTAAAAGTTACTGTACTTAATTCTGTAATCCTTTGTAAACTATTTTGCGTCTAATATAGAATTGCCCAAAGTAAACGGTCAACGACCGTGGGCCTTGGAGTAGGAGTCGACCCAGGCTCCGAACCAAGTAAAAACGACTGCGTCTCTGTGTTATTGTTCTTTTTATTTCCGTTGTGCACTTGCTCTAAATTTTCTGAAAAACGAATACCGATATTCTGTAACACCCCAAAATTTCACCATGAATAATATTGTGAATTCATTATGAAATATTATGTGAATAATATTGTGAGTTCATTATGAAATATTAGGTGAATAATATTTTGGATTCATGGAAAATTATTATAAAAATATTATGTAAATAATGTTATGAATTCAGAAAAAATATTAGAAAATATTATGAATTCATGAACATGAAATATTATGAAATTTCATGATGGGCTTGGCTTAATGGGTTTTGATATGGATTAGTGCAAAATGTGATAAAAGGGAGGGAGCAAGGATTGAACCTTGAACCTCCTAGTTGCACTCACCATGTCATAACCAATGAACCAAGCAATGTTTCTTGTAGAGAGGATAAGAAACATTCTCGTTAAATCGAGGGAAGCGAAGAGACATGCCTCTTCATGAGAAGAGTATAAATAAGAGAGGGGGAGAGGAAGTTACACTTTTTCCTTCTTCTTCCCCACTTCCATTTTCGAAAATCAAGAAGACTCTCTTCCTCTTCATTTTCGAAGAACACCACCCTAGGGTTCTAACCCTAGGGAATTTGAAAGGAAGAGGACCCATTGAAGTTGCCCTCTACTAAGTCCAAGGAACTCTAGAGAGAATTTGGAAAGAAAGATTTCCACGTGCCCTTCAAGTCTAGGGTACCCTACGGTTTAAAGAGAAGGTGAAATTCCAGCGCAAGGATGTAAGTGTCCTCTCGCCTGCAACATAATTGCTATTGAATGTTGTTGTTTCATTCCTTTGAAGAAAATCACAAGGACTTCCCTAGAGGAAGTTTCGGCCACCCTATGTAAGGGGTCCAAGAGAAGGGTTTTTGATCAAACCTTGATGCATGCAAGTACCCCTAGGGATTTTATACATATATGTGTTGTTTCCAAATTTTTGGAAGGACAAAAATTAGGGTTTGGTACCCTACAAGGTTTCGGCCACCACCAAGCCTTGAGTTTTGGTTACTTTTTGTTGCATGAGGAGATCCCTAGGAACTTAGGGTACATATGTATGATGACTTTCCATTATGTTGTGATAACAAAAATTAGGGTTTAGCCACCCTACAACTTTCGGCCAAGAGGAGGAAGGCTAGGGCTTTTGAGTTGTTTGCTATTATATTATGTTCCCATGATTAGTAGTGTAGATAAAATGTTTGTGTAAATGTTTGTGTGAAGATTGGATGTCAAAAACCTAGCCTAGCCATCTTACAAGATTCGGCCACCCTTGTAATTTAGGGTTAGTGGAAGCTAACCCCACTTTGAAGTATAAACCATGTTTCAATTGTTAACATGAAGTACACTTGAGGTGTTTGTAGAAATGCATGAATGGATTGCTTGATTGAAAAACCAAAAGAATTCCCTACCCTTACACTATTCGGCCAAACATGGTTCTAGGGTTGGGAAGTCCCTAATGAAACCATGAAGCATGCTACCACTTATATGACGTGTGTATAAATTATGTGACCTATCTTGTTAGGTATGAAAGCATGCCTTATAGCCCATGGGGCACTCTTATGACATGAACATGATGTGTTTGATAATATGCTTAAAAAAAAAAGAGGATACTCTATTGAAACTGGGATCAAGAGCACCCAAATGTGTGGTGTGTCCCTAGGGGATCAAGAGCACCCTTGATGAGTGGTGTGTCCCTTTAAGATGTGATTAGGAGTACCTTTAAGCATATACATATATGAGTAATTGTATGATAAATTACTTTACTTTGAAAGTTGTGTACCCGACTCGGAAGGGGGTCGTTAAACAAATCCAATGTGCATGTTAACTGAAGGTCATGACATTGGTAGGACGGAAGGGTCCTGCCCTAATTAGATTGGTGGCTCGCTACCCCAATTTATTAGGGAACGCGCTTGATGTGGTACTACAACTGGGCCCTGGATGATATTGTATTTTTAAGTACTTACCTTTATGGAACCTTTTGAAAAACATTTTCTCATTATGTGATAATCTTGTTCTGTAAAGTACTTAGAGATATTTGATGGGATGTTTATGATGCTTTGATGAGATGCTTATGATGCTTATAATCTTGTTCTATCTTGATTACTGAGTACATGATATGATGTATCGATATGGTTTTGCGAGTAGGCCCGGATTCTTACTAAGCATGTTTTGCTTACTAGTTCATGTTGTTTTTCTTATGCTGCAGATAGCGGTAAGAAATACTTGAACTAAAGGAAGAGGCAGAGGGAAGGCTAGAGGATGTGTGTGGTGATGGCTCGGGAAAAGACGAAAGATTCTTATCTACCTTATTTTTGTCTAGAATCTAAACTGCTTCCAATAAAAGATTGAAATTGTATTACTATACTCTGAATGTGTGATGATTATGACTACTCTACTGTTGATTAAGTTAGAGATATGGAACCTATGTCATGTTAGATAGTACTATCATTAATGTCTAATTCGTGTAGTATGCATGCTAAGTAAAATGCTAGATATTTACTATTTTCTGTTGCTTATGAATGCTTCTTTTTCATGTATCTAAGACTAGTTAACTCTTGCTATATTCTTACGTGAGATTCCATGCTATAGTGTGTTAAATGATCTTCCTATTAGGTTGTAAATGCATGTAGATATAAAAGAAATGAAAAACCTTGCTTGGTAAATTAGTCTTCAATAAGCATGCTTACTACACTTCTTATATTGTAATTGTTTTGTTTGGATATACATGCTGTGCTTGATAAATGATATGAATGTATGGACCCGTAACCCCGCCTTAAGGGTAGATATAAGGTCGGGCGTTACATATTCACCCCCCCTCTATCGGTTTTCTCGATCCAACATCTTCTTGGCCAGGCAAGAGCTGGACCTCTTCCTTTTCTTCTATCAAGTCAGCCCAGGGAGAGGGCTGAGAGGAATGCACCATGTTGCAACTGGTCGGCGAAACTCGGAAGGTCTTCCGTACTTCCACTCGGACATCATCCACATAGCACCGGCGAGCCACCTTTTGATCCCCTCTGACTTCGCCGACCTGATCGCCTACTGGAAACTTGACCTTCAGATAGAAGGTAGATGTTACAGCTCGGAATTCATTCAAGGCCAGTCAGCCTAGGATAGCGTTGTAGGCTGAAGGTGCGTTCACCACTAGGAAAGTGGACCACCTGGTTCTTCGCAAGGGTTCCTCTCCGAGTGAGATGACCAATTTGATCTGGCTGAGCGGTTGAACTTCGTTTCCCGTGAATCCAAATAGGGGGTGGCTACAGGTTGCAACTCAGTAGTTTCAATCTGCAACTGCTCGAATGCCTTCAAGTATAGGATATTGACCGAGCTCCCTGTATCCACGATGGTCTTGTGGACCTGGTAATTGGCTATGACCGCCGTAATGACCAAGGCATCTTCATGAGGCACTTCTACTCCTTGCAAGTCCAAGGGACCAAAGCTGATCTGCGGTCCCTGCGCTTGGGCGGAACTGCAGCCCACTTGGTAGATATCAAGGCGCCTGACCTACGACTTCCGAGCCCTATTGGAATCTCCATAAGTGGGTCCGCCCGAAATTACATTAATAGACCCGTGCACTGCATTCTGTTGATTAGCTTGCTCTTCGCTGGCATTTCCGTGCTCGGTGGAGCCGGGGGTCGGGAACAACTGTCTAGCGGTAGGGGCGGTCGGTCGGGCAGGGTGTAGGATCGATGCACGTGAGAGGGGGGGTGAATCACGTGCGTTTTAAAAAATCAGAGCGCTTTAAAAAAAACGTGCACAGCGGAAACGAAAAAGACGAAAAATGAACACACTAACACAGACGAGTTTTACTTCGTTCGGAGCCTTCGTCGACTCCTACTCGAAGGCCCAGGTCCCTCGGACCTTTCCGTTGGGCAATCCACTAATACTCTCTACCGGTAAACACCGATAGAGTAGGCGAGTACAAAGGAATTGAAAGTGTGACAACCCCACACTTTCAAGTAATTAAATGCAACAATATATATATTAAAAATTAACTTTTTACCGACGTCCGGAGTAGGTCGACTCTTTCGGGGCAGCAGGACGTCGTCGGCTCGAAGTGTAGCGTTTCCGGAGCAAGGCGCGAGCGTAGAAGAACTTGGAGACTTTGGAAGAAGTGTTGTGTCTCAAGCCTTGGTCGAGGGCTCTATTTATAGCCCTGGGGGCGCCCTGAACGACCGGGGCGCCCTCCTGCGTGGCTGCCGATCCGCAGCCCTCTCGGTCAAGCATTTGATCTCTTTATCTTCGGGATCAGCCTTGACCGGGGCGCCCGAAGCGCTCGGGGCGCCCACCCTTGACCGGTCAAAGCCTCATCTCCTTGGCTTCGCGAGGGCGAGCTTCAGCAGCTGAATCTGCGTGGCACAGTGGGCACCCGCAACACGCGGGGCGCCCGACATGCGGGGCGCCCGATACACGCGGGGCGCCCCGAATAGCGCTGCTGTCGGGGCTTCTTCTTCGTCTGCTGACTTGGTTGACTCTGGGGGGCGCCCGAAACATCCGGGGCGCCCAGCTCAGCTACTGCCTCACTCCTTTGAGGCTCTCTGAGCTGCAGATACACAGTCCTTCGGTCCTGCATCCAGGGTTAGTCCAAAACAGCAAATAATAAGTTAGTTAAAAACAGCCTTAGCTATCTTGGTTCTGACTTTGGGTCTCCAAAATGGAGCCCTAGGTCGAACCGACGCCTAATGTTCCCTCGACGGGGAACGCGTCCTCACTGGTTCGCTCCTCCAGTGACTTACCTCACTTACCTTGTGCAGCTCTATTTGACTTCTTGACACACCAGGACTTCCTGCCAAGGCTCAACCACCTTGGTCTTCCTGCCAAGTCTCAACCAACTTGGTCTTCAGCCAGTTGTCAGGTCCCGCGGACCCAACTGGACTTCCCGCCAGGACTCAACCATCCTGGACTTCAGCCTGATGTCTGGTCCTGAGTCTTTCAACCCTGCACACTTAGTAAAGAGGTTAAACACCAACAACCCTAACTTTAACCACTTTGTCATACATCAAAACCTGAGTTTGACCGTTAGTGCAAACTGCACCAACAATCTCCCCCTTTTTGATGTAATGACAACCTAGGTTAAAGTTAGAGAAAAAACTAGCAGATACATGCAAGTAAATAAAAAATAAGCATGAAAGTACATGGTGCAAAATTAAGTAGCAAATAGAATTTTCTAAGCTTTAACCCTACTCTCCCCCTTTGTCATTCATCAAAAATTAGGCATAACAAGTGTAAGGGAGTAGAAATATAGGCTAAGTGTTAGAAATATAAGCATAACAATCTCAACCCCCCTTTTTTTCAGAAAATTTAATATCAATAAAAAAAATTTTTAAGGGTTTAGCTGGAACTCCTTCTCAATCTTTATCAACTTTTTATCAAAAATGACATTTTGAAAAAGTATTTAGACCTCAGCTCCCCCTGGACCAAGTAATGATTGTGGTCCCTTTTCATGTGTCTAACTTTAGTTACTGACTAACTATCTAGATGATAGTAGTGTTCACTGAGTTAGTCAAGTCAAGTAATAATGTCTGGCTCAGATTTTAGTGCAAGACTACTTGACTTGATCACTGTAACGTTGGTATTTTACACCCAGACTTACTGTGATGCACTGACTTAAGCATTCGGAAGTCCAGGCAGAGTCCTATGCATCTCACAACCGTTCTATGTTTTTGCAAGCACAAACAAGTTAATCTTAATGTGTTTTGTGAGATGCGGCTACCTAAATCTATAGGTTCATGCAATTCTAGGGGTCAAGCTTAGGCTAAGTCTGCCAGTTTTGAAAATCAAATTTTGAAATACAATAAAATTCTTGAAAATCAAGTTTGAAAAGTCCGTGTTTAAGTTTAATTTTGAAAAGCAATAAACTTTTGAAAAACAAGTTTAAAAAAATCCATGTTTTTAAAACCAAAATTTAACTTAAGCTTATCAGGTCATTCCTAGTCTATAACACACATTCCTATTAACCTTCTTAAGTTGCTAAATTCAGATTCAGGAAGTGGTTTGATAAATATATCAGCTAGGTTAGACTTAGATTCAACATGGTTAAGTTCAATTTCTCCTTTATTTACATGATCTCTGACAAAATGGTGTTTGATTTCTATATGTTTGGTCCTAGAGTGGTGGATTGGGTTTTTGGTTAAATTGATTGAACTTAGGTTATGATGATTTGAACTTAGGTTAATCACGTGCGTTTTTCAAAAATCAAAGCGCTTTAAAAAGCGTGCACAGCGGAAAGACTCAGGACCAGACATCAGGCTGAAGTCCAGTTTGAACTAAAGTTTGCACTAACGGTCAAACTCGGGTTATTGTTGGTGCAGTTTGGTCCTACAATTGATTGAACTTAGGTTATTGTTGGTGCAGTTTGCACTAACGGTCAAACTCGGGTTTTGATGTATGACAAAGTGGTTAAAGTTAGGGTTGTTGGTGTTTAACCTCTTTACTAAGTGTGCAGGGTTGAAAGACTCAGGACCAGACATCAGGCTGAAGTCCAGGATGGTTGAGTCCTGGCGGGAAGTCCAGTTGGGTCCGCGGGACCTGACAACTGGCTGAAGACCAAGTTGGTTGAGACTTGGCAGGAAGACCAAGGTGGTTGAGCCTTGGCAGGAAGTCCTGGTGTGTCAAGAAGTCAAGTAGAGCTGCACAAGGTAAGTGAGGTAAGTCACTGGAGGAGCGAACCAGTGAGGTCGCATTCCCCTAGAGGGAACATTAGGCGTCGGTTCGACCTAGGGCTCCATTTTGGAGACCCAAAGTCAGAACCAAGACAGCTAAGGCTGTTTTTAACTAACTTATTATTTGCTGTTTTGGACTAACCCTGGATGCAGGACCGAAGGACTGTGTATCTGCAGCTCAGAGAGCCTCAAAGGAGTGAGGCAGTAGCTGAGCTGGGCGCCCCGGATGTTTCGGGCGCCCCCCAGAGTCAACCAAGTCAGCAGACGAAGAAGAAGCCCCGACAGCAGCGCTATTCGAGGCGCCCCGCGTGTATCGGGCACCCCGCATGTCGGGCGCCCCGCGTGTCGCGGGCGCCCACTGTGCCACGCAGATTCAGCTGCTGAAGCTCGCCCTCGCGAAGCCAAGGAGATGAGGCTTTGACCGGTCAAGGGTGGGCGCCCCGAGCGCTTCGGGCGCCCCGGTCAAGGCTGATCCCGAAGATAAAGAGATCAAATGCTTGACCGAGAAGGCTGCGGATCGGCAGCCACGCAGGAGGGCGCCCCGGACGTTCAGGGCGCCCCCAGGGCTATAAATAGAGCCCTCGACCAAGGCTTGAGACACAACACTTCTTCCAAAGCTTTCAAGTTCTTCTACGCTCGCGCCTTGCTCCGGAAACGCTTCACTTCGAGCCTACGACGTCCTGCTGCCCCGAAAGAATCGACCTACTCCGGACGTCGGTAAAAAGATATTTTTTTAATATATATTTTATTACATTTAATTGCTTGAAAGTGTGGGGTTGTCACACTTTCAATTCCTCTGTACTCGCTTACTCTATCGGTGCTTACCGGTAGAGAATATTAGTGGATTGCCCAACGGAAAGGTCCGAGGGACCTGGGCCTTCGAGTAGGAGTCGACGAAGGCTCCGAACGAAGTAAAACTCGTCTGTGTTAGTGTGTTTGTTTTTCGTTTCTTTCGTTTCCGCTGTGCACGCTTTTTAAAGCGCTTTGATTTTTGAAAAACGCACGTGATTCACCCCCCCTCTCACGTGCATCGATCCTACAAGTGGTATCAGAGCCTGGTACGCTCTGTATCGGTGCAACCACCATAAGAGCAGGGGGAAATCCAGTTTTTTTTTGGTTTTTTTCGCTACACAAGATCTAAATTAGGTATCATTGCCTACATTTGGGTTATCTTTTTCGTTCGTTTGATTTTACTTGAATCTGGTGCAACACCGTTCAAGTTGCTTTTAGTTAGTTTATCATTTCCCGCACTACTAATCCAAGACCCAGTCTTGGGATATTTTTTCTACTTTTATTTCGTGTGCACAGAAGTTAAATGGCCCAAGGTGAAGGCTATAGCACTGCTCGCCCTCCCCTCTTTAATGGGGAAGACTTTCCCTACTGGAAGAGAAGGATGGAGGTTTATCTGAAGACCGACATGGATCAGTGGTTTGCATTCAAACAGGCTACACACCGCCAATGGATGAGGGAAATAATGCTCCACTAAGGCCCGACAGATGGAACTCAGAGATGAAGAAAAAGGCTCAGACCGAGTTCAAAGCTCAGAACACCCTCCAGTGCGGACTTACCAAAGAGGAGCTAAACAGAATTGGACCAACCGACTCGGCGAAGGAGCTATGGGACAAATTAACAGAATTACATGAAGGCACTTCTGATGCAAAGGTAACAAAGAGAGATCTATTATTGAATAAATTATTTAACATCAAAATGCAGGAAGGAGAATCAGCAAGTCAACTCCACGCCCGGATTAAGAACATATTGAATGGACTCCACATGATCGGGCACAAACAGGAGAACCGGGACATCATAAGGTACGCGTTAAATGCGTTCCCTAGAAACTCACTATGGGCATCTATTATAGATGCCTATAAAATTTCTAGGAACCTTTCAAAAATAAATCTGGATGAACTATTTTGTGAATTAGAGCTGCATGAGCAAACTAACGCCAAGGTCGAGAAAGGGCTAGCTTTATTTGCAGGTTCACCAAAGGAAGCAAAATCAAAGAGAAAAGTCCAAGAAGAACCTGAAGATGAGTCAGGCTCTGATGAAGAAGAACAACTGGTGAACTTGGTAAGGAAAATGTTCACCAGAAGGAAGAACAAATTTTCAAAGAAAGATATTCAAAAGGTAATGAAGCCCTACAGCACTGAAGGTAAAAGCAAAATGATCTGCTTCGGCTGTAACAGAAAAGGGCACTTCAAACATGAATGCCCTTACAAGAAAGAGGACCAACCCACTAAGAACAAAAAAAGAAGGCTCTTCAAGCCACGTGGGATGAAAGCTCGGACGATTCCGACGATGAACAACCGAAGAACGCAAGCTACCTCGCACTGATGGCAACCGGACCAGAATCGGACTCAGATCAAGACGAGGATTCCGAATACGAGTCGAGCCAAGAGATCGGACTATTTTCAGACGGCTCTACTAAGGTATATTTAGATTCAGTAAATGAAAAGTTCTTTAAAATTATTTCTGTCTTGAATAAAAAATTACTTGCATCTGAATCTAGAAATGAACAGCTCCTTAAGGAAAATCAAGACCTTAAGGAGCAATTAATTAATACCAGAATATTAACTGAACAAACTCAAAATCAAAAATTAATTGAGCTTGAAACTGAAAACTTAACCCTAAAGGGGAAGTCCTAAAACTTAAGGATCTACTAGCAACTTTCACAACCCGATCCAAGAACCTTGACCTTATTCTTGGATCACAAAAGGGCATGTACAACAAATCTGGGATAGGATATAAATCAAGATCGAACCAAAGATCTTTTATCTCCTTTATCCACCCCCGCAAAAATCAACGAAAAGCGTGGGTCCCGAAAGCTTATCTAACAAAGCAAGTAGGTCAGAATCAATTTTATGTCCCAAAAAGGGACATCCATTACATTGACCCTAGAACACCCAGTCTACAATTTAGGGGGAGGCTCCAAACTAGTTGGCACCTTAAAATCAGCCTCTGCCCAGGTGGGCACTTAGGATTAGCTTCAAAGTTAATTTGAATCTTGTACTATTTAGTACCAAGGTTTTCAATGAGTAAGTTAAAAGTTCAACTTCTTTAAGCGGCTTTGCCTAGAAAAATGGTTGTTGCTCCAATAAGGCTTCGGCCAAAGAAGGCCACTGTGCCTCGCCATGGCCTGGAAGCCAATTATTGAAGTGTACTTTTAAATTACTACTTGTTAAAACT
>JAGFNQ010000375.1:970637-1032106 GCA_024364735.1 Boesenbergia rotunda | reverse complement strand
ACTCTCCCTGCAGCTGCTTGTATGCCTCCACATAAGCCTGCAGCTTCTCGTCATTCACTTCAAATTGCCCTGCCACTTGCCGAGTCACCAACTGAGAGTCAGAGTGCAAGATAACCTGAGTGGCACCCACATGCTTGGCCGCTTGCAGACCTGCCAAGAGGGCTTCATATTCCGCTTGATTATTAGTAGATGGGTATTCTAGGCGTACAACCAAGTGAAGTGAGTCTCCTTTAGGAGAGATCAATAGGATTCCCATGCCACTCCCTGCCCGAGTGGCCGACCCATCCACATATATCTTCCATACCCATTCTTCCTCTTCTGCATGGAGCTCACTCAGGAAATCAGCTAAGGCCTGAGCTTTGATTGCAGTTCGGGGCTGGTATTGAATATCATATTCGCTCAGTTCAGTTGTCCATTTAACCATCCGACCTGAGACTTCAGGGTTGATCAACACCTTCCCGAGTGTGCTATTGGTCAGCACTCGGATAGGATGAGCCAAAAAGTATGGTCGTAGTCGCCGAGCCATCAACACAAGAACATAAGCTAATTTCTCGAGTGTAGTATACCTACACTCGGCTTCCTTGAGTAAATGTCCAAAGAAGTAGACTGGCTATTGCTCAGTCTCCTTCTGAGTTACAAGTACGGCACTCACAGCTCCCTCCGTGGTTGACAAATAGACATACAAGGGCTCTCCCTCCTCAAGCTTAGCTAGTATTGGCAGACTAACCAAATAAGACTTCAGCTCTTCAAAAGCTTGATCACATTCAGCATCCCACTGGAACTTGGAGGTCTTGCGCAGGACCTTGAAGAACGACAAACTTCTATCAGCCGACCGGGAGATGAATCGGGATAAGGTAGTGATCCTCCCCGTTAAGCGCTGGACTTCCTTTAGGTTTCTGGGCGGAGGCATGTCTAGTAGAGCTTTCACTTTGCCTGGATTAGCCTCTATTCCCCGTTCGGTCAAGATGTAGCCGAGGAATTTACCACTCTTAGCTCCAAACAAGCATTTGGCCGGATTGAGTTTAAGGCCATACCTCCGGAGAGTACAGCAGGTCTCTCGCACATCTGCTATCAGGTCGGCAGCTCAGAGGGACTTGATGAGGATGTCATCAACATACACTTTCACATTCTTCCCGAGCTGCTCCTTGAAAACCTTGTTCATCAGCCTCTGATAAGTCGCCCCGGCATTCTTGAGCCCGAAGGGCATAACAGTGTAGCAATAAGTACCCTCCGCCGTGACAAAACTGACCTTCTCTTGGTCGTCCGGGAATAATGGGACTTGGTGGTATCCCTGGTAGGCATCCAGCATGCAGATAAGCTCACTTCTCGCGGTGGAGCCTACCATCTGGTCTATCCATGGGAGTGGGTAGCAGTCCTTGGAACAAGCCTTGTTGAGATCCCTAAAGTCTATGCACACCCTCCACTTGTTCTCCAGCTTGGTGACCAGTACGACATTGGCCAGCCACGCAGGGAACTGCACTTCTCTGATATGTCCTGCTTTCAGCAACCTCTCCACCTCGGTCTGGATAATCTTGTTCTGCTCAGGGCTGAAGTCTCTTTTTCTCTGCTTCACAGGTTGGGCGTCCGGCTAAACGTGCAGCTTGTGTTCCATGACCTCGGGCCTGACCCCTTTCAGATCTTGCTGGGACCAGGCGAATACATCTTGGTTATGGATCAGACATTCTATTAGTTGTTGTCGGAGGTCGGGCTGTAGCCCAGGAGCTATCCTCACCTTAGTCTCTTCTTGGTCAGGCAAGAGATGGACCTCTTCCTTTTCTTCCATTAACTCAGCCCAAGGGGAGGGTTGAGAGGACTCAACATGTTACAGCTGGACGGCGGAGCTCGGAAGGCCTTCTTTACCTCCACTCGGACATCGTCAACATAGCATCGACGTGCTACCTTCTGGTCCCCTTTAGCCTCTCCGACCTGATCACCTACTGGGAACTTGACCTTCAGGTAGAAAGTGGATACCACGGCTCGGAACTCATTCAGTGCCGGTCGGTCTAAGATAGAATTATAAGCTGAGGGGGCATCCACCACTAGGAAGGTGGACCACCTGGTCCTTCGGCAAGGTTCTTCTCCGAGTGAGATGGCTAGCTTGATTTGACCGAGCGACTGGACTTTGTTTTCGGTAAATCCAAATAAAGGTGTGGCCACAGGCTGCAGCTCGGTCATCTCAATCTGCAGCTGCTCAAATGCTTGCAAGTATAAGATATTTACAGAACTCCCTGTATCCACGATGGTCCTGTGGACCTGATAGTTAGCTATGATCGCCGTGATGACCAAAGCATCTTCATGAGGCACTTCTACTCCTTGTAGGTCCTAGGGACCGAAACTGATCTGCGGCCCCTGAGCTTGGGCGGAACTGCAGCCCACTTGATAAATGTCAAGGCGTCTGACCTGCGACCCCTAAGCTTGGGCGGAACTGCAGCCCACTTGATAAATGTCAAGGCGTCTGACCTGCGACTTTCGAGCTCTATTGGAATCTCCATAGGTGGGTTCACCAGAAATTACGTTGATGGACCCGTGTACAACATTCTGCTAGTTGGTTTGCTCCTCACTGGCATTTCCATGTTCGGTGGAGCCTGAGGTCGGGAACAATTGTCTAGCCGTAGGGGTAGTCGGTTGGACATGGGACTCGGATTGGCTCGGCGATGCTCTCCCCCGACCTCAACCACCTCCTTGGTGAGCTCCTCTTGGAATTCCTTGACCGGCACGACCTTGACCCCGACCGGCCTGCCAGCAGTCCTGAAGATCGTGGGTATGGCTGTTATGAAAAGAACAGTAGGGTTGCCATCTGGAAGGGAGGCAACCCTGGGCCACCTGTTGGACTATTCCCCGTTCAACTCCTTGCCGATGTCCCACAGCTCTGAGACTTCTGAGAGGTCCTCTGGGAGGTATACTCCTTTGATGATGTTGAGGAGTCTCGAGCGCAGGTCTGGTCTCCGGCCTCCTGGCGGCTTGCGCCTCTTCCACATCCACATATTTACTGGCTTTGCCCAAAAGGCTCTCAAAGTCCTTCGGGGGCTTCCGGATCAAAGATCTAAAGAACTCGCTTTCTTGTAGACCTTGAGCAAAGGCGTTAACTAGCACCTCGGACGTAGCGGTAGGCACGTCCAGCGCAACCTGATTGAATCTTTTGATGTAGGCTTTTAAGGATTCCTTGGAGCCTTGCTTCATGGTGAACAGGTTTAGGCTGGTCTTGTGGTGTCTTTTGCTGCTCGCAAAGTGCTGCAGGAACAATCTCTTGAAGTCGGCGAAGTCCTTTATCGACCCTTCGGGGAGTCTGTCGAACCATCGCTGAGCTGGTCCGGCTAAGGTTGTCAGGATGGCCCTGCATTTAACACCATCTGGGTATTGATGTAGCATCGCAACGTTCTCGAATTTCTTTAAATGCTCCTCTGGGTCCGCAGCCCCTCCATACTCAGGGATAGACAAGAGCCAGAAGCGCTTAGGAAGTGGTTCCTGTAAAACCTGGCTGGAGAAGGGGAACCCGGTATATTCAACTGGGGCCGGACTGAGGGGAGCTTTTCCCTTGTTATCTCTGACTTGATTGGACGAAGCCTCATTTGGATTGGACTGCCCTGCCCCCTCTGCTTGGCCGAATAATGCTGGGTGGAAGTGCGGGCTATCCCCATGGCGAGCTCCCCCTTCAGTGCCGACTCGAGCAGTTGGTTCAGCCGGGCCGGCTTGAGCGGGCTGAGCGGCTGCTTGCTGTGCTTCCGCCAACTTCCTTGCCTTAGCTTCTACTAACAAATCAAGGTCTTCTTGTGAAAGCATCACGGCCATCCGGTTAGAGTCACTCATCTTCAGCTTCCGATCAGGCAAGATTCCCACAGACGACGCCAAATTTGATCCTGTCGACAAGCGAAGACCGGTTCTCACTCGGATGACTCGGTCTGACCAAGATGACCCGGTCTGCTATAGCTCGGGAGGTCGGACTCTGGCTCAAATAGGGCTGAGGTTCAAGTCACTCGGCTCGGACCAAAATGGGGCTCACGAAGTAGTGGTGTGGTTGCAAAAGGGCAGCAATCCCCTCTTTGGAGCCCTAAGGAAGGTTTATATAGGGGAGGGGAAGCTCTCTACCTTGTCAGAGCTATCATGTCTCATTAAGGAATGATCAATTAATAGATCACGATAGTGACAGCCATATTAATGTTGTGAGACTGCCGCAGCCGCCTGACACCCTGCATAAACTGTCTCTTCCATTCCTTATTAACTCTCGGCGACTCTGTCAGGTGATGATTATGTAGGGGAGTTGACATCTGACTACTGACAGGAATGAACTATAATTGTTCAGCAGACTCCGAGCGCCCGACCGTCGGGTGACTGACCCTGGGTGCCCGACCTCGGGTGACTGACCCCGAGCGCCCGACCTCGGGTGACTGACCCCGAGCGCCCGACCTCGGGTGACTGACCCCGAGTGCCCGACTTCGGGTGACTGACCTCGGCCCGGCTTAACCACTCCTAGTTCGAAGCGGAAATCAAACCCGACCGAGCCCCTGATCCTTCTAGAAAATCATCCACCCGGATAACCCAACTTTAGGTCAGGACTTAGTTGCCCAACCCGCGGCCAGGACAGTGCCCAATTCAATGAACCAGGACTTAGTGCCTAGTGTACATAGTACTTTCCTACACACTTAATCAACTTGTTAGATCACAACCAAATCTTAACTTCTGAACCCTTTGCCATTATCAAAACAAAGGTTTGACTTTGGTGCTTCCGGCACCAACAATCTCCCCCTTTTTGATTTATGGCAACACGGTTCAAAAAGTTAAGTTAAAAATATATTATAGCAATCTAACAATACTAACAACAAAATTTTAACTCCGCCTGAATTTCACATTCTCCCCCTGAAAATTTCAATATCATGTGGGTTTTGTAAACTTTCTAAGTTCTAAGTGTTTTCCAAGTTTTCGCAAAAGCTTTATGTTTTTGACTAAGTGTTTTTCGAAAAATAAAGCAATTGTACTCAAGAACACTTAGGCAATTTTTTGAAATGGTTCAAAAAGTTAAGTTAAAAATATATTATAGTAATCTAACAATACTAACAACAAAATTTTAACTCCCCCTGAATTTCACATTCTCCCCCTGAAATTTTCAATATTATGTGGGTTTTGTAAACTTTCTAAGTTCTAAGTGTTTTTCAAGTTTTCGCAAAAGCTTTAAGTTTTTGACTAAGTGTTTTTCGAAAAATAAAGCAATTGTACTCAAGAACACTTAGGCAATTTTTTGAAATGGTTTTGTAAGCCTAATTTTTGTTTCAATATTTTGAAAATTTACTTAGGTAAAACAAGTTTTGAAAACTGATTTTCTTTGCAAAGTTTTAATTTGAAAAAAAATTTCCCAACTTAAAAAAATTTGCTTAAAAATATTTTCACAAAATGAATTGATTTACTAAAGAAAAATTACTTAGTACATTGCCAACAAGTTTTTTGAAAAATAATTTAGCTCAGGCAAATTTGTTTTACCAAAAAAACTTCTTTAGAAATGTTTTTCAAAATAAACTTAGAAATTTTAAAGTCTTTTCGAAGTATTTTAAGAGCACTTAGAATTACTTTAAAAGTTTGAAGTACTTGACAAATACTTAGAAAAATTTTATAAACCTTTTTAAGTATTTAAAAACTTTTTAAAATAAATTTGAAATACTCAAAATAGTTTAAAAATATTTTTAAGTGCTTAAAGAACTTTGAAGTAATTAAAAACTGATAAGTACTTGAAAACTGAGCACTTAGAACTTTCTTCTTTACTTTTTGAAAAAGAGATAGAAAATTTTGAAAAATTTGAAAAAATTTCCCTCTTTCTTTTGTTTCTCTCCCCCTTTGCCATATATCAAAAACATAATTTATACTAATTACAACAAGTAAATTAGAGCTAGTAAGAAATTGAAATTCTATATTGAACTAACGCTAATGATTAAGAAAACTGGACCAAATCAAATTAAACCAATCTTGTTTGGGTCCTGTCTATCCATGTTAACTACTTACTAACTGTCATAAATAATAGCTTTCGTCAGGGTTAGTCAAGTTAAGTGATCCGATCAAGTTAGACTTTCTAAACTTGACACTTAACCTGATTGCTGTTTAACTTGTATTTATTGCCCCAATTACTGCAGATGCACTGACTTAAAGCATCTTGAATCAAGGCATAGACCTAAGCATCTCAACCCAGTCTAGGTTATCAATCAAAAGTACCCTAAGGTGCTTGTGAGATGCTGGCTTCTAGATCTATAGGTGCATGCAGTTTTAGGGTTAGGGCCTAAGCTAAGTCCATTTGCGAAAAAGCCCTAGTTTTGAAAGGGGTAGTTTTTGAAATAAAACTAAGTTGGAAAATTATTTTAAATTTCAAAAAATTGATAAATTAAATGATAAATTTGCCGATTTTCGAAAAAAATGGATTTTTTTAAGAAAACAATATATATCAGTCCTACTCTACTAAGCACAACCCTAAGATTCAGTTATGAAGTAAATAACCAAGCAGTTAAAAAAAACTCAATAGATAAGTAAATAACCAGTAGATAAGACAACAAAGTCAACTGGTTAACACAAGGACTAGTAAAGTCAAACACATGTCAACCCTACAGGGTAGGGCAAGTCAAATAGTATAAGTACAGTCAACTAGTTGGAGAATCACTCTGATCTATGAAGAGGGGCCAGGGGGTCGAATGGACCAGGCTGCCATGACCGGAAGATGAACATCATTTTGTTGTACCGAGCTTCGTTTGTCTCACGATCGACTCGGAGGGCATCCATGTACTCAGTGTGATGGGCCTCGTTCGCCCGGTGTTCGGCTTGAAAAATGTCCATGTACTCAGTGTGGTAGGCCTGGTTCACATTGTGTTCGGCCTGAAGAGCGTCTATAAATTCAGCGTGTCGGGTCTCCATCTCTTCTCGGAGACTGTGCATCTCTGTCTGTAGTAGTGTCAGGCGTTGTTCGGTGGTTGGTGGAGGAGGCTCCTGTAAGTGCTCGTTGATCTCGGCTGCGAGATCGGCTACATCAACCTCCACCTCCTCGTCCGAGTCTATCTGGGGTTGAGCCTGTTGGGACCGGGTGCATGTTGACATGGATGCGGGTTCGTAATTTTAAATTTTATTACGTGCAGCGGAAGACTTAGCATAAATAATTTGTCAAATTATTTTAACCACACATCTAGCATGCAACCTTATATTGTGTAGACATGATCATAAATTAAAATTTTGCAGAAAGTAAACTAATTTACTTGATACCTCGCGTAACTCGAAGTAAGGGACGAGATCCAACCGTAGCGTCCCTTGGAAGCTCCACCTCTATTTGCGTCCACGCCGAGTTTTCTTCGGGATGACTTCGCAAAGCCACGAGTTTCGTGCCGACAAGAACTACTAGATTCTCCAAAGGCACGACAAGAATACCAAGAGAGAGATGGAAAGACTAACCACCAAACGAAGAGCGGAATCAAGATTCCGGAAGGAAGGAAAGAGTAGCGCCTGCTACTTCTTCTTCTTCGGCAGCTTCTTGGTGGAGGAAGCTCACGACAATCAAAGGGAGGGCCTCTAGGGCTGGTGCCACTAGAGGAGGGAGAGGGAGAGAAGGAGAGGGAGAGAGGCTAGGCAAGAATCCTTGATCTCTTAGATTAATTTTCCAAGCCTTGCCTTGGTGCCTTTATATAGTAGCCTCTCAATCGCCAAGTCTCCTTTTAACGGAATAAATTTTCATAAGAAATTTATCTTATAAATTTTTCTATGAATTATTCCATTATATCAAGTTTTTATTATAACTTAATTTATAATAAAAACAACCATGTCTCCCCTTTTATTATGGAAAGAAATTTCTTTATATAAATTTCTATATATAAATTTCTTTATCATGGTAAATCAATCCATTATTGATTTTATAAAATAAAATAAACCAATCCATGGTTCATTTTAATTTCCATGAAAAATAAATCCCTTTATATAAATTTCTTTATACAAATTTCTTTATATAAATTTCTTTATCCATAATTTTATAAAACAAACCGTGCTCGGTTTATTTTATAATTTGAACCAAACAATTTGGTTCTCCCCTTTTGATGTGGCCGACCAAACAAAGAGGGTGGGGACCCTCTTTGGCCGGCCAAACCCAAGCCGAAACCATACGAATTAAACTCATTTAATTCGTCCAATAAGTCTTCAAAAGACTTAGCCATTTTATGCTTCCGATGCGTCTCTGAAAATTCAGATTCGACTTATCTCTCTTGATCGAAAAATCCAAATTTCAACTCATTTTAAATCCCTCGGATTACTCGTAGTGCGTGTGACTAAATATGCTTTCGATTTATGTTGGCCGTCTATAATTAACCAATTATAGAACGATCATGAGTGACACCTAGTAGTACATCATGATCCCCAATTAATCGAAAGATCAACGGTTGACCTCAGAAATAATTCTGAAACCCTTCAGCAGCTCTAATGAATCGTGCCTCATTCCCTTCACCATCTTATACCCACTTGGTTCAGGACAGGGTCTATGTGTGTCAGTCCCCACTAGGCTGACAACGTCACACCTAGCCCAAGTAACGTTCTCTCGTCCTGCGGATTCTAATTACTCTCATGTATTTAAGAGATTCATACTCTGAACATGTTATGCTCTGGCCAGAGGCTTCGAGTAACAATCCGACGATAGGCCTTAGGTATACATCCCCTCGCAAGGAGTGGTGAATCCTTTGTAGGCTGTTCAAACATCTTCGGGCACTTCGGCTTATACCCAACCATCCTGGGTCCACACCTCCTTGGAGATGCTTGCTTAAGATGTCAAAGTATAAGTCTTCATGACCAAGATGACTTGAACACCGCAAGTCAAAGGAACATCGCACTTAAGCTGCAGTAAGAACTTCATTGACATATCTATATGTAGATTATCATATGAAGTCTTACAGCTAGTCACTCCAATGAACTAGTTCCCTTAACTAGCATTCATGTTTATCTCCGGACATCCCAATGTCACCAGTTAGTGAGAATCAGCTGATTAGAGAATAACCCATGCTAGTCTAAACAGAATTGATAGTGTCCGTATTTATCAATTCATTGACTAGGGACAATTTCAATACTTCACAATTGCACATGTAGAGATAATTACTAGTTGTGAATTCATCACAAATTCTCTCATGCTGTGAATTGTATTGCGGACATTCAGTAAATGAGTTTAAGATCTCAATCAAATACACAGACATGTATACTCAAATAGTGAATATTCATTTATTAAAGTAAATGATTACAATCATAAGGCGATTGCCTTAGGATACTTCTCTCATATTACTAACAAACTCCCACTTGGCCTAATGCCAATCGCTACGGTATCCAATACCACAGGCTCTAACATGACCCTCAAACTTGTTTTGAGGTAAGGCCTTAGTTAAAGGATCCGCTAAATTCCTTTCAGTGGGAATTTTCTCAATTTGTATATCATTCCTACTTATAATCTCTTTGATCAAATGATAGCGGCGAAGCACGTGTTTGGATCGCTGATGAGACCTTGGTTCCTTTGCTTGTGCAATAGCTCCATTGTTGTCGCAGTAAACCGGTATTGCTTCATCAATGGTTGGAACCACACCAAGTTCCGAGACAAACTTCTTGATCCAGACTGCTTCTTTTGCTGCTTCCGAAGCCGCAATATATTCCTCTTCCGTGGTAGAATCCGCTACAGTGTCTTGCTTGGAACTCTTCCAACTTATTGCCCCTCCATTTAAAGTAAATACGTATCTAGACTGAGATTTGGAGTCATCCTTATCTGTCTGGAAACTGGCATCTGTATACCCACGTATTACCATATCTCCTTCTTCATATATTAGGAACACATCCTTAGTTCTTCTTAAGTACTTAAGGATTGTCTTGACAGCCGCCCAATGATCCATTCCTGGATCAGACAGGTATCTGTTCGTGACGCTCAGAGCATATGATACATCGGGCCTAGTACATAACATAACATACATGATAGATCCTATCGCGGATGCATAAGGAATCTTATTCATGCAAATCCTCTCGTCTTCTGTGCGCGGACACATAGACTTTGAAAGGTTGATCCCATGCCTGATGGGAAGGTAACCATTCTTGGATTCCGACATGCTAAACCTTTTTAGCACTCGATCTATATATGTAGACTGCGAAAGACCAAGCAACCGTTTTGATCTATCTCTATAGATTCTAATCCCAAGGATATAGGTTGCTTCTCCCAAGTCATTCATGGAGAAAGTTTTGGACAACCAAATTTTAACCGACTGTAAGACTGATATATCGTTTCCTATAAGTAATATGTCATCGACATATAACACTAGGAATACGACTGCACTCCCACTAACCTTCTTGTACACACAAGGTTCGTCAGGATTTTGTGAGAAATCAAACTCTTTGATTGTCTCA
Source organism: Boesenbergia rotunda (assembly GCA_024364735.1). Classification (NCBI taxonomy): domain Eukaryota; kingdom Viridiplantae; phylum Streptophyta; class Magnoliopsida; order Zingiberales; family Zingiberaceae; genus Boesenbergia; species Boesenbergia rotunda. The sequence goes on along the minus strand of JAGFNQ010000375.1, from coordinate 1,021,732 downwards.
TCAAAACGGATGTTCCAACTCCTGGATGCTTGCTTCAGTCCATATATGGATCGTGAAGCTTGCATACTTTGGTTTTATCAACCGATGTGAAACCTTTAGGTTGTATCATGTATACATCCTCAAGCAGGTTTCCATTAAGGAAAGCTGTTTTCACATCCATTTGCCATATCTCATAATCATAATGAGCTGCTATGGCCAGGAGCATCCGAATGGATTTAAGCATAGCTACTGGCGAATAGGGTTCGTCATAATCAATTCCTTGTTTTTGACGATATCCTTTTGCCACTAATCTAGCCTTAAAGGTAACAACATTACCTTCCATGTCGGTTTTCTTCTTGAAAACCCACTTGCACCCTATGGGTTTAATCCCTTCAGGTGGGTTAACCAAGTCCCATACTTGATTTTCATACATGGAATCCATTTCCGACTTTATGGCTTCAAGTCATTTGTCCCTTTCTGAACTTTTCAGAACATCTTCATAACTGATAGGTTCGTCATCACTTATGAGTAACACGTCGTTCGATTCACTTATGAGAAATCCGTATCTCTCTGGAATATTGCGTGTCCTATCAGTCCTACGAAGAGGTGGTGTTGTTTTAGGTTCAACTGATAGCTCATCATTATGAGTTATTGGTTGTGGGTCTAGACTAGGTGTCTCTTTAATGTCTATTGGAGTTTCTTGAACTTCATCAAGTTCAATGTCACTCCCACTATTTTCTTGTAAAAGAAATTCTTTTTCCAGAAATACAGCATGCCTTGAAACAAACACCTTTTGTTCCAAGGGATGATATAATTGCTAACCCTTTGTTTCCTTAGGGTATCCAATGAATAGACATTTTGTTGGTGCAGGAAGCACCATATCGAACCTGGTTTTGATATTGGCAAAGGATTCAAAGTTAAGTTTATTTGTAATCTAACGTTGTTCACTGAGTGTGCAGAAAAAACCCTAGCGAAGGACTGCTAGGCACCTGGCGAAGGACTACCAGTGTCCAAGCCCTAGCGAAGGACTGCTAGGCGCCAGGCGAAGGACAGCCTGGGACTGAAGCCCTAGCGAAGGAATGCTAGGCACCGGGCGAAGGGCAGCTCGGCATCCAAGACCTGACAAAGGATCGTCAGGCAAAAGTCCAACCAAAGGAACGGTTGACATCAGGTAAACTCTCTCGAGAGGAGTAGGTGAGGACGCGTTCCCCGTCGAGGGAACAGTAGGCGTCGGTTCGACCTAGGACTCCATTTTGGAGACCAAAGTCAGAACCAAGACAGCTAAGGCTGTATAAATAAATATTTTATTGTTGGATTGTGTTTTGGATTAACCCTGGATGCAGGACCGAAGGAACGTGTGTCTGCAGCTCAGAAAGCCTCAAAGGAGAGAGGCAATGGCTGAGTAGGGCGCCCGGAGCGTCCCGGGCGCCCCCAAGGTGCATACAAAACAAGTAAAGTCAAGCTGGGCCGAATACATGCTGGGCCGGGCGCCCCCGTGCTCCCGGGCGCCCGCGCTGCTCCCGGGCGCCCCCTGCGCTGCGGGCGCCCCCATGCGCAACCCGAACCCGCGCCCTTGCGAAGCCGAGGAGATAAGGCTTTGACCGGTTAATCCGGCCGCCCCGAGCGCTCCGGGCGCCCCGAGCGCTCCGGGCGCCCCGAGCGCTCCGGGCGCCCCGAGCGCTCCGGGCGCCCCGAGCGCTCCGGGCGCCCCGGTCAAAGCGGATCCAGAGGATCAGACGCGACCGAGAGCTCTGCGGATCAGAGGCCACGTGGGGGGCGCCCCCGACGTCCCGGGCGCCCCCAGGCCCTATATAAAGGACCCTCGACCAAGGCTTCAATGCAACCGCTCTCTCAACGCCTCAAAGCTCTTCTACGCTCGTGCCTTGCTCCGGAAACTGCCCAACTCGAGCCGACGACGTCCCGCTGCTCCGAAAAAGTTAACCTACAATCAGACGTCGGTAAAAGAAGAGCAACTTTTCTTAATTGTTAAAGTTTACTGCACTTACTCTGTATTCGATATTTGTAAACTGTTTTTGCGCCAAATATAGAATTGCCCAAAGTAAACGGTCAACGACCGTGGGCCTTGGAGTAGGAGTCGACACAGGCTCCGAACCAAGTAAATCGACTGTGTCATTGTGCTGTGTTATTTTATTTCCGCTGCGTACGTGCTCTTTACGAAAATCCGAACGATTTCCGATATGCACCCCCCTCTATCGGTTTTCTCGATCCAACACATTTATCAGACTTAGCATCCAATTTGTCTGATACGGTCCGCTTCACATAAGCAGGACAACCCCATATCTTAAGGTGAGTTAAGTGAGGTTTCTTACTATTCCACGTCTCGAATGGAGTAGTAGAGACTACCTTGGTCGGGACTCTGTTTAGCAAGTAAACAGCTGTCTTAAGTGCATAGCCCCAAAATGATTTTGGAAGAGTTGCATGATTCATCATGGATCTAACCATGTCCATCAAGGTTCGGTTACGCCTCTCAGATACACCATTATGCTGTGGTGTATATGGCGGAGTCCATTGAGACAATATCCCATTGTCCCTAAGATAATCTTGAAACTCTTGACTTAAGTATTCACCACCCCGATCGGATCGAAGTATCTTAATACTTTTGCCAAGCTGTTTCTCTACTTCATTTCTGAACTCTTTGAATTTCTCAAAAGCTTTAGATTTGTGTTTCATCAAGAACACATACCCGAATCGTGAGTGATCATCGATAAAGGTAATGAAGTAGCTATAGCCTCCTTGTGTAAGAGTTGACATTGGTCCACATACATCAGTATGTATTAGACCAAGCAATTCTCCCACTGGATTACCTTTTCCGGAAAAGGGTAATTTGGCCATCTTGCCTTTTAAGCATGATTCGCATGTATCAAATGAACCGGGTTCAAATGATTCCAGAATTCCACATCGGTGTAATTTGGTCATGCGTTTCTTACTTACATGGCCAAGACGACAATGCAACGTATAGGAGTCTATTCGATTATCTATTCGAGCACGTTTGTTGCTAACTTCGATATTGAAAACGTCACCGGATAAATCTAACGTGTAGATATCATTGCACAAAGTTCCGGTCCCATAAAGAACACCATTTAAAGTTATGTAACAATAATTGTTACTAAAAGTTAAATGATAACCCTTTTCATTCAAACATGAAATAGATACAATGTTCTTTATTAACGAAGGAACAAAATAACAATTATCCAATTCTAAGACACGTCCAGTAGGGAGCTTTAGCAAATATGTTCCGATGACAACAACAACAATCTTTGCTCCATTTCCAACTCGCAAATTCGCTTCTCCCTTGACGAGTTTTCTTCTATTCCTTCGCCCCTGTATGCCATTACATATATGTGAGCTACACCCAGTATCAAGTACCCAGGCGGTTGAGGAAATAGAGTGACATTCAATAACGAAGATACCTGAAGAGGATGGGGCATCGGATGCCTTCTTCTTCAAGGACTCAAGATAAACCTTGCAGTTTCTTCGCCAGTGACCCTCCTTGCCACAGTGATGGCAAGTGTCTTTTGGTGTCTTTTCAGTCTTTTTGGCCTTTTTCTTCTTTCCGTTATTCTGTTCTTTGGCCTTCCTCTTAGAACCTTTCTTCGAGGAACCAACTAACAGTACCGTCTTCTGATCCTGCTTTACAGAAGGCTCTATAGTCTTCAGCAGGTTGAGCAACTCAGGAATGGTAGTCTCCAGCTTGTTCATCCGATAGTTCATCACGAATTGTGAATAACTTTTGGGCAAACAATGCAGAATTAAGTCAATACTTAGTTCATGATCCATTGCAAAATTGAGTGTGCCCAGTCGCTCAATGTACCCCAACATCTTCAACACAAACTGTGAGACAGAAGTGCCTTCCTGCATCTTATAGGTGAAGATGAGTCTGGAGACCTCGAACCTTTCGGATCTCGCCTGCTCGTCAAATAACTCATGAAGATGGAAGATGATGGTATAAGCATCCATATGCTCATGCTGCTTTTGCAGCACAGGTACCATAGCGGCTAGCATGATGTAACTCGCAAGTTCAGAATCGGTCACATGTTTCTGATAGGCCACTAACTGGTCTGGAGTTGCATTTTCTAGAGGACGGTTGGGAAGTTGATCTTCAAGGACATAAGCAAGCTTCTCTGCCTTGAGGACTATCCTCAGATTTCGATGCCAGTCCATGCAGTTTGGCCCAGTCAGTTTATTGGTGTCCAAAATGGAACGCAAATTCAGAGAAGACATGATCGAGTGATTATCCTAGAAATACAAATTGAGCTTATGTGAGAAGAATGATAAAGAATGCATCAACATACATTAATTAAATCCTATTTATTTTTTGAATTGAATAACCCTTTTTATCAATTCGGGAGATCGTAGGAACATCTCCAAATAGGTTGATATCCAACCATAGATAAGAACAACCATGGCTGTGGTCATCAAGTTATTCTTAGCTATGAAGGTAGGTAATTATACCGATTACATATTACATATATGTAACTATCACTTTATGCTATCAACTAATTGAATATTTGCATAAATCATTGGGTTGTTAACTCATTAACAAGTATGCAACAATATACATAGCACCCAACTGTACCTCTCTTTACATCGACCTTGGCTGTGGCACAACAAATCGATGCTCCAAGCTTAAGGCTGACCCATTAATCAAGAAATAGTTTTAATATGGTTGGAGCTCATTCAACCGTTTAGTCAGGCTTGGATGTGTCCAACAACCAAAACTAAGGATTGACCTTTGACTCCAACTATATTAATCATAAACTAATTCCATGGTTTGAATATGTTGAGGTTCAAGCCGGGCATGGATGTGTCCATCAACCCAAACGAGAAATAAAACTCCGGTTCTAACCATATTAATGGAAGGTGTCGGCCTTAATATTTTGTAAGGGGTTTTGGGTCTCATCCTTTTTTTTCTAAGCACATTCATGACATATAATTATGTCATGTACTAATGATTTCCTTAATAAAGTATGTATGTGACTTAATTTATCAAGTCTCATTAATTGAATTAGGAACCGAATTTCCTAATTCTAATTTCATACTTTTTTTAAGGAATTGTTTTGGGAAATAATTTCCTAAATTGTCATAATCAATTTCAGAAATAATATGTTTAAGACTTTGATTTCTCTAAATCAAATCTTATTAAATTAAGAGACAGATTCTTTTAATTCAACCACATATTATTTTCATGAAGATCTTATTTAAGAAAACTCTATAGGAAACTATTTTCCTAATTAATTTTGGAGACAACAATATGTAAGAGCATCACCTCTTAAATCAAATAAGGAAATTATCGTTTGAGAATCACCTCAAAATTTCCAAGATTTGATTACATATTTTATTTATGGATTTATTAATTACAATAAATTATTTTCTTTGGGTGGCTCCCCGAGGCTCAGATACCCAAAAAAATAGAATTTGTTGTAAATCTAATTTGGTCCGCTCCCCGAGGCGTAATCAAATTAAACATGACAATTTTATTCAAAATTGGAAATTAAATTACAACAACTAACTTTAAATTGGACGGCTCCCCGAGGCTCAATCCAAAATAAAGAATTTTGTTAATAATTTAAAACCAATTCGAATTTAATTATCAATTAATGATCCATAAATTTGTTTAGACTTTCTTGAAAGAAAGTGCCCAAAATTGCGAGATTTCATAATAGGTTTCCAGAATAATTGTAAGTTTCTGGTACAAAGAAAACTTACATATTTTCAAAATTGGAAAATTTTCAAAATAGGAAATTTCCAAAATTGGAAAGTTTCCAAAAATGGGAAGTTTTCAGAATTATCATAAAATTTCAGAAACTAGGATATTTCAAAAGTTTGGAAATTTCATGAGGATTTCCAAACATTGAAATTCCTAAATCTAAAATTTATCATAATTGGAAAGTTTCCATAATTGAAAAATTTTCCAAAATTGAGATCATGACAAAGTTTTCCGCAAAATAATTATATGATTATGTCGAACACTAACCGGCTCTGATACCAGTGTTGGGACCGAGTGCATGTTGACATGGATGCAGGTTCGTAATTTTAAATTTTATTACGTGCAGCGGAAGACTTAGCATAAATAATTTCTCAAATTATTTTAACCACACATCTAGCATGCAATCTTATATTGTGTAGACATGATCATAAATTAAAATTTTACAGAAAGTAAACTAATTTACTTGATACCTCGCGTAACTCGAAGTAAGGGACGAGATCAACCGTAACGTCCCTTGGAAGCTCCGCCTCTATTTGCGTCCACGCCGAGTTTTCTTCGGGATGACTTCGCAAAGCCATGAGTTTCGTGCCGACAAGAACTACTAGATTCTCCAAAGGCACGACAAGAATACCAAGAGAGAGATGGAAAGATTAACCACCAAACGAAGAGCGGAATCAAGATTCCGGGAGGAAGGAAGGAGTAGCGCCCGCTTCTTCTTCTTCTTCGGCAGCTTCTTGGTGGAGGAAGCTCACGGCAACCAAAGGGAGGGCCTCTAGGGCCGGCGCCACTAGAGGAGGGAGAGCGAGAGAAGGAGAGGGAGAGAGGCTAGGCAAGAATCCTTGATCTCTTAGATTAATTTTCCAAGCCTTGCCTTGGTGCCTTTATATAGTAGCCTCTCAATCGCCAAGTCTCCTTTTAACGGAATAAATTTTCATAAGAAATTTATCTTATAAATTTTTCTATGAATTATTCCATTATGTCAAGTTTTTATTATAACTTAATTTATAATAAAAACAACCATATCTCCCCTTTTATTATGGAAAGAAATTTCTTTATATAAATTTCTTTATCATGGTAAATCAATCCATTATTGATTTTATAAAATAAAATAAACCAATCCATGGTTCATTTTAATTTCCATGAAAAATAAATCCCTTTATATAAATTTCTTTATATAAATTTCTTTATCCATAATTTTATAAAACAAACCGCGCTCGGTTTATTTTATAATTTGAACCAAACAATTTGGTTCTCCCCTTTTGATGTGGCCGGCCAAAAAAAGAGGGTGGGGACCCTCTTTGGCCGGCCAAACCCAAGCCGAAACCATACGAATTAAACTCATTTAATTCGTCCAATAAGTCTTCAAAAGACTTAGCCATTTTATGCTTTCGATGCGTCTCTGAAAATTCAGATTCGACTTATCTCTCTTGATCGGAAAATCTAATTTTCAACTCGTTTTAAATCCCTCGGATTACTCGTAGTGCGTGTGACTAAATAGGCTTTCGATTTATGTTGGCCGTCTATAATTAACCAATTATAGAACGATCATGAGTGGCACCTAGTAGTACATCATGATCCCCAATTAATCGAAAGATCAACGGTTGACCTCAGAAATAATTCTGAAACCCTTCAGCAACTCTAATGAATCGTGCCTCATTCCCTTCACCATCTTATACCCACTTGGTTCAGGACATGGTCTATGTGTGTCAGTCCCCACTAGGCTGACTACGTCACACCTAGCCCAAGTAACGTTCTCTCGTCCTGCAGATTCTAATTACTCTCATATATTTATGAGATTCATACTCTGAACATGTTATACTTTGGCCAGAGGCTTCGAGTAACAATCCGACGATAGGCCTTGGGTATACATCCCCTCGCAAGGAGTGGTGAATCCTTTGTAGGCTGTTCAAACATCTTCGGGCACTTCGGCTTATACCCAACCATCCTGGATCCACACCTCCTTGGAGATGCTTGCTTAAGATGTCAAAGTATAAGTCTTCATGACCAAGATGACTTGATCACCGTAAGTCAAAGGAACATCGCACTTAAGCTGCAGTAAGAACTTCATTGACATATCTATATGTAGATTACCATATGAAGTCTTACAGCTAGTCACTCCAATGAACTAGTTCCCTTAACTAGCATTCATGTTTATCTCCGGACATCTCAATGTCACCAGCCAGTGAGAATCAGCTGATTAGAGAATAACCCATGCTAGTCTCAATAGAATTGATAGTGTTCGTATTTATCAATTCATTGACTAGGGATAATTTCAATACTTCACAATTGCACATGTAGAGATAATCACTAATTGTGAATTCATCATAAATTCTCTCATGCTGTGAATTGTATTGCGGACATTCAGTAAATAAGTTTAAGATCTCAATCAAATACACGAACATGTATACTCAAATAGTGAATATTCATTTATTAAAGTAAATGATTACAATCATAAGGCGATTGCCTTAGGACACTTCTCTCATATTACTAACAGAGCCCTCTGGCATATCCACGAAAGAACCCCGGTGGCCGAGACATCTATCCCCACTAAGGAAAAGTTCCTAGCCCCGATCTCGTCGAACTCGGTCATTGGGGTTACCTCCCCGACGGTGATGTCGCGACCGTAGTGGTGAAGTAGGGAGGTGATGATGTTGCAGTAGGGGGTTCGGACTCGGGAATGGGTAGAAATGCTGGAGGCATAGATGATCGTGTGAAAAATGTGAAGGCCAATGTTTAAATCGAGATGATGAATCATAGTATAGAGAATGAAAATATGAAAGGGTCGCATGGTCGTGATATCTCGAGTGGTTAGTGGAAGGACACAGCGGATTATGACTCTATAGAGAGCATAATGCTGGACTCGGAGATCGACAGACTGAAACCTTTGTCTCGTTGGGTCTCGGTTATATCCGAAGAAGTAGGAGTAAAGTGTGTCCAAGGAATTGTGAGAAAAAGGGGCACCGAACGGCAGGTCAGTAGGAGGATAGCAACAAAATGTAGACTGGGAGGGTCGTAGACCTAAAAATCGATTAAATAAGGTTGGTGAGATGGTAAGTGGCATCCCTTGTACGATGGCTGAGTAGCAAAGGTCATCTACTTTGACCAGATTGTTGTAAAATTCAACACATAGGGATGTGCTAACTGGATGTGTGCAGAAAACAAGAAGGTCAAGTTGATAGAAATTGATGGCGTCCATTGCTATTGGGTAAGATTGAGTAAAGAATTGTCGATTTAAGAAGCTAGTTTTGATAGGTTTATAGGTGGTCTGGGCAAATTTATTAAATAATTCTAAGTTAGGGAACCTAGGATTCAGGCTAGGCTCGGCCACGGGGTTAGGTTGGGTAACGCGACGTTTTCTAAACGAATAAGAAAAATTATGCATTTAATAAGCGAGATAATAAAGGAATAAATTATACACGCATGATAAAAATAATACCGGGGCGGCATTGTCGAAGTGGGGCGTTTGAGAGCACAAGAAGGGCTTTCGGGCGCCTTGGGAGGAGAAGGAATGGAGGAGAAACTCGTTTGGTGTGGCAAATGAGGAAGTGTTGATGGCCTTATAAAGGCTTTCACGGGCGCCCGTGAAGGGTCTAGGGCGCCTGTGTTCATTGGGGCTCCTAAGAGGCTCTCAGTCGCCTGAATCAGGTTGTCAGCTGCTTTTGGCAGTGACTGCCTTGGACGAAGATAAAGCATCAGGCGCCCATAAGGTCATGGGCGCCCGAGTCAGGTATGTCAGGGTTTTGGCAGCTTTGGCTGCCTTGAACGAAGATAAAGTGTTAGGCGCCCGTAAAGTCATGGGCGCCTGTGTTGACCAAGGTTTAACTATTGACCAATTTGACCGTTGACCAAGGTTGACTCTGTTGACCAAGTTTGATTCAGTTGACTAAAACAATCAAGCCCTAGATTATATTCAAAATGAGTTTATTTTGACATAAAATTCAATCTTTTGGAAAACAAATTAGAGTTGATTTTGAACACATTTTGAAGACAGTTCACGTTTCATCTTAAAGGATAATGAATTATACTATTAAGTCCTAGACATCCCACTCAGTTCTACGTGATCAAACATGTTAGCCTTATGAGTTTTGTGGGATTTAATTTTGAAAAATAGTTACTTTTGAAGGAGTTGAATTAATTTAGGAAAAATAAGGTCAAGTTTATTCTTTTTGAAAAATGGATTGAATCTAAGATTTATTTGAAATTTGTGTTAGATTCAAATTTAACAAGTAGTAAAGTGAATTTGATTTTCAGTAATTGACTTCCAGGTCTTGGCGAGGCACAAGGCCTTCTTTGGCCATAGTCTTATTGGAGCAACAACCCTTTCCTTGACAAAGCCTTTTATTGAAAATTCATCTTCAAGTTACTTCTTGAAAGATTTTAGTCTAACTAGTTTGGGTCTTGGATTGGTAGCTTCGGCTAGTTCCACCAGACTAAACAGACCAAGTAGGATATACTTGACCTTATTAGAAATGCTTCCCTAACGTACTATCATCTCACCTCCACCCAATACTATGTTGTTCAAATCTCAAACTTAATCATTTGTCCTTAATCTAACCAATCCTATATCTAAGCATGATAATTAAAATTGCAAAATAAAATAAACAAGCAAGCATGCATAAATAAAAAGATTATCTAATTATAAATATGGTCTTGATATTGGCTCCCCCTGGACTATAGCCTCTATAAGGATTATGCAAGATGTGAATCTTGTCCTTGGGGATCCAATACTGGTTTGGTCCATCTTGTTTACTTAAACATAGCTTGGGGACCCATGCTTGGACTTGGGTTGTAGATTGGTTCAATACAGAATAATATGCACGTTGTCTCGACTTAGTTCGATATCCGAGTCCGGATCGGTTAAGAATGGACTTTTGCTTTCCAAGGATCATGTCAAGACCCTTGGAACCCGAAGTGAACCGTTCTAGGGCTACTCTGAGCTCCTTGACTTGAGTCTTCAGGGAGGAATTCTCTTCCTCAAGTTTTTGAACTTGAGTTGAGTTTCCTTCTTGAATTTGCTCGGTCAAGGACCTCGAGTCGGTTTCCTCTTTTAGGTGTTTTACTTCCTGTCGAAGGGACTCGGCTCGGATCTTGGATTTCACTAAATTACGAGACAAATAAGAAATTAACTTTGACAATTCATACTCAAAGTAACCTCTTACCGTAATTTGCCCATTCTCCGAGATTGTTAGTCTTCTGTCGTCTGGTTCCGACTCTGATCCGGAGTCGACGTCTTCCGAGGCGGTTAGGGCGAGGAGATTCGCGTGTGGGACTTCTTCTTCTTCTTGGGAAGAGGATTCGTCCCAGGTGGCTTGAAGAGCCTTCTTTCTTCGCGCCTTCTTGGTCTCCTTCAGATTGGGACACTCTGACTTGTAATGTCCCTTTTTGTTGCACTCGTAGCAGGTAACGTTGGTCTTGCTCTTCGTGCTTGTTGAAGGTTTTGATGGATCTTCCTTTCTTTGGCTCGTTTTCTTCTTGTTCATTTGGTGCTTTAATTCTTTATAGTAGTCCCGAGCTAGTCGAACTAACTTGGGTCGATCCCCTTCACTATCTTCTAAATCTGAGTCTGAGTCAGACTCGGGTGCTGGTTGAGTCTTTTTCTGGGGAACTTTGCCTTGAGCTTTACCTGTAACGAAAGCTATACCTTTCTCGATCAAGGTAGTGTTAGTCTGTTCATGCAGTTCTAATTCAGAAAAGAGTTTGCCTAATTTGATTTCAGATAGGTTCCTTGAAACTTTGTAGGCATCTACCATTGACGCCCACAGTGAGTTTCTCGGAAAAGAGTTAAGTGTATACCTGATCAGATCACAGTTTTCAACCTTGTGACCTATCGTGTGCAACACGTTCATCAGTTCTTGAATTCTGGCGTGGAGTTGGGCCGCAGTCTCACCGTCGTGCATCTTGATGGTATAGAGTCTGTTCAGTAACAGATCTCTTTTACTGATCCTTGTGTCGGAAGTGGCTTCATGCAGCTCGATCAGCTTGTTCCAAAGCTCCTTCGCGCTGTTGAAGGGTCCCACCCGGTTCAGTTCCTCCTTGGTTAAACCACATTGCAAAGTTTGGGTTGCCTTTGCTTCGGCTTCGACTTTCTTCTTTAGCGAGGCGTCCCACTCGGTATAATGTTGCAGCACACCTTCTGAATTTTTGGGAATTTCCAGCCCAGACTGGATGATTATCCACATGTCCACCTGAGTTTTCAGGTGGACTTCCATCCTTCTTTTCCAGTAGGAGAAGTCTTCTCCACTAAAAAGAGGAGGTCTGGCAGTACTGTATCCCTCTTGCATGACCATTAGGATTTACTGAAACAAGAAATAAAAAACTTGTTCCAAGACTGAGTCTTGGATTAGTAGTGCAGGACGAAATTAATAATAACGAAAAAGATCGAGTGGTGTTGCACCAACCTCGATTAACAAGAATATTCGAGCGAAAATAATTTAAAAAAAATTTGTAAATCCGAAAAAACTTCTCAAACTGGTGGTGACACCAAGTTTGAGCCACTCGCTTTGATACTACTTGTTGGATCGGAGTAAATCAATAGGGGGGGTGAATATCGATCAAAAATTTTCGGACAATTTAAGAGAAATACGCAGCGAAAATAGTAAAGCAAAGTCGCTAACACGATTTGTTTTACTTGGTTCAGATTTGCGGTCGGCTCCTACTCCAAGGCTCACGGTCCTTGACTGTTTACGTTGGGCAATTCTATATTTGTAAAAATGATTACAGTTTTGAGTACAGATATAGAATTGGAAAAAGTAGTTACAACACCTAAGAAAATTAACAGTTTTACCGACGACCGAAGAGGATGAAATTTCGGAGCAGCAGGTCATTGTAGGTGCTTGAATCACGAATGTAGAGCATGCCGGAGCGTAGCGTTTGAGCGAATGTGTTGAAAGCAAGATTTCTGAGTTGTTCTCAAGCCTTGGGGGTGAACCCCCTTTTATAGTCGACTCCTGGGCGCCTGTGTTGAAGGGGGTGCCTACACGTGGCCTCTCCTGTGCGAACTCCAATCCGCAGGCTCGGTCAGCGCTTATCCCCTTCATTGAGGCGCCTGAGCTGTCTGGGGCGCCTGTATGGACACAGGCGCCTAGTTTGACTTGGTTCATAGGCTTTCGTGGCAGTTTTCTTCGATGGTCTCGGTTTGGCCTTGCACTGGGGTGCCTGTATCCTTACAGGTGCCTAGCCCAGTGAGGCGCCTCCTTCCAATGAGGCGCCTCAGCTGTAGAAATACAATCTAGTCGTTTCCTGCAACCAGGGTTAGTTCCAAAACACAAGAAGCAAATATACAAGATATGTTAGACATTATTTACAGCTTAAGCTGTCTTGGTTTTGACTTTGGGTATCCAAAATGGAACCCTAGGTCGAACCAACGCCTAATGTTCCCTCTGCGAGGAACGCGTCCTCACCTACTCATCTCGGAAGAATTTACCTTTTTTGCCAACCGGCTCCTCCGGTTGGACTTTTGCCCAGCTTCACTCACCAGGTCTTCGTGCCCAGCTTCACTCACCAGGTCTTAGTGCCCAGCTTCACTCACTAGGTCTTCGGTGCCTAGTCCTCGACCAGGTCTTAGTGCCCAGCTTCACTCACCAGGTCTTATTGCCCAACTTTAGGTTAGGACTTAGTTTCCCAGCCCGCGGTCAGGACTTAGTGCCCAATTCAATGAACCAGGACTTAGTGCCTAGTGTACCTAGGACTTTCCTACACACTTAATTAGCTTGTTAGATCACAACCAAATCTTAACTTCTGAACCCTTTGCCATTATCAAAACAAAGGTTTGACTTTGGTGCTTTCGGCACCAACAGAAAGGTCAGCGTGAGAATTTGAATTCAGGGAGGACCAGTCGACTGCCCCAGGGGCAGTCGACTAGCCAACGGTCATATTCAGCTCGAGCCCTATTTAAAGGAGCTCGATTCAAGCTGTTTACCCTTGGCGAAACTTGCTTGGATAGAGTGAGTTAGTAGTCTTTGTTGCTCAGATAGTGTCCAGAGGTTGTGGAGAGGTTTCTCCACCCACAAGGAGCTACGAGATCTAGCCGGAGGTGCTCAGGGGAATCACCCACCGACGGATTAGGGATCACCCACCTTACGGGCAACCGTGGAGTAGGAGCATCATCTCCGAACCACATACATCGGTGTGTTTCTTCCTTGTTTAGTTTAGTTTTATTTCAGTTTATTCCGCTTGTGCACTAACAATTGTAGGGAAGAAATCGAAAGTTGCTATTCACCCCCCGTCTAGCAAGGCAACAACGATCTAACAGGGGCAATTCTAATCATGAAGAAGCTCATCAAGCAAGTGATCTATTCTACGATTCTCCAAGAGAAGGAAGGAGTCGTGAAGGGGGAAGAAGACGTGAAAGAGGAGGTAGAGACCAAAGACGTGAAGATGATCTAAGTGGTGTGAAAGTCAAGGTACCTTCCTTCCAAGGGAGGAATAACCCCGAAACATATCTTGAGTGGGAGATGAAAATAGAACAAATCTTCTCATGCCACAATTACAATGATGCAATGAAGGTGAAGGTGGCTGCCCTTGAGTTCACTGATTATACCTTAATTTGGTGGGATCAAGTGCAAAAGGATAGAAGAAGGTATGAAGAGCATCCTATAGACACATGGGATGAAATGAAGACTTTGATGAGAAGGAGATTTGTGCCTTCCCACTACCACAGCGATTTGCACAACAAATTACAAAGACTCACCCAAGGGAGTAGGAGTGTGGATGAGTATTACACGGAGTTGGAGGTGGCTCTGATTAGGGCCAATATTATGGAAGATAGGGAAGCAACCATGGCCCAATTTCTCCATGGCCTAAACCGAGATATTGGAGACATTGTGGAGTTACAACATTATGTGGAGCTTTAAGACTTAGTTCATCAAGCAATGAAAGTGGAGCAACAATTAAAGAGAAAGGGCATTATGAAGAAATCATGTTCTTCAAACTACTCTTCAAGTTGGAAGGACAAGCCAAAGGAGGGTTCTTCTTCTAATTCTAAGGAGGTAACAAGCACTAAGAAGCCTATTCCTACTAATTCTTCTTCTACTTCTAAGAGTAGGGAAATCAAGTGCTTTAGGTGTTTGAGAAAAGGACATATTGCATCCGAATGCCCGAATAAGAAGAGTATGGTGGTGAGGGATAATGGGATTATCTCTAGTGAAGAAATTTCTTCTCATTCCTCTTCCTTAAGCGATGGGGAAAATGATGGAGCAGCCTATGCACAAGATGGAGATCTCTTAGTGGTTAGGAGGTTATTGGGGAGTCAAGCCAAGGAGCATGAGGAGGACCAAAGAGAAAATATTTTTCATACCCGCTGCCTTATTCAAGGTAAAACATGCTCTATGATCATTGATGGTGGGAGTTGCACCAATGTGGCAAGCACTAGGTTGGTCACCAAACTCAACCTAAAGACTACACCACATGCAAGGCCATATAAACTCCAATGGCTGAGTAATAGTGGTGAATTGGTAGTAAATCAGCAAGTGTTGATTAATTTCTCCATTGACAAATATGAAGATCAAGTTCTATGTGATATTGTACCTATGGAGGCAAGCCACATTCTTCTTGGAAGACCTTGGCAGTTTGATAGGCGAGTTCACCATGATAGATTCTCCAACAAGTTCTCTCTTGTTCACAATTCTCCCA
This sequence comes from Boesenbergia rotunda, assembly GCA_024364735.1. Classification (NCBI taxonomy): domain Eukaryota; kingdom Viridiplantae; phylum Streptophyta; class Magnoliopsida; order Zingiberales; family Zingiberaceae; genus Boesenbergia; species Boesenbergia rotunda. Next base: position 1,006,395 of record JAGFNQ010000375.1, on the reverse strand, counting down.
AAGTCGCACTTGTACCATTATCACCTAGGGAGGTTTGTGATGATCAAATAAAAATGAGAGAGAAAAGAGAAAAAGAAGAGCGAGAGCTTAAGAAAGAGAAAGAGTGTGTGAAAAAGAAAATAATTGATTTTGAGGACAAAATTCAAAAGAAAAAAGAGAATGAGGAAAAGAAAGAGAGAAAAATAGAAAATTTGTTTACAAGAGGAAGTGAGGTGAAGAGAGCTTATTTAACAAGGCAACCTATATTTCTTCTTTTGTGCAAGGAAACTTGTTTGGAATCTAATACTAACTCTTTGCCTAGTGATGTTGTTATTTTGCAGGATTTTGAGGATGTGTTTTCAAAGGAAGTACCTCACGGTTTGCCACCAATGAGGGGGATAGAACACCAAATAGACTTTATTCCTGGTGCTTCTCTACCCAATAGGCCAGCTTATAGGAGCAACCCTCAAGAAACAATGGAGATACAAAATCAAGTGGAGGAGTTATTGCAAAAAGGATGGGTTAGGGAGAGCATAAGTCCTTGTGTTGTACCCATATTTTTGGTACCTAAAAAGGATGGATCATGGAGGATGTGCACTGACTATAGAGCAATCAACAACATTACAATTCGGTATAGACATCCTATCCCTAGACTTGATGATGTGCTTGATGAATTGCATAGTGCTTGCTTCTTTTCTAAAATTGATTTGAAAAGTGGGTACCATCAAATTAGGATAAGATAAGGGGATGAATGGAAAACTGCTTTCAAAACTAAATATGGATTGTATGAATGGTTGGTAATGCCTTTTGGTTAACTAATGCGCCAAGCACATTTATGAGGCTTATGAACCATGTTTTACGAGATTTCTTGGAAATTTGTGGTAGTATACTTGATGATATTTTGGTATATTCAAGAGTTTTGTTGAGCATATTGCACATCTCCAATCTGTCTTGCATGTCCTTAGAAAGGAGAAACTATATGCTAACTTAGAAAAGTGTTCTTTTTGCACTGATCATGTGGGTTTTCTTGTTTTCTCATAAGTTCTAAAGGAGTGCAGGTTGATGAAGGGAAAGTTAAGGCCATTAGAGATTGGCCAACTCCTAAAACTGTGAGTGAGGTTAGGAGCTTCCATGGGTTGGCAAGTTTCTATCGAAGGTTTGTGAAGGATTTTAGCACATTGGCAACACCCCTAAATGAAATTCTTAGGAAAAATATGGGTTTTAAATGGGGGGGGGGGGAGAATCAAGAAAATGCATTTCAAGCACTTAAGGACAAACTCACACACGCACCTATTCTTGCTTTGCCTGATTTTTCCAAATCATTTGAAATTGAATGTGATGCATCTCATGTGGGTATTGGGGCTGTTTTACTTCAAGATGGTCATCTCATTGCATATTTTAGTGAGAAGTTAAGTGACACCACTCTCAACTATTCCACTTATGATATAGAATTGTATACACTTGTTAGAGCTTTACAAACATGGCAACATTATCTTTTGCCTAAAGAATTTGTCATTCATAGTGATCATGAATCTTTGAAGTATTTGGAAGGACAGGGGAAACTCAACAAAAGGCATGCCAAGTTGGTTGAATTTCTTGAATAATTTCCTTATGTGATTAAGCACAAGCAACCGCACTGCTAATCCAAGACCAAGTCTTGGGACGTGTTTTTTTTCTCTCTCTCTCTCTTTTAGTAACTTCTAAATGGCCAATGCAAGAGGGCTTCAGTACCGCCAGACCACCACTCTTCAGTGGGGAGGATTTCTCCTACTGGAAGAGTCGGATGGAGGTCCACCTGAAAACTCAGGTGGACATGTGGATAATAATCCAGTCTGGTCTGGAAATCCCTAAAAATGCTGAAGGAGTGCCATAATCCTACATCTTTCTCGAGACTTGGCGAAAGCCAAAATCCGAGTCGAATCTCTCCGACAGGAAGTAAAACTCCTGAACGAGGGAGCTGACTCTAGATCCTAAACTGAGAAGGTTCAAGAAGGAACCTCTACTCAAGTTGAAAAACTTGAGAAAGAGAACTCCTCCTTGAAAACTCAAGTCAAAGACCTTAGAGCAGCATTAGAACGATTCACTTCTGGTTCCAAGGGTCTTGACATAATCCTTAGAAAACAGAAGTCGGTTCTAAATCTCCCAATTAGAACCCAAGAATATTGATGAAGCATTAGGAGATGTTGATTGGGTCTTAGCCATGCAAGAAGTGCTAAATCAATTTGAGAGAAGTGAAGTTTGGGAGTTAGTTCCTAGGCCCAATGATTGTACTATAGTAACCACTAGATGGGTCTTTAGGAACAAACTAGATGACCACCCCTACATCCTTGAAGTTGATGCTTTCTCTTCTTCTCTTGATGTGGGTGACCTCTCACTCTCTACTTCTACTTTACTTGAGGATGTGGATGAAGGATTGATTTAGGCGTGCTAGAGGGGGGTGAATAGCACTTTTTCGGATCATGGATCTCTACAGGATTGTTAGCACAGCGGAAACAATAACATGCAAAGTAAATAAGAAATAACAATGCTAACAATACCAGATTTACTTGGCATCCACCCCGGTCGGGTGACTAATCCAATAATCCTTCAGTGGATCAACCCCCGGACAACCTCCGGCTAGATCTGTCGCTCCTTGTGGGTGGAGAAACCTCGCCACAACACGTAGGACGCTCTTTGATCACAATAGACTACTAACTCACATTTCCCAAGCGAGTTTCATCAAGAATCATAGGAGAAAACGAGCCTCTTTAAATAGGGCTCGAATCTGAAACAGCCGCTACCAGTCGACTGCCCAAATGGCAGTCGACTGGTCCCACCCAGATTCGACCGTTGCAGTACAACGTTCGAATCCAGCTGTTCCAGTCAACACCAGTCGACTGCCCCTAGGCCAGTCGACTGGGACGCACCTAAGCCTAGGGTTTCACTTTCGAGTACAAGTCTCTCTCGCACTCAGACCCTCCCGGCTTAACCCCTGAGTACAAGTACTCATACTCAGCCTCTCTCAACCTAGTTGACTCTTCACCAGCAGTCTTGACTGTTGCCTTCACGCCCTCTTTATCTTTGGCCCTCGTCCCTTGGATGCGCACGCAAGCCTCCAGCTTGCCTCCATTCCACCTTTCACGTACGCCTCGAAGTCCGCATCCCTCGGCTCATCATCTCTGCTATCAATAGTCCCTCGGATGCGCACGTAAGCCTCCAGCTTACCTCCATGCCATCCTTCACCTGAAGACGTCAACCAAGCCCATGCGTACCTGTACACCTGCACACTCATGTACACATGTGAGAACAACACACATCCTAACTTAACCATATTGCTCATACATCAAAATATCATGATCCTCCAAATCATTTCAGGGCCGATTGCCCCAACAATCTCCCCCTTTTTGATGTGTGGCAATATGTTAAGTTAGGTAAACATATAGCAATAGCAATAGCAATAGCAAAAACAATTGAAATTCAAATTCAAGCATATCACACAAGAGGCTACCTCCCCCTTAACCCATGCTTTCTCCCAAATTTCAATCCTTATTGCTAATCCCAAGTTAAGTTTTTCACTTAACACTAAAATCACATAGCCAACTTAAGTTAAATTTCAATCCAAACCTAACTTAATACTTAAGTTCTCCCCCTTTGACACCATCAAAAGATTGCCCCACGCAACAGAACCCTTAGTGCCAAATAGAACTCAACCCTTCAGAAATCACCAAAAACCCATTCTGCCTTCATTACCAGTCGACTGCCCCCAGGGCAGTCGACTGATACGACAGGTTGCAGAATTTCAGACGAAATTTAGAAACGAATAAAAAATTCCAGAAAATCTGGAAAAATGTGAAACTTTGCAAGCACGATTGTTAAGGTATTCCCTATCCTAGAAAAATTGGTGCATGAAGAACATCAACCGTGCATGACTTTTGGTACAAATCCAAACCTTTCCAAATAAAACCAACTTTGTATCAACCTAGAGTTTCAATCATGGTATTCTATAGTTTGCACTCTCTATCGATTCCCATTGATTTTTAGAATGATTTCTAACTCCCCCTTTGTTAAATAAATGTATTCATTTTGAAACCTCCCTCATGTTGTAATGATCATTTCTTCTAAACATGCTATCCTCTTGATTTTCAACCAAGCCATATTAGATAGCAATCATTATCGAATTTCAAATATATCATGAATACATATACAATGATCATAAAAGAACCATCCATTATTCAGGCAATATTTAAAGCATCATTGAGCATATATATAAGAGGTATATTTAAACCAAAATGTGTGAACAATATGTTAGCACTTAAATACCTATCAAAGACACTATCAAGGCAAGCATAAAGGAAAACCATAAAGGAACAAGCATAATACATAGAGTCATAGGATCTGTCAACAGATAACCATCACGAAGGTACCTAGGGCCAAAAGGCCGAAAGTCATCCAAACACATAAAAAGTGTTTGAGAGGTGTAATATCATAACAATACAAAATACTCTCAACACTGAAAACTCTCAAGATCTGCGGCATCCGATCAGAAGTACATGTGGTCGTCACCATCTGGAGGAGGAGGAGGAGGAGCAGGAGGACCCTGGTATGCTAAATCCCACCGCTGCAGCATCGCGTACATCTCATCTTGGCGGCTGGTCATCCTATCAACTTTTGCTTCAAGCCTCTGCTCCGTCTGCTGGCATCCGTGAATGTCCTCGCGGATGACGTGAGCATCCTCTCGGAGCCCATGAACATCTGCCTGAAGCTGTGTAAACTCTGCGCGTGTGACCAACTCGGTGGGCTCCTCACCTGCATCAGCGACCTCTGGGCGCTCCCTCCAAACAAATGCTCCCTGTCTAGACTCAATCCCTGCTAAGGACAATTGGCCTGTGCCAATTTGATCATAGTCCTTTGACAGGTGTCACACCTGACCACTGGTGACACGAATGCCAAATCGTAGCTGGAAGAACTCAGTCAACATGTGGCAGAAGGGCATATAGATTTTCCCATTCACACTCTGGGACAAATGACAAATGGAGGCAAAAACATGCAACGACACATCTATGTCCAGCCGTCTCTCAAAAGCAAACATCATCACTAAGTGAGGCAATCTAATCCTTGCCTCCCCTTAGTAACAATGGGTAGGATGCATTCTACCACAATCTTATACAGAACATGGCTGGATAGACTCATGAGCTTTGCATCAAATGTACGCTCAGATTCATGCCTATGTCGTCTAAAGTAGTGTAGATGAATCTGATCAACGGTGATGTTTTGAAACTCAAGTGGCTCAGTGACATTGGGAAAATAAGTGTTGACATTGTTGGACGCCCTACATTCTAAGAAACTGGCTAAAATCATGGGTGTGAAAGGAATGGTAACGGCTACTCTTGATTCATAAATACTATTGTCCGAATCAATGCAAGTTAAATTTGCATAGAACTCCTTGCATAGATCAATATTAATGTCATGTTGGCAATAAACCAATTGTTCTATGCCAAAATGTGTCACCATCTCAATAATGTGTGGCGCTTTATCCTCAAAATAGGACTTGTTAAGATACCGACAAGGCAACACAACAAACTCATTCTCCTCGAACCTCTTTTTGCACTCCCGGCTCCTAAATAATGACTCCTCTGGAGCTTGGGGACCTGGTCGGGATGAACCTTCACCCCTAGACCGCTTAGACACAACCCTAATGTACCAAACACATGCTACCAAAGTGGCCCCCCAAAAGAGAAAATATCCAAGAAAACATACACAAAATATCATATTAGTATCAATGCAAAGCCTAAATGGAGAAATGAACCTTAAACATCATACCTCTTTGCCCTTTGCATTGTGAGATTTGGATATCGCGTAGGTTGACTTGAAGAGGGGTTTTTCACTAACCCTAGAGGTAGATCGGAGTTAGAGGATGCCTTAGGGACTGATTTTAGGGCTTGAGACGGACTTAGGATGCAAGGGAAGTTGAGATGAAGAGAAAATCGCCGGGAATAAGCAGCCAAAACCCTAGGTTTGGCTTTCCCGGCGCGTCCTTTCCTTTTATAAAACCCGCGAACCAGTCGACTGCCCCTGAGCCAGTCGACTGGTATACAATGTAATTACATTCTGTGGGTTTTCGACTGCCCTCCAGGCAGTCGACTGGTCCAGACTGTAATTTCATTCTATGAGGTTTGCCAGTCGACTGGCCTCCAGCCAGTCGACTGGTGTCTGATGTTCTGAATTTCAGTTTCTCAGTCTGAATTTCAGAAATGCCTAACTAATTCCACAAATTCCCAAAAATTTTGAAATCTCGTGGGGATATTTGTGGATCTTATATTTACTTGGGAAAAATATAATTTCAAATAAATGTACTCCGGATCCCAAGATTGGCACGAAATTCTATTCTTTCTAAAGTGTATCATCAAAACCTTAGCTCAAAGTTCTAATTTGGACCTCACCTTGATGGTACTTCCCATACTCATCCACAATCTATTCATAGCATCAAGTTATATGGTATTTAGGCATTAAAACTGATTTGTCTCAATTAAAATCTCAATTGCACCATTTTCTTTATAATCCTCCCTTTAGTGTGCCAATTCTCTAGAATCAAGACCAACCTTAGCCTTTTAAACCTCTTGGCACACCCTAGAGTTCTTTTCAATCTCCTAGAAGTAAACCACCTGAGATCATTGACCATGGAACTCATTTTGACTTCTAGAGCTTTCCCTTGAGCTCCTAGCCCTAGTTACCTCACTAGGTAACTCTTCTACAAAGGCAAGACCACACCGGTGCTCCTCCGGGGCTTCTTGACCTTCAATCCTTACTTTCTTGATTTTCCATACCTTATCCTTGGTTGACTTTTTCTCTTCTCCTTTAAATTGCTTTTCTTTACAATTTTTGACCTTTTCTTTACCATAATCATAGGGCATCCTTGAATATGACACTTTGTCACCATTAGCCCTTTTAGAGTGACATCCTAGGCCTGGCCTACCATTCCTATGCTTTTGGTCCTTTGATATCATGTTCAATTCCTTGGACCCTTGACTTACTCTACCAAGATTTCTTTCTAAACTATCAAGTTTTGCCTTTAACATTCGATTTTCCTTTTCTAACTCCCTAACCTTAGGATCTCTAGACCTAATTTGATCATCTTTAGATCCTCCTATTTTCCTAAGCATATTTCCCCTTCTCTTAGGATTTATTCCTTGGTTTTTAGCCCTAGAATTTCTAGATTTATCATGAACCACAGAATTCTTGGTGTTTTGGCACACAAAATTGTTTCTATTCCTATCATGATATTGAAAACCAAAAACACGCATGGGCAAGCAATTGCTATTAATTCTATCAGTCAAACAAACATTTTGAGTATTCATTGAAAGATTTGAAGCATAAGTAAAGTTAGAGGTTACCTCCCTTACCCTTGAGGCTCCCCCTTGATTAATGCTCCTCTTCCTTTCTTCTTTCTCCCATTTCCTGAGGTGCTCCATCTTTTTCAACTCTCCTTTCCTTGGACATTTTGTATGGTAATGCCCTAGCTCCCCGCATGTGAAACATCGGATGTTCCTTCTTTTCTTTTGATCTTCCTTGTTCCTACAACCCGTATTAGATTTAAACTGAATGAATTTGGGCTTAGGAATTACCTCCTTTTTACCTAGTGGGCACTTATCCTTGTAGTGCCCCTTTTTGTTGCAACCAAAGCAGGTGATGTGATCTTTTGATTTAGCTTTGGCACAGGTGGTAATCTTTTCTTGCTCTTGGATGATTGAGGGTCTCTCCTCCCCCTCAACCTTTGAATTTGTCATTTCTTCTTCTTCTTCAGATGGAATGGATGCTTCTCCACTCACTTCCTCCTCTTTTCTTGACAATTCACTTTCTTTTTCATCTTCTTGGATACTTGAGTTGATTTCCTCGAACTCTTCCACTCTTTGAGTTGATGTAGGGTTCTTATGAATTTCTTCCAACTTATTCCACAATTCGCATGCATTTGAATATTTCCCTATATCACTCAAGACATGGTTAGGCAAAATATTAATCAAAATATTTATTACCTTCTCATTGGCCCTAGCTTGTTCTTGTTGTTCACTAGTCCAATATCTAGAGGCGAAGCTTTTTGCCATGCTTGTCCTTGGGGATTTCAAATGGGTCTTCAATGGTCATTCTACACTCCCAATCCATCCCGAGCCACATCTTCATTCTATCTCTCTAATAGTCAAAATTTTCATGCCCGTATGATGGTGGAGAGTTGATATCGTCACCCAACTTGTCTTCCATGACTCTTTTCCACTAGCAGGTGCTCCCTCGGCGGTTAGTCCGATCAAGAGCGGTCCTTGCTCTGATACCAACTGAAGGATCGATTTAGGCGTGCTAGAGGGGGGTGAATAGCACTTTTTCGGATCTTGGATCTCTACAGGATTGTTAGCACAGCGAAAACAATAACATGCAAAGTAAATAAGAAATAACAATACTACCAATACCAAATTTACTTGGTATCCACCCCCGGTCGGGTGACTAATCCAAGAATCCTTCGGTGGATCAACCCCCGGACAACCTCCGGCTAGATCTGTCGCTCCTTGTGGGTGGAGAAACCTCGCCACAACACGTAGGACGCTCTTTGATCACAATAGACTACTAACTCACTTTTCCCAAGCGAGTTTCGTCAAGAATCATAGGAGAAAACGAGCCTCTTTAAATAGGGCTCGAATCTGAAACAGCCGCTACCAGTCGACTGCACAAATGGCAGTCGACTGGTCCCACTTAGATTCGACCGTTGCAGTACAACGTTCGAATCCAGCTGTTCCAGTCAACACCAGTCGACTGCCCCTGGGCCAGTCGACTGGGACGCACCTAAGCCTAGGGTTTCACTTCCGAGTACAAGTCTCTCTCGCACACAGACCCTCCCGGCTTAACCCCTGAGTACAAGCACTCATACTCAGCCTCTCTCAACCTAGTTGACTCTTCACCAGCAGTCTTGACTGTTGCCTTCACACCCTCTTCATCTTTGGCCCTCGTCCCTCAAATGCGCACACAAGCCTCCAGCTTGCCTCCATGCCACCCTTCACGTATGCCTCGAAGTCCGCGTCCCTCGGCTCATTATCTCTGCTATCAATAGTCCCTCGGATGCGCACGTAAGCCTCCAGCTTACCTCCATGCCATCCTTCACCTGAAGACGTCAACCAAGCCCATGCGTACCTGTACACCTGCACACTCATGTACACATGTGAGAACAACACACATCCTAACTTAACCATATTGTTCATACATCAAAATATCATGATCCTCCAGATCATCTCTGGGTCGATTGCCCCAACAGTGGACACTTCTTCCTCTTCGGATGTTGGCACTTCCGTTTCTTTTTCTTTTTCTTGGTCCACTGAATCCATTTCCTTGGGCTCTTCTTTTTCTGCTCGTGTAGGGTTTTCATGGAGTGCTACTAACTTGCTCCACAATTCCTTAGCATCCCTATACTCACCAATCCTATCCAAAATGTCATTAGGTATTGAATTAATTAACATTTTTATTACCTTGTTATTGATTTCGGATTGGTGAATTTGCTCCTCGGTCCACTTCTTCTTCTTAAGAGTCCTTCCCTTCTTGTCCTTGGGAGACTCGAAACCTATTTCTATACACATCCAATCTTCAATATTAGTCATTAGAAAATATGACATTTTACCTTTCCAATACGCGAAATCGTCGCGGTCGTACGAAGGTGGGATCTGGATATCCCATCCTAGCAGACCCTCCCCTTCCATTTTCCTCTAGCGTGTGCTCCCTCGGTGGTTAGTCCGATCAAGAGCGGTCCTTCGCTCTGATACCAACTGATGGATCGTCTAGGCGTGCTAGAGGGGGGGGGTGAATAGCACTTTTTCGGTTTGGATCTCTACAAAGTTGTTAGTGCAGCGGAAACAATAATATGCAAAGTAAATAAGAAACAAAACAATGCTAACAACCTGATTTACTTGGTATCCACCCCGACCGGGTGACTAATCCAAGAATCCATCGGTGGATCACTCCCCGGATAACCTCCGGCTAGCCCTCGTTGCTCCTTATGGGTAGAGAAACCTCGCCACAATATTTCGGACACTATCTGGGCACAAAAGACTACTAACTCACTTTACCCAAGCGAGTTTCGTCAAACCTTTCAGCCAAGACGAAGTCCCCTTAAATAGAACTAAGTCTGAAACCCTCGCCACTAGTCGAATGCCCATTTACCAGTCGACTGGTCTAGCCTTAATTGTTAGCCAACGGCAAACCCAACGGCTAGTTTTCGGGGTTACTAGTCGACTGCCAATTTACCAGTCGACTGGTCCAGGCCTGAAAGCATTCTGTGAGTTTTATCAGTCGACTGCCCCAATGGCAGTCGACTGCCCCACTCCCACACCTAGGGTTTCCCTTCTCGAGTACACTTCTCTCAGCACTCGACCCTAGGACTTTCCCGAGTACAATCACACAACACTCGTACCCTCACAACTCGACTAACTCCTCTTCTGCAGCCTCGACTGTTGCTTTTGCGCCCTCTTCATCTTCAGCTCCCGTCCCTCGGATGCACGCAAGCCTCCAACTTGCCTCCATGCCATCCTTCACGCATGCCTCGAAGTCCGCAGCCCTCAGCTCATCGTCCCTACTGTCCAAGGTCCCTCGGGTGCACACAAGCCTCCAGCTTGTCTCCATGCCACCCTTCACCGTACCGAGGTCGTTCAGTCAAGTCAATATGTGTAAACCTGTACAACCTGCACACTCAACATACACATATTAAATACAAAAGAAAACCTAACTTAAACCCTTTGACCAAACATCAAAACACTTGGTCACTCCGGACCACAGATTGCCTCAACAATGTGTTAACTTGATATCACGTATCCATGACTTGTGAGCTCAAGTCATCAATTGACCTACATGCTAGTCTGCATGCATTAATATTGTCCTTGAATATTAATGCTTGACTAGGAATGGTTTAGTGTAGTGGTATCTACATTATCTCACTATCGATTCAACCAATCGATATGATGTAGATAAGAACCTACTACCTAAGGACATTATTATACTTAGTTATTTGGCACATGTATAAAGTAAGTATAATAACCAAATATGTCTTTATTAATTATAGAATATGATACAAAAAGTCCCTAGTCAATTATCACATAATTGGTTTTAGGGCTCCTATTAACAATCTTTCACTAGCACTAATGGCAATCACTGTAATATCTAATACCCAATGACTTAGTGTGACCATCATGCTTCTTTTGTGCCAAAGCCTCGCTCTCATCAATGACCTAGTGTGGCCATCATGCTTCTTTTGTGCCAAAGCCTTGGTCAAAGGATCCATGATGTTAGCACCAGTAGGTACACTGCATATCCTCACATCTCCTCTATCGATGATCCCTCGAATTACGTCGTAGTATGTGTTTGGTCCGCTGATGAGAGCGAGGTTTCTTAGCCTGTGCAATAGCTTTATTGTTGTCGCAATAGAGGTTGATAAGATTTCCTTGAATCGAATCGCATTGAATTTCAGTTTGGGGAAGGATATGGATGCCACACTCAAGAAAGTTAAGAAGGTGGGTGATAAGTCATGGGTGTTTTGATCGCCACAAGTTCCTTGATAAGATCAAATTTAGTTATTATCCTAAGAACTCGAAGGAAGCACTCACCATAGAGAAAACTCAGATTTCATTCCAATCCCAAAAACTACTTAGTCATACAAGAGTTTTCCAATATATAGACTTAGTGGAAGTTGAGACATTAACCTCTTCCACACTTCCCACTAAGCACTAATTATGCACCATTATCATGCATGCATGAATGCATGGCATATATTTTCCACTAATTCCTAATAATAGCTTAGGAACTCTCAAAAAGGCATTAAAACCCACCAAAGGTCTTCAAAAGTCACTCTAGAAAAATCCCCCAAAAATACATACGAAAATGGTCCTTATGTTGGCTCAATTTCATCTTAGTTGAAGAAATGTGATCCATTTAGTTGTTGATTCCATTGTGCATTGATCCTCCTTTTCCTTGAGCTCCATTATTAGCTCTCGACCCCAGGTGCTTTACCCGACCAGTAAATCGTGATTTGTCTCCCTCTAGACACCGTGGGGCAGGGACCAGGGGGCCGCTAAGGTGGCGGTTCCATCTTTTGTTCCATTATTAAGCCTTCCAAGGTTTGCTTCATTTTTTAGTCTTGGACCTTGTCATGGGTCCTCCAATTCCCTTCAATGCCTCTTTATCCTTGGCTTTGTCTTGTAAGCTTGAAACCCTTCCTTGTCTTTCATCATTTGGTGGGTTTTAATGCCTTTTTGAGAGTTCCTAAGCTATTATTAGGGATTAGTGGTTGCATTAGTGGAAAATAAATGTCATGCATTCATGCATGCATGATTAGTACTTAGTGGGAAGTGTAGTAGAGGTTGATGTTGCAACTTCCACTAAGTCTATATATAGGAAAACTCTTGTATGGCTAAGTAGTTTTTGGATTGGAATGAAATCTGAGTTTTCTCTATTGTGAGAGCTTCCTTCGAGTTCTTTGGCTAAAAACTAAATCTGATCTTATCAAGGCAACTTATGGCGATCAAAACACCCATGACTGATATATCACTCACCTTCTTATCTTTCTTTAGTGTGGCGTCACTATCCTTCCCCAAACTGAAATTCAAGGCGATTCGACCCAAGGCGATCTTATCATTTGGTATCAGAGCGAGGTTCCTTGATTTTCAGGTTTGTGTTTTGTTTGTCAATTTAAAAAAACATCTTTTTGTTCTTGTTCATCTTCGTTGATCTCTCATCAATAGTATTCCATTGGTATATTTTCATTTTCCATCTCTATTTGTCCCCAATTTCTGTTATCTATTTGGGTCCTAAACTTTAAAAAAAAGGTTGCTACTAGAGTCATTGTGTTTCTAGTTGAAAAAATAGATAAAAAAATTCAGAAAAAAAAATTCTAGGCAGCACCAAAGAAAAACAAAGAAAAAAGGATTTGTGAATTAAAAGGACTCAATATTTCTCTCATTGCTCTTGATCGTTGTTGAATTTCTTGTTCTATCCGTTTATTTCTCTTGTTCTACCCATATTTTCTTGTTGGTTTCTTGCTCTCTCGATCGTCTACTTGTTGTCTTGAAAAAAAAAATCATTCATAAGGTTCTTTTCTTAAGAGTTTATAAAGGAAGCTGAGTGCCTAAATTTTAATGCAAACACGTGAGTAGAGTAGTGAGGTACTTCTAACATTTCTTTTGTAATTGTCCGATGTTCTTTTTGTTGCAAGCATGAGTGGGGAAAGAACAGATAATTCACCTAGGCGAGATCCTACTAGGCTTCAAATGGAGGCACTTACTCAACACTTTGAGAGGATACTTCAAAGACAACTTGAAGGATTACATGAAAGGATGGACTGACTTGAAGGAGGAAGAGTTTCCAACCATGGGGGCAATTCTAATCATGAAAAAGCTCATCAAGCAAGTTCAAAAGATGTGGAGGCAGATGGACATTGTGGTTTTCGTTCCACCGTTGGCTTATTTGGTTTTGGTGAGGATGCTTAGCCAAGGGTGTGACGGGACCTTCTTGAGGAGATCACCCATTTTAAAACATTATATGAAGGTATATTCAATGAAGATGGTCCATATTGGAGAAGTAAAGCAGATGTTGAATTGCTTGGATGAAGCAGTGTCACTCTCACGTTGATGACTTTATGTTGAATTGTTTTGATGAAGAAACTGTTGGGGATTGGTGTGCCAGCTAGAGGTGTGAATAGCTCGTTCCCCTAATTCAATCGTTTATTCCTACATGGTTAGTTTGCGCAAGCGGAATAATATAAACTAAAACTAACGCAAAGGAAGACAAACCAATTTAATATGGTTCGAAGATAAAGCTCCTACTCCATGGCTATCCGTAAGGTGGACGATCTCGATTCGTCAGTGGATAATGATGGTGCAGATAGCACCCATGTCGAACCTAAGTTTGATAATGGCAAAAGGGTTCAAAAGTTAAGTCTTATTTGTCATCTAACATGTTACTCAAGTGTGCAGGAAAAGTCCTAGCAAATGACAGCTAGGCACTGGCGAAGGAATGTCAGGGTAAAAAGTCCTAGCGAAGGACTGCTAGGCACTGGCGAAGGAATGCCAGGGTACTGAAGCCCTAGCGAAGGACTGCTAGGCACCAGGCGAAGGACAGCTTGGGACTGAAGCCCTAGCGAAGGATTGATAGGCACCAGGCAAAGGACAGCTTGGGACTGAAGCCCTAGCGAAGGACTGATAGGCACCAGGCAAAGGACAGCTTGGGACTGAAGACCTAGCGAAGGACTGCTAGGCGCCAGGCGAAGGACAGCTTGGGACTGAAGACCTGGCGAAGGAATGCTAGGCACCGAGCGAAGGATAGCTTGGTATCCAAGACCTGGCAAAGGACCGCTAGGCAAAAGTCCAACCGGAGGAGCCGGTTGGCATCAGGTACATTCTCCCGAGAGGAGTAGGTGAGGACGCGTTCCCCGTCGAGGGAACAGTAGGCGTCGGTTCGACCTAGGGTTCCATTTTGGAGACCCAAAGTCAGAACCAAGACAGCTAAGGCTGTATAAACTAACATCTTATAGCTTTATGGTGTTTTAGACTAACCCTAGATGCAGGACCGAAGGAACGAGTGTCTGCAGCTCAGAGAGCCTCAAAGGAGTGAGGCAGAAGCTGACCAGGGCGCCCGGAGTGTCCCGGGCGCCCCCAAGGTGAACACAAAACCAAGTAAAGCAAAAGTTCGCTTCAGCAGCTTGTGGGCGGGGCGCCCCCGTGCTCCCGGGTGCCCCCAGCGTCCCGGGCGCCCCCTGTGCAAGCCATCGAAGCAGAAGCCAGCGAAGCCAAGGGATAAGCTCTGACCCGGTCAATCCGGGCGGCCCCAGCGTCCCGGGCGCTCCAGTCAAGATCTGATCCCGAGTTTGAAGGGATCAGAGCTGACCGAGAGAAACTCGGATCGGCCGACACGTGGGGGGGGCGCCCCTAACGTTCCGAGTGCCCCCAAGGGCTATAAATAGGCCCTCGACCCCAAGGCTCAGATAACACTTCATTCAACGCAATCACGCTCTTCTGCTCCCGCGCTCTGCTCCAGAAATCTCCCGACTCGAGATACAAGCGCCGACGACGTCCCTCTGCTCCGAGAAACATTCCACACCGGACGTCGGTAACGAAGAGCGATCTTTTATTTGTGTGTTTACTATACTGCAATTGTAACATCTATTTGTAAACCGTTTTGTGCACTTATAGAATCGCCCACAGAAAACGGTCAACAACCGTGGGCCTTGGAGTAGGAGTCGACCTAGGCTCCGAACCAAGTAAAACTACCTGTGTTCGCGATTGTTTTTTTTCCGCTGCGTAATTTCTCTAAATTCTAAAATCCTAACGTTTTCCGATATTCACCCCCTCTATCGGTTCTCTCGATCCAACAAGTGGTATCAGAGCGGGGAAGTTCAAACTTGGTGCAACCACCAGTTTGAAAATTTTTCGGATTTGTTTAAATTTTTTTATTTTTTTCGTTCGAAATTCTTCTCGTTGATCGAGGCTGGTGCAACACCCCTCGACAAATAATTTTTTTTCCCGCACTACTAATCCAAGACCAAGTCTTGGGATATTTTTTTTATTTTTTTTGTGTCATACATTTCAGATAAAATGGCCATGCAAGAAGGCTTCAGCACCGCAAGACCACCTCTCTTCAGTGGAGAAGACTTCTCCTACTGGAAGAGCAGAATGGAGGTCCACCTGAAAACTCAGGTGGACATGTGGATAATCATCCAGTCCAGACTGGAGATTCCAAGAAATGCTGAAGGAGTACCTCAGACTTACACAGAGTGGGACACCGCTCTGAAACAAAGAATTGAAGCGGATGCAAAGGCGACCCAGACCCTCCAATGCGGCTTAACAAAAGAGGAGCTGAACCGGGTGGGTCCCTTCAATAGTGCCAAGGAGCTGTGGGGGAAACTGATCGAGCTGCACGAAGGAACAATGTTTCGGCGTTGTCGAAGCTTTGATCGCGCAGCACACAAAGAGCAGAATGATCGTAGAATGTAAATTCTTGTTCTGAAGTGTTGCTCTCGACCCGTTTATATATTACTTATTCAGGCGGCTGAAAGGTCATTCAGGCGCCCTAGTCGTAGCGTCTCGGGCGGCAATTCTATTCGCTGCGTAATCAAACTTTTATCTTGGCTCAGGCGCCCAAGTCCCTTTCAGCACCTGAGTGTCGACGTGGCTCCTCCACTCAGCACTCACCACGCAAGCTTGACCATTGCGCTAGCTCAGCCACCCGCTACCAGCTCCCAGGCGCCTGAGCCCCATTCAGGCGTCGTAGTCCAACTGGTTCAATTTTTCAGCTGCAACAAGGGTTAGACTTAAAAATGCTTGTGAGATGTTGGCTGCAAGAGTTAAGCCTAAGCTAAGTCTGTGTTGAAGAACGACCCTAGTTTCCAAGGGAGTAGTTTTAAAAAAAACTATGTTTCAAAAAATACATCAAGTTTTGAAAATAAAGTATTGAAAATTTAAAGTACATTATTTGAAACCCTTTCAAAAACAGGATTAGACTTAAAAATCTAACAAGATGAGTAAATAAAAAAAATAACAAACAAAAGAAAAACTATTCTACTAAGCACATTCCAAGCTAAATATAATCTAAATAAACTAAGGGGGTGCTTGGTATAAATTTGGCAATGAGAATGGTATTGGGTTTGATTGAGGGGTTTATAGGTTTAGTGATAACCTAGTGGGGGTGGGTTATGAAATCAAGGGTATCATAACCTTATTTTGATTCCGATTCCCGTATACCAAGCATCATCAATGGGAATGAAATAGATTTCATTCTCATTCCCACCTTCTAAACCCGCTTACCAAGCGCCCCCTAAAAAAGTATGATCTAGTATAAACCATAGTCAGTCAAAAACTACAACCAGATATATAAAGACAGTCAAACCATAGTCAGCACAAGTCAAACCAAGACAAATAGTCTGGTCAAAGAGTCAGGTGAATCAAAATATCAAAATCTAAGAGGAGGGGCCTGGGTGTCTGGACTGAAGCAGCTGCATAAGCTCGACGTGTCACTCTACTGTTGTCTAAGCCATCTCTAAATATCGGGTGTCCGACTCCTCTCGAAACATCTGGATCTAGGTCTCGAGACGGTGAACCTCCGTCTCAAGAAGAGTCAGTCTCTGATCTGTCGAGAGTGGAGGAGGATCCTGTTGAGGTGGATTCTCCTCTAATGCGGCCTCGATCTCCGCAAGTGGGACGTCCTCGTCCTCCTGATCATCGGTTGGTCCCACACCCCTACCCGGCTTCTAGTCCAGGACCCCATCATTACTAACCTCTAACCCAGCTAAGGAAAAATTCCTAAATCCTATCTCGTTGCGTTCGGTCATCCGGGTGACCTTACCCCTAAGGACATCGCATCCAAAGCGTACAAATATTGAAGTCAGAAGGTGGCAATATGGAGTGTGCACTCTCCTATGGGTAGAGATGCTGGATGTATAAGTGATGGTATGAAAGATAATAAGTCCTATGTCTATATCCAAATGATGAATAAAAGCATACATCAAGAAGGTGCGAAAGGGTCTCATCATAGCGATATCCCAAGTGGTGATAGGTACACAACGAAGAAGAACTCGATAAAGGGCGTAGTATTGGGGCTGAAGCTGAATGGAGCTGAAAGTGGAGATGGTAGGGACTCTCACCCTCAAAGAAGTAAGTAAAAAGGGTGTTTAGGGTAATGTGGGAGTAAGGATCAGCAAAAGGACCATCCCTAGGTGGATAGCATAAAAAAGTCGAATCAGATGGACGTAACTCAAAATGTTGGGTAAATAGTGTAGGAGATATGATAAAATCAATCTGCTGGGCACGAGTAGAATAATGGGTGTCATCTAATTAGATCAGGTTATTGTAAAATTCTTCACATAGGATCACATCTATAAAATTAGTGCAGTAGACAAGCTGGTCTAAGTGGTAGTGATGGATAACGTCCATGGTGTGTTAGGGTCATGCTTTTGGTATAAGAACATCTACGTTTTGAAAGAGAATCACAAATCATAAGGTTGCATGTTTATATTAGTATATGCATAAATATCTGATACTTTGCATTGTTGATAACATGGTGTGTGGTGACGCACAGAAGATCATGTTATTAGTCCCTTGCAGAGTATAGGTGAGAAGCTCACAAGCGAGATGGAGTTGGACAAACCATCGGGATGGTAGTAGTGTAATTAGGTGTGGTTTGTCTTAACCAAACAATTACACTAGTGCACTATGTGTGCATTGAGCAGAACCAAAATAGAGGTCATCCAATTTATACTGACTTTATAATTGGATTAGACCTCGGATATATTATGGACTACATGCTCTAAATCCCGATATAATAACGAGCACATATACTTAATTATTGTTTCTTTGATTTAACAATGGGCGAGATTTATTCAGCTAAATCGATAAGCCCAGTAAGTTGGAAAACAATATTATTTACATGGTGTGCTGTTGATTATTGACGGAATCTGTGTCCTAGTGAGTCGGGATGATGATGCCCCCTTGATGAGCTCATAAGGTTCATCATGTTAAATCTTGCAAGTGGACTATGGTCTAACATGATGAAAATGTTGAGTGATATTAGTAAAGGATCAAGAGGTTGATTAATTAAAATTGTCAGTAATTTAAATTAATCGACGGGCATTCGATATCTTCAACACGGGGAGATGGATGTGCTCATAATAGGTGGAGCCCATATGAAAATATGGGGGTTAGTGAGGAAGTTCAATGGGGATCCTTTAGTGGAATGGATCTCCATTAATGGATCGGATTTAGATCCATTAACGGGCCAAGACCCAACTCCTCCTCATGGTCCATATCGTAGATTTATAAATACCCCATAGGAGTCATGAAACCAAGGCTAATTGATCATCCAACACACAAGAACCCAAACCCTAATCCTCTCCAATACTCTCTCTCCTAGGGTTGATGTTGCGCCGGTCAGGAGAAGGAGAAGAGATGGTGTTATCTCCTTCATTCATCTTCATGTCTTCTTCCTCTTTGGCGTGAGGGATCAGTAGGTCTAGGAGAAGCTTCTCAGAGCTAGATGAGGAGTAGAAGAGAGGGGGAAGGGCTGCCGGCGGCGATCATGGGAGGTTACGTGTCGTCTGTAAAGAGCAGAAGAAACTAGTTTCTTCTCCTTCTTCTACAATCTCTTCATCTTTCTTCTTCACGCCTTCTTCCTGAGCATGTATAGACCCTGAGCAAAGGAGAAGGGGCGGTCGCCGGCCGAATTTTGGCGCCGGCCGGATTGAGAAAGAAGAGGAGGAGGCTGAGGGTTTGTGTGGGAAGAAGTGGAGACATTTTCTCTCTTCTTCTTCCTCTTCTTCATCTTCCTATCCTCCCTACACCATAGCTCCCTTGTGGTCAGAGCTCCTTGGATGGTGGTGATCATCGGCGGTGCAAGGTGGAGGTGAAGGGGTGGCCGGCCGAAAACCCGCGGTTAGGGTTTTTGTTGGTGAGTGAAAAGGCATTGAAGAAGGTGATTAATTTGGACCCTTAGTGACTCCACGTCTTGGTAGATTGTCGCCCACACGACGTCCAAGAGAGGGGAGGGTCATACAGTAGAAGACTGTGAGGTAAAAGACGAGATATAATCTCTCTTTGGCTCCTTCTTTGTTCTTGTTATCGCATGTGTGTTATTGATTAATTATCATGTTTTAATTATTGTTAATTAATGTCGATAATTAATCATGTCATGGACCCCGAACATAAACACAAAAACCAACGATCCGCTCATCGTCTTTTCCACAGTCAATCGGTTAGGCGAGTTACAAGGCTCGATCTTTGAGATTGGCTAAGTTGTAACTCGAACCAATTGATAGGACGACGAGACGGTCGTTTGAGAGATAGGTCTCTATTCGGATAAAATTTTTAATCCGTAGACATAGAGAGGTCTCTCATGTTCGACCCCGTATTCGCTTAGAAAACCCGCAGAGCTATTCCATCAATTGGTATCAGAGTTGGGGTTTCCGGTTTTGTGTGTTTAGGATTTGGTTAATTTTTTGCACATTATCATATATTTTATTTTTCTTGGATGATATGTGAGTGTGCGTAAGCTAACGCTTTGTTGCAGGCACAATATTCCAACTTATCATGGCTTAAATTATGGTTATATGTGATTGATTGTGTATTATTGTAATTAATTAAATCCTCGGAGTTGACGAGGCTAAATTAGGTATTAATTTTTGTAATTAAATATGACACCTGTTTAGCCAAGCTTTTATTTACTTTCGATCTAGATTATATATACATTCCTTCGTGGAGTATAGGATCGATGGATATAAATATTTAGATTATCATCTAGGCTCGGAGATCCCTTCATGGAAGCTTGCACATGGTGTACGGAGGAGCGAACGAGGTGACGACACGAGTGGAGGCGGGCCATGATAGTTGGAAAAAACTAGGATTTTTCTTATTTGTTGCTTTGGTTATGTTCTTGTTGTGTGTGTGCATAAAAATTCCTCAAATTAAATAACTAAGTGGGAGAGGGGACCTTAAGGGTCCCGCTGCCTCCATTACTAATTTAACAAGTGATGCGAACAAGTCTGCATGTCAGCTCTGAGTACCTTCCTCCACAACGGATGGACTTATTCTGTGGATCGCTGGGTCAGACAAGATTATAGGAGATTATTTTGGAGCCTGTGATTTTCCCCAACGGAAGACACATAATCCAAGGTAATTTTCTTAGTATCATGTAATGGTAAATACTTAGATGCAAATAATAGTATCCTCCCCAACAGAGTCACTGCTATTATTTGTAGGGCCGAAGAGGACCAACTATTAATATTATTTGTCAAAAAGATAGGTTGACAAGATAGTAAAATTAATGGGTAAAACCTCCTCTTACAAATGTAGAATTCGTATACGTCCACACTAACGTGGCATACGAAGTTCTCGATGTTTTGAGGTGTTGGTTGATTTCAAAATTATTGTTTTAAGGAATCAATTTATTTTAGAAATCTAAAGTGTGTGATTGTTGTGATTCTCAGGTGTTTTCAAATGGATCTAGACGCACTTGATTTAATTCAAAGAGAAAACCATCTTAATGCCCCTAATAATAAAGATTGGGAATTAAACCTGGACTTTGTCGAAACTGCCAAGGAATTCAAGTGTGATCTTATCGAGTTCTGTGCTGAAAACCTAGCGAGATTAATGATGAAGAAGAGTTTGAATATTTTAGGAAATGGTTAGAAGCAGACGAGATGACTCAGAGTCATCAAAATCAGGCTTCTTCCATTACCAGTGATAAAACATCCAAACTCGATGAACTCTTCGGACATCATAATCGGGCTGTTAGGCAAGAAGTCATGAAGAACTTGACAATGACCATCATGATTGAGGGTATGCCCGTGAGGGAACATGTTCTCAAAATGATGGTTGGCTAAAGGAGATGGAAATCCTTGGAGAACAAATCGATGGGGAAACCTAGTTTGATCTCATCCTCCAATCTCTACTAAAGAGTTTTGAGAAGTTTCGCCTAAGCTACAATATGAACAAACGTGCATATTCTTGGGTGGAACTTCTGACGGAACTCAAGGCGGCAGAAGGGTTTTCTCGTCAGAGTTCACAGACTTTCATTGCTCAAGGGGTTTCTACTTCTAAACCGAAAGGTAAGAAGAAGAAGAAACAAACTAGGTCCAAGCAAGTAGCAGGCTTACAGGGACCTCAATGTTGCATGAAGAAACCGAAAGGCAAGTACTTCGTGTGCAAGCACTCTGGACATTGGAAGGCGGACTATCCCCGCCGTCAGAGTAATAATTCAGGTATATCTTTTTCTTTAGTCGTTGTAACATATTTAGCGGTGATATCTACCGGTACCTAGTGTGTAGATACGGATGCCACTAATCATGTCTGCATTTCTTTGCAGGAGTTCCAGAAAACCCGACAACTAGCTGAGGAGGAGATTACTGACTACATTGGTGATGCGAACCCAATGAGAAGAAGTCTCAAGAACACAAAACAAATGGAAAAAAGAGAGAAAGATAGTCTAAATTGAAAAGATAGAGAATGAAATGAAGAAAACTTGACCCAATGCTTACGGAAGCACAAACCTTGGTATATAAGAAGAAGAAGATAGACGCCACAACCTTGGGATGGAGGTTGATAAGTCTTGAACGCCACAAGGGGATGCCTTCATAAGTTCTAGTTCAATGAAAAATCAACAAGTGAGAGTCTCACCATGTAGGAGATTAAATAAGCCAAAAGTTACATGTTGTGGCCGCCACCCCCTTAATTTATAGCTATAGGGTGACCTAAAATCCTAAAAGGTCAAAAGGAAGCTCATTTAGTAGTGGCCTACGTAGACTACATAGGCATATTGAGCACTTGGCACCATTACAACCCAAATAAAGCTAGAAATTGGGCCTAAATTGAACCCACAAAATTAACATATCCTTCATACATATACAAGAGACTTAAATGAATAGTTAAGCTCATCTAAGGCTTGAATTAGGTTGACTAAGCCGTATAACTTGCTCTTGGTCAAACCTTCTTCAGTGGTAGCTTTGGCTTTCACATCTTCAATTAGCACATTAAATGCTTCTTTAATCTTTTTAGCCTTAGCCCTTGTAATTGGGCCTCCTTTAATCAGCAACTTGTTCACTTCCTTTGACTCCATCAATTGGATAGGCTACGAAGATGACCATTGCAATGGGAGTTATTTATTTATTTGTCTATTAGATAGGATGATAAAGTTTTGGTTTTACTGAGATTGCTTTTATGTACCAAAATTTTTGGAAAGAACTTTTGTTCAGTTTTTGGAATAAGATATTCTATTGCTTTTATTATAAAAGTGGAATAGAAAGATTATCTATAAGGGTACATTGATAGGCAATTGGTCCTTCTAAAACCAAAAGCTCCCATGATGCAATTAAATGTTAATAGCTCATCATCGAAAATAAGACAAAAGGTTCCTTCCAAGAAAGAACCAAACATATCTTTGGCATCTAAGGCTTGGTCTTATTAACCTTAGTAGGATTCAAAGCCAGTGGGCCCTTGGATTCATTGGAAGTGGAAGACTTCCCAACCTTTGAGTCTTGCATGGAAGGTAAGATGACCAAGTGGCTCCTCCAAGGCCGTGGGGTTTAGACACAAAGATGTGTAGGTCTTTAGTCTATCCAGGAGAGAGGTAGCCTTGAATACTTCGTCTATTTCATAATCGATTATTCAAGGTAGTGGTACATTTACTTGATGCACCACAAGTTTGAATTTTTGATTAGTTCAAAGAATTCAAGACTGATGTGGAGAAACATCAAGATAAAAGTATTGGGGCACTACGATTAGATCGTAGTGGGAAGTACCTCTTGGGAAAGTATACGACCCACTTATCAAATGTTGAGAGTCAATCCCAATTGACTGCACCCGGTACGCCCCGACGGAAAAGGTGCAGCACAACAAAGGAAAAGGTCTCTTATGGTTATATTTAGGACAATGATGAGTTGCTCCGAGATGCCGGATTCGTACTGGATATGCTCTGGAAACGGCAGTGTATATACTTGATACCATCTAGGTCAGTACCTTATATTCTCATAGAAGCGTGGATTGGGCGAAAGTCTAGTCTAAGACACATTCGGATATGGGATAGTTCAGCACATGTGCTGAAAGCGAATACTGATAAGTTGGAATATAGTGCACCTGTTCGTAGGCTATCCTAGAGGAACGAAAGGTGGTTCTATAGTCCTAAGGATTAGAGGGTAATCGTTGGTACAATTACCTGATTCTTAAAAGAGGACTATGTGATGAGCCATAAGCCCATAAGTACAATTATTTTTTGAATAATTTGGAGGGGACATTTTGACCTTAGTACCAACTGTATAAGAAGATATACCACAAGTCACTGCACCATGTGTCACAGAAGATACACAGGTGGTACCTCGTTGTAGTGGAAGGGTTGTTAGTCAACTTGAAGGATTCATGTTCTTAGGAGAGTCTTCAGACTTGGTCCATGGCAATCATGAATCAGATCCCTAGATCTATGATGAGGAACATCCGCTTTTGAAGAGATAATCCAGTCATATGGATTTGTTCAAAGCACGGATGAGATTTGTGTATGCGACGAAAACGTAGTAGTATTCTTGTACTATATGTAGATAATATTTTGTCGATTGGCAACAATAAAAAAGTACTGTCAGACGTAAGGTTATGGTTTTCCAAACAGGTTGGTATGAAGGACTTAGGAGAAGCAGGACACATCCTTGGGGTTCAAAGTTCTAAGGGATCACCAGAGAAGGATGTTGTGCTTATCCCAAGCTTCATAGTAAGACATTGTCCTAGCTCGTTTTAGCTCCAAGAAAGGTTTTGCACTTTTCAGCCATGGAGCTACTCTATCTAAGGAGATGTGTTCTAGAACATCTAAGAAGATAGGGAAGGTGAAGGCGGTTCCTTATGCATCGGCTATAGGAAGCCTCATGTTTGCTAAAAACGAGACAGGATATTTGCTTTGCTGTGGGCATGGTTAGCGAATATCAGAGTAACTCGGGTCAATGGAATTAGACTGTGGTAAAAGTATATATTAGGGCCTGAGAAGGACTAAGGATTATATGCGGGTTTACCGGGCAGACCAATTACTCCCTATGGGTTATACAGATACAGAATTCCGTTCAGATAGGGGCAAATATAAGTATTCCTCAGGGTTTTGTGTTTGTTTTTGGAAGTGGAATCATAGTTTGGAGGAGTGTTGTGCAACGGCTGCGTGGTGGACTCCACCACGGAAGCTGAGTATTTGGCAGCCTCTGAGGCAGCCAGGAAAGCTACATGATTCAGGAAAGCTCTGGTTTGCCCAGAGCTATCACATATTGTTGTGATAAAAATGGTGAAGTTGCAAACTCGAAGGAATCATGAGTCCATAAGACGAGTAAACACATAGAGCGCAAGTACCACCAAAAGGAGGAATAGCTGTTATTGCCTAGATTACATCAGAAGACGACCTAGGAAGATCAGTTCACTGAGGCCTTGGTAGCGAGAGCTTTTAGGCATATGGAGGATCAAGGGGTCAGATGTATGGTATTTTGAAGATAGCAAAGTCTTTTAGTATAAGTGGGAGATTGCTAGGATGTATTCTAAAAGCCTTACTTTTGGTATAAGAACATCTACGTTTTTTAAAGAGAATCACAAATCATAAGGTTGCATGGTTATATTAGTATACGCACAAATATATGATACTTTGCATTGTAGATAACATGGTGTGTGGTGACGCACAGAAGATCAGGTTATTAGTCCCTTGCAGAGTATAAGTGAGAAGCTCACAACTAAGATGGAGTTGGACAAACCATCGGGATGGTTGTAGTGTAATTAGGTGTGGTATTCTTAATGATAGAATTACACTAGTGCACTTTGTGTGCATTGGGCAGGATCAAAATAGAGGTCATCCAATTTATACTGACTTTATAATTGGATTAGACCTCGGATACATTATGGAGTACATGCTCTAAATTCTGATATAATAATGGGCACATGTACTTAATTATTGTTTCTATGATTTACCAATGGGCGAGATTTATTCTACTAAATCGATAGGCCCGGTAAGTTGGGAAACAATATTATTTACATGGTGTGCCGTCGATTATTGACGAAATCCGTGTCCTGGTAAGTCGGGATGATGATGCTCCCTTGATGTGCTCATAAGGTTCATTATGATAAATTTTTCAAGTGGACTATGGTCCAACAAGATGAAAAGGTTGAGTTGTGCAAGTCAAGAATCAAGGTTGATTAATTAAAATTGTCGATAATTTAAATTAATTGATGTGCATTTGATATCTTAAACACGGGGAGATAGATGTGCTCATAATAGGTGGACCCATATGAAAACATGGGGTTGGTGAGGAAGTTCAATGGGGATCCTTTAGTGAAATGGATCTCCATTAATGAATCAGATTTGGATCCATTAGCGGGCCAAGACCCAACTCCTCCTCATGGTCCCTATCGTAGCCCTATAAATACCCCCATAGGAGTCATCAAACAAAGGCTAATTGATCATCCAACACACAAGAACCCAAACCCTAATCCTCTCCAATACTCTCTCTCCTAGGGTTGATGTTGCGCCGGTCAAGAGGAGGAGAAGAGATGGTGTTATCTCCTTCATTCATCTTCATGTCTTCTTCCTCTTTGGCGTGAGGGATTAGCAGGTCTAGGAGAAGTTTCTCAGTGCTCGGCGAGGAGTAGAAGAGAGGGAGAAGGGATGCCGGCGGCGATCTTGGGAGGTTGCGGCGCCGGCTGTGAAGAGGAGAAGAATTTGGTTTCTTCTCCTTCTTCTACAATCTCTTCATCTTTCTTCTTCATGCCTTCTTCCTAAGTGTGCGCAGGTCCTGAGCAAAGAAGAGGCGGTCGACGGTCGGAAAACAAGGTTCTTCCTTGTTTTGGCGTTGGCGGGATTGAGAAAGAAGATGAGGAGGCTGCGGGTTTCTGTGGGAAGTAGAGGAGACCTTTTCTCTCTTCTTCTTCCTCTTCTTCATCTTCCTATCCTCCTACACCTCAGCTCCCTTGTGGCCGGAGCTCCTTGGATGGTGGTGATCGCTGGCTGCGCAATGTGGAGGTGAAGGGGTGGCGGGCCGAAAACCCTCGGTTAGGGTTTTTGTTGGTGAGTGGAAAGGCATTGAAGAAGGTGATTAATTTGGACCCTTGGTGACTCCGCGGCATGGTAGATCGTCGCCCACACGATGTCCAAGAGAGGGGAGGGTCATACAGTAGAAGACTACGAGGTAAAAGACGAGGTATAATCTCTCTTTGGCTCCTTCTTTGTTCTTGTTATCACATGTGTGTTATTGATTAATTATCATGTTTTAATTATTGTTAATTAATGTTGATAATTAATCATGTCATGGACCCCGAAGATAAACACAAAAATCGGCGATCCGCTCGTCGTCTTTTCCGTGGCCAATCGGTTAGGCGAGTTACAAGGCTCGATCTTTGAGATTGGCTAAGTTGTAACTCGAACCGATTGATACGACGACGAGACAACCGTTTGAGAGATAGGTCTCCGTTTGGATTAAATTTTTAATCCGTAGACATGGAGAGGTGTCCCATGTTCGACCCCGTGTTCGCTTAGGAAACCCGCAGAGCTATTCCATCAATTGGTATCTGAGGTTTCCGGTTTTGTGTGTTTAGGATTCGGTTAATTTTTTGCACATTATCATATGTTTTATTTTTTCTGGATGATATGTGAATGTGTGTAAGCTAACTTTTTGTTGCAGGCACTAGATTCCAACTTATCATGGCTTAAATAATGGTTATATGTGATTGATTGTGTATTATTGTGATTAATTAAATCCTCAGGGTAGATGAGGCTAAATTAGGTATTTAAATTTTGTAATTAAATATGGCACCTATTTAGCCGAGTTTTTATTTACTTTCGATCTAGATTATATGTGCATTCCTTCGTGGAGTATAGGATCGATGGATATAAATATTTAGCTTATTATCTCGGCTCGGAGATCTCTTCATGGAGGCTTGCGCATGATGTAGGGAGGAGCGGACGAGGTGACGACACGACTGGAGGCGCATTGGAGACCAAGGCCATGATAGTTGGAAAAATTTTAGAAACAGAATTAAGTGAAACGGAATAATTTAGAAATAGAATTAAGTGATATTTTAAAAAAAAAGTTTTAGAAAAAAAAATTAAGTTAAATAGAAAATTTGGCAGGCACAAACAAATCTTTAATTCATTTTAGTTCGTGCTAACCAACTTAGTGACAAGTTGGTTTAGCTGCTTCAATTGGTTGGGGTTGATTTATTTTAAGTCCTAAACATCTCACCCATTAGTGACAAGGCAGAGATCCTTATTTGTTTTGTGAGATGATTTCAATTTTATCTTGAAGTTAGGTTGAATCTAAGATATAATTGAAACTTTAGTTAGATTCAGATTTAAGATTTAATAATTTAAAAAAATATTTCAATATTTGGCTTCCTGGTCTTGGTGAGTCACAGAGCCCTTCTTTGGCCTTAGCCTTATTGGATCAACAATCCTTTCCTAGACAAAGCCGCATAAAGAAATAATATTTTAAAATTCCTCATTCAGAAATCTTAGTCTAACTAGTCAAGGATATGGCGAGATAGCTTCCGCTAGTTCCACTGGACTAAGAAGACCAAATAGAAGACGTCTTCCCCTACTTGACTCCCTTGACGGCTTTCCTAACGTACTATTAGCTCGCCTCACCTTAATACTAGGTTGTGCAAGTTTCACTCAAATCTAGTCCTTAACTAACCATTTCTAATCTTAAGCAAAGATAATAATAAATAAAAATAAAAAATAAACAAACATCAAACAAGGTATTCGATAAAAGCTACCTAACCACATGAATAGTCTTTTTATCTGCTCCCTCGGATCATATCCTCTATATGGTCTATTTAAATAATGGATATGAACCTTAGGGACCCAATATTGATTTGGTCCAGTTTGATTAGTCAAGCTTGATTTGGGGACACATGCTTCGACTCGGGTACTAGGGTGGTTCACTACTGAATAATAAGACCTAAATCGTGAATTGATTTTAAATCCAATTCCGGATCGATTTAGAATAGACTTCTATTTTTGAAGAATCAGATCAAGATTCTTGGAACCCAGGGTAAACTGTTCCAAATTTGCTCTGAGTTCTTTGACTTAAGCTTTCGGAGAGAAATTATCTTCCTCAAGTCTTTGGACTTGAGTTGAAGTTTCTCCCTGAACTTGCTCAGTCATAGGACTCAAGCTGGTCTCTTCCTGAAGGAGTTTTACCTCCTCTTTGAGAGACTTGACTAGGTCATGAGACTTAGTCAGTTTGCAAGATAGATAATAAATAAGTTCGTAATGATCTGATTTAGAATAACCCGTTACCTTGAGTCGGCCAGTTTCCGACAGTGAGACAATTCTGTGCTCTGTTTCTTCTTCTGATTCGGAGTCAACATCCATCTCATCTTGGGTGGTTAACGCGAGGAGGTTGGAGCGCGTTGGTTCATCCTCATCCGATTCAGAAGACGACTCATCCCAGGTTGCTTGCAACGCCTTCTTCCTCCGTTGCATTTTCGTCTCTATTGTGTTTGGACATTCGGATATGAAGTGCCCCTTCTTTCCACACCCATAACAGGTGAGGTTCGCCTTGTTCTTTGGTTTAGCCAAATCATCCTTTAGTTGTCCCTTCTTCTTCTTCTTTTGGGCTTTCCGAACTTTGAACAACTTCCGGATGACGTTCACAAGCTCTGCCAGTTTTTCTTCTTCGGATTCCGAGTCAGAATCCGATTCTGGTCATGGTGCCTTGTTTTTTATTTTTCCTGCAATTAACGCTACACCCTTCTCTACAAGTGAACCATTAATCTGTTCATGTAATTCAATCTCTGAAAATAATTCATTTAATTTTATTTTAGATAAATCCTTAGAAACTTTATAAGCATCAACCATAGATGCCCACAGTGAGTTTTTAAGGACGGAGTTAAGTGTATACTTGATTAAATCACTGTTTTCAATTGTGTGCCTTATGATGTGGAGCCCATTCATGATTTTTTGTATCCAAGCGTGCAGTTGGGAAGCAGTTTATCCGTCCTGCATTTTTAAATTATACAATTTATTTATTAGTAAATCACGACGGCTTACCTTGGTGTCGGATGTTCCTTCATGGAGTTCTATCATCAGCTTATTCCACAATTCTTGGGCGCTGCTGAAAGGTCCGACGCAGTTCAACTCCTCCTTTGTAAGTCCACATTGGAGAGTCTGTGTTGCTTTTGCATCTGCTTCAATTCTTCTCTTGGCAGTTGTGTCCCAATTGTCATAGCTCAGCACCACCCCTTGCTCGTCTATTGAGAGATCGAATTCGGTTTGGATTATGATCCACATGTCCACCTGAGTTTTCAGGTGAACTTCCATCTGGCTCTTCCATTTGCAAGGATCATTAGGCAAAAGTATTCAAAAATCATAGCAGAAATAATAGATCCCACGAGCGATCCATGCGAAAGAAATCTCATACAAAGTTAATTTACAAATTCCTATCGTATAGGTATAACTTGGCGTGTACCCTTCGCTTATCCCGCTTGTCCAACATATGTTGGATCTCTTTCACGTTCAAGTGTCCGTGCCTCTATATGTATCCATACGAACATGATCTCTCAGGCTTCGGAGAAGAATCGCCTTTGTGGTACTAGCTATAAGAGGAGATTCACAAAGCAAGAAGTAGAGGGAGAAGAGGAATTTTGGCCAAGAAAAGGAAGGGAAAGAAAAATAACAAGTTCATTATCCAAATGACAAGAAAAACTCTTTTATACTCATCTCATGAATATGAAGAGTTTTTGTCCCTTTAATTTCCCTCCATTAATGCTAATAACAATCCACTTAGAGCACATTTTCTCATGTGACTTTTCAACTTCTCTTCATCCAATGAAGAGAAACTTTTCATCTTCCTCTATTATTAATTTATTAAACATTTTAATAAATTAATAACTCATTCAAATGTGGTTGAGTCTAATATAAATGAGTCAAACTCAAATTAGATCTCAACCCCATGATCCAATTGGATTCACTTGAGTCTAACTCAATTAATCCAATTCGGATCAAGTCATAGCCAAACTAAGATCAATTAATCACCGAAGCATCGTGTCTTTATTGTGTGACCCAATAGGTTCTTGTAACGTTGGCAATTTGTTTAAACCGCTTTAGACACAACCAATGAGTGGCATCTAGCAATGCATCATTGCTACCCAAGTGACGACAAAATCGAGATCCGACTTAACCTCCGTGACTGTGACAATATATGACCTTGTCCTTCCATCCTCGATATTTAGATTGACCAATTAGGTATAGACCGTGTCATGATCGATCACTCTTTGTGTTTCTTGATCCCGAGTAGACTCACTCAAACAAATAAGCTCAATATCTTATATTGACTTATTTGAGCAAGACCATGCGTTTTAGTAGTCCTACTTGATCAAAGAGCCCACAGATATCACTTCCGTCATATGGGAGGGATAGATCTCATCTACATTACTCACATCCCTTCGCATAATTAATTACATACCCAGTGATCGTCTTTATAGTTTACCATGTTACGGGTGACGTTTGACGATACCAAAATGTATAACTCCTTATGTAGGGAACCGTAGTGACTTCAGGTCTAATGACTATTCATACTAATAGTCAAATGAGAATTTTATGACACTCATATGACAATCTATGAAACTTTCTCATGGCGGGTCAATTCAATGCACATTCTCTAATGTATACTAATGTGTCAACTTGATATCATATATCCATGACTTGTGAGCTCAAGTCATCAATTGACCTATATTGATAAGATCCCCTTGATGGAGACAAAGGAAGTGAACAAGTTGCCCAACTAGCTAACGATATGGATCATGGTCAACCCACTCTAGAAGATGTTGATGATCCATTATGCATCAAAGGGGGCCTAATTACAAGGGCTAAGGCTAAAAAGATGAAAGAAGCACTTTATGTGCTAATTGAAGATGTGAAAGCCAAAGCGACCATTGAAGAAGGTTTGACTAAGAGCAAGTCTTACGGCTTAGTCAACCTAATTCAAGCCTTAGATGAGCTTAACTAGTATCCTTAGTCTCTTGTCTATGTAAGAAGGATATGTTAATTTTGTGGGTTCAATTTAGGCCCAATTTCTAGCTTTATTTGGGTTGTAATGGTGCCAAGAGCTCAATAGGCCTATGTAGTCTATATAGGCCTCTACTAAATGGGCTTCCTTTTGGCCTTTTAGGGTTTTTAGGTCACCCTATAGCTATAAATATATGGGGTGGCGGCCACAACATGTAACTTTTGGCTTATTCAATCTACTACATGGTGAGGCTCTCACTTGTTGGTTCTTCATTGAACTAGAACTTATCAAGGCATCCCCTTGTGGCGTTCAAGACTTATCAACCTCCATCCCAAGGTTGTGGCGTCTATCTTCTTCTTCCTCTATACCAAGGTTCGTGCTTCCTTAAGCATTGGGTCGAGGTTTCTTTCTTCCATTCTCCATCTTTTCGATTTAGAATATCTTTCCCTCTTTCTTCCATTTGTTGTGTGTTCTTGAGACAAAGGAAGTGAACAAGTTGCCCAAACAAAAGAATTATGATTTTGAAAGACAATGGTGACATCGAAACCGAAAGTGAGTCCGAAGATGAGAGTGTCTTGCCCGCATTATTGGAAAGTGATGAAGAGTATCCCGTTGAAGGTGAAGCCCTCGTCACTAGGCGTGCTCTAAATGTGCAAGTGAAGAAGATAATGAAGAACAACGAGACAATATATTTCATACCCGTTGCCACATCAAAGACAAGGTATGTAGTATGATTATAGATGGGGGAAGTTGCACTAATGTTGCTAGTACTATTTTGGTTGAAAAATTATGCTTACCTACCACTAAGCATCCTAGACCTTATAAACTACAATGGTTGAATGATTGCGGGGAAGTCAAGGTCAACAAGCAAGTGTTGGTTTCATTTTCCATTGGTAGATATCATGATGAGATACTTTGTGATGTAGTGCCAATGCATGCAAGTCATTTACTTTTAGGTAGACCATGGCAATTTGATAGGAAGGTCATGCATGATGGGTTTAAAAATAAGTATTCTTTTATGATGCATGATAAACATGTAACTCTTATACCATTGACTCCTAAGCAAGTATATGAAGCTCAATTGAGGATCAAAAATGAGAGTGAAAAAAGAAAAGAGTGTGAGAAAAAAGAAAATGAGAAAAGAAAAAGAGTGGAAAAGAAAAAAGAGTGTGAAAAAAGAAAAGGTGAGGATGAGATGAGTGGAAAAAAGAATGAAAAGGAAAGGAAATTCAAGAGCAAGAGAGTAAAAAAAGGAGCTTTTATGCAAAAGAAAGAGAGGTTAAGAGAGCGTTTTATGCTTCACAGCCAATAATTGTACTTTGTACAAGGAGGCCGATTTTAACACTAACGATCTTAACCCTACTTTGCCTAGTGTTGTTAAATCTCTTTTGCAGGAATTTGATGATGTATTTCCTGATGAGGTTCCTGATGGGTTGCCACCACTTAGAGGAATAGAGCACCAAATTGATTTCATCCCTGGAGCCGCCATTCCTAATCGGCCAGCTTATAGGTGTAACCCTGCTGAGATAAAAGAACTTCAAAGGCAAGTGAAGAGTTGATGAAAAAAAGGGTACGTCCGAGAAAGTTTGAGTCCATGTGCGGTCCCCGTTTTGCTAGTACCTAAGAAGGATGGAACTTGGAGAATGTGCGTTGATTGTAGAGCCATCAACAAGATTACGGTAAAGTATCGTCATCCTATTCCTAGATTAGATGATATGCTAGATGAATTACATGGCTCTTGCATTTTCTCTAAAATTGATTTGAAGTCGGGCTATCATCAAAATTCGTATGCGTGAGGGAGACGAATGGAAAACTGCATTTAAGACTAGGTATGGTTTGTACGAATGGCTAGTAATGCCATTTGGGCTTACTAATGCACCTAGTACCTTCATGAGGTTAATGAACCATATTTTGCGAGCTTTTATTGGAATTTTTGTTGTAGTAATTTTGATGACATCTTGGGTTTATAGCAAAAATTTAGAGGAACACCTACAACATTTACAAAATGTTCTAATTGTTTTGCGAAATGAAAAGTTGTATGCTAACCTTCAAAAATGTTCTTTTTGCACTAATCAAGTTGAGTTTCTTGGTTATATTGTTAGTGCTAAGGGTAATAGCAGTTGATGAGAAGAAGGTTAAGGCTATTTCGTGAATGGCCAACACCAAAAACAATAACTGAGGTACGAAGCTTCCATGGTTTGGCCAGTTTCTACAGAAGGTTTGTAAAGAATTTTAGCACTTTAGCTGCACCCTTGACTGAAATTGTTAAAAAGAATGTTGGATTTCATTGGGATAGTGAACAGGATTCAGCATTCAACTCACTTAAGGAGAAATTAAGTTCTGCACCATTACTTGCGTTACCTAACTTTGCTAAAACTTTTGAAATTGAGTGTGATGCATCAGAATAGGTATTGGAGCTGTGCTAATACAAGAAGGTCGACCCCTTGCTTATTTTAGTGAAAAATTGAGTGGAGCAGCTTTGAACTATCCCACTTATGACAAAGAGATGTATGCTTTGGTGAGGGCTTTAGAGACTTTGGCAGCATTACTTGTGGCCCAAAGAGTGTTTGTCATTCACACTATCATGAATCATTGAAGCACTTGAAGAGTCCAAAGTAAGTTGAATCGACGTCATGCCGAAATGGGTGGAGTTCATTGAATCATTTCCTTATGTGATCAAGTACAAACGAGGTATGGAAATACTGTTGCAAGATGCCTTTATCTCGAAGGTATACCTTGCTCTCTACTTTGAACACTAAATTGTTAGAATTTGAATACATTAAAGATTTATATTCTAAAGATCCTGACTTTGGAAATGTATTTGAAGTTTGTGAGCATGCTGCATTTGGAAAGTTTTATAGGCATGAGGGATTTCTCTTTAGAGTTTAATCGGTTATGTGTGCCTAACTGTTCATTGGGGAATTATTAGTCCAAGAAGCCCATGGTGGGGGACTAATGGGGCATTTTGGAGTGAGGAAAAACACTTGATGTTTTGTTGGAGCATTTCTTTTGGCCACATATGAAAGGAGATGTTGTAAAATTTTTTGAGAAGTGTATCACATGTAGGCAAGCAAAATCTAAATCTTTACCTCATGGGTTGTATACACCTCTACCAATTCCTAGTGAACCTTGGGTTGATATTTCTATGGACTTTATTGTAGGATTACCAAGGTCAAAACGTGGTATGGATTCTATTTTCGTGGTTGTAGACAGATTTTCCAAAATGGCTCATTTTATTCCTTGTAGGAAAACAGATGATGCTAACCATATTGCTGATCTCTTTTTTAGGGACATTGTGCGACTTCATGGACTGCGGAAAAGCATAGTTTCAGATCGTGATGCAAAGTTTCTAAGCTACTTTTGGAAGACACTATGGGGCAAGTTGGGAACAAAGTTGTTGTTTTCTACAACGTGTCATCCACAAACAGATGGACAAACTGAGGTAGTAAATCGAACCTTAGCTACTTTATTAAGAGCTATCATTCAAAAGAATTTAAAGGGTTGGGAAGATTGCTTACCACATGTTGAATTTGCATATAATAGATCTATACATTCTGCTACTAAGTGTTCACCTTTTGAAGTAGTATATGGTTTCAATCCGCTAACTCCTTTGGATTTATCACCTTTGCCTACCTCTGAGCATGCTAGTTTGGATGGTACTAAGAAAGCTGAATTTGTGAGACAAATGCACGAGAAAGTAAGGATGCAAATTGAAAAGAAGACTGAACAATATGCTACGCAAGCCAACAAGGGACGAAAGAAAATAATCTTTGAACCCGGTGATTGGGTTTGGGTTCATATGAGAAAGGAGAGATTTCCTGCTAAACGTCGTACTAAGTTGTATCCAAGAGGAGATGAACCATTTCAAGTGGTGGCGCGAATCAATGATAATGCCTACAAGCTTGACTTGCCGGGTGAGTATAATGTGAGTTCCACATTTAATGTTTCTGATCTCTCTCCCTTTGATGTAGGTAATCAAGATTCGAGGACGAATCCTTTTGAGGAGAGGGGGAATGATGGAGACAAAGGAAGTGAACAAGTTGCCCAACAAGCTAACGATATGGATCATGCTCAACCCACTCTAGAAGATGTTGATGATCCATTATGCATCAAAGGGGGCCCAATTACAAGGGCTAAGGCTAAAAAGATGAAAGAAGCACTTAATGTGCTAATTGATGATGTGAAAGCTAAAGCGACCATTGAAGAAGGTTTGACCAAGAGCAAGTCTTACGGCTTAGTCAACCTAATTCAAGCCTTAGATGAGCTTAACTAGTATCCTTAGTCTCT